>BSBN01000596.1:11160000-11760000 GCA_027924645.1 Cunninghamia lanceolata
GGCACTTTTTTCGTCTAATGTTTGCTTGTTTGGTTGCAGGTGTTTACATGAGCATACACACATGAATTTATTTCATTGATATCTCATCATCTCTTTACACATTTGGAGTACCTTGTTACGAATTGTCTAAGTATTTCAAATCCTACATTTTGTACTTCATATCCTTTTCCAAGGGTGGATACAAAATTCAATTGATTGCCTTTTTACTGACTTGACTGGATTTGTTTACTTATTAAGTTTGAAGTGTCTAATTAATCTCATCTTTTACCTTTAGTTTCCATCATTTTTCTAGAGTTCAATGATGGAGAGATAGATCAACAAGAGGTTGCATTTACTATGCAGAAATGGGAGTGTTCATTCTCTAGTAGTATTGATGCTGGATCTTTGGTGACCATTTTTGCAATTTATTGTATTGAAGTGGAAGATGCTTTGCATGAAATAATTGGTAGAGATATTTTGGTAGAGGTTGCTAAGAATGATCATGATGAATAAGGTAATTTTATATTAGTGATTGATGTGAATGGGCATCCCCTGTAATGCTCTATTTGTTTCTTTTTTATGGTTTTGGTTGCTCCTCTATTCATACGATTCTGGACTAGCTTCTTCCTATCAGGTTCCTGGTTGTATATCTTTCTAGGTCCTTTTTGTATGGATTTTATAATAGTTTTGTAATGGTTTAGACTTTTGGACCCCTGTTGTTGGTTGGGGTTTCTGTGTTTTGTCTTCTCCCAAGCTTGTTGTTTTGTTCTTCTGCAAGCTAGTCCCTGTACACTCAAAAACATGACTCGATGGCATGGGGGTGGTCAAGTCATCTTTGGTAGGCACACGGAACCTCTCTCCTTTCCATGGGATGAACCTCCATTTCACTCTCACTCTTGTGGAGCTATCCAATTAAGAGGAGGTGACACACGGGGGTGGTCTGGCTTGTTGGAGAGCTAGACTTCACGGAGAGTGGTCGGCTAGTCCTGGGGCCTGTGTTGTGTGTTTGTTTGAATGTGCTATTCTGTGACCATTGTTGTAAAGATAACTATATGACCCAAAGGGCCACTAGTCACCGTTCTTCTGTTGGGGTTTCTAATGTTCTAGCATTGTGTGGGTTTACTATTGTTCTTGTTCATGTTTTGTTCAATTTGACGTTGTCATTCACATTATTGGATGATTACCTGTATTTGAAGTTCTCTAAATCTTTCCTATCATTGTTGAACTACCAGTTGGTCTTGTTGTTGTCTAGGGTGGATCTCCTCTATCTCATCAAGGATTACCTTTACCCACTTACCTCTAAGTCTAGGGCACTTTCGTGATCCTAAACAAGAGACCTTGACTTGACCTAGGGTTTTGACTTAGGATTTGTGTGACCTAAGGTTTGACTTTGTTTGACCTTATGTTGAAACCAAGGGTTTTGACTAACATTGACTAAACTTGACCTTGTGTTGGGACCAAGGGTTTGTAAACCTTCTACACTGCTAATGTTTTTGATCTTTTCTATTTTTGTATGCATGCAAGCCTATATGAGTGTAAAACATTATTTTGTGCTTTTTCTATTCTAGGAATTAGAAAATGAGTGCAAACTACTATGAGATACCAAATGCAATTAAATCCATGTTTTTGTTGTTTTCTAAATATGTGGATCAATTTAATCTAGAAAGGTAAATTGCTTTTAATCTATGAACTTTAGAAAGGGAAACTACTTTAACAATGCAAGTCTACTTAGCCTATCAAGAAAAAAGCAACATGTATTTACTATTCCTCAGAGAAAAGTTTTATTATATAATTACTATGAAATGAAAAAAGCATGAAAGAACCTAGAATAAAAGAAGATGCGTGAGCCTCCACTACCCTTAGAAATCCTTGTATGGCAACCTCTAATTCTCTTATAACAGTAGGGTGATCCTCTTGGCAATAATAAGAAAAGAGAAGCAAAAGAATCTTTGAAGCTTTGAAATGTGCTCAATGAGAGCTTCATGAGCACTGTGGCTTGTGATGTGAGTAGCATATGGATGCAAAATGAACTTTTAGGAAAGCTAGATGAGATAACAAATAAAAGTCAAAGGCTCTAATGTCCTATGTAAGCATATGGATGCTTGATTTCGAGAGCAATAACCTACAAGAAATATGTGCACAAATGAAATTGCCTCACAAAAGGGGAGATTTGAAGCTTTGGGAAACTAAAGAAAGAAATGAAGAAAGAGGCTCAAAGGCCTGTGAAGAAGCTTAAACAAGCTTGTGAAGATGAGAAGGGCATTCTCCCAATTTGAGAAATAATGAAGAGGTGAGGGGTATTTATAGGTTGGTGTTGGTATGTGGCAACTAATCATGCAATTATTGGACACAAGTTATGTATCTTTGCCAGGGTTCAAAGTCGGTTGTTAATTTTCCCTCTTTTTTGTACAATCAAAGTCAGTTGTTAATTTTTGTTAACCGACAAAGGAAAAATGATATTACAAAACCCTAATTCTAGAAGCTTCTGAAAAGCTTGTTATAATCCGCTGGGATGTATGGTACAACGATGTATTCATGAGATTGTAATCTATTTTGTACTAGATAATAAAATCATTGGATGGCTAAGTTTCTGTGGATGTAGCCCATATTGGGTGAACCACGTTAAATTTTTGTGTTGATCTCTTTTGTGTTATTCCTCATTGTTATATTTGGGTTATTTAATCTACATATAATTGTTAGTGTTTATTGCTTTGATCTGCCCTAACCCTAATAGTTGAAAGAGGTCATGAGAGGTGGAGAGGATGAAGAGTTAACTCCCTTTGATTGAAGAGTTAACTTAGAAGACACAAGAGTGATTTGGGCTAAAATTGGAGTGATCTAACCAATTATAACTTATCACTCAAGAAGAAATGGAGAAAGAGAATCCATGGGTTGATAACTAAAGATAAGAGAGAGCTAAATATGCATGTGTGGGTGCATGAAATAGTTAACTCTATCTTTGGGACAAAATTCCATGCAAAGAGAAAGAAAAACAGGCAAAAACAAAGCTATTTTTGGTCAAAAAATTGAGTGAAATCACTGCTGGAAAACATGATAAGGTCACCCATGCATCACCCCTTTCACCAGTCAAGGTCATCCAGGGAGACCTTGGGCCACCTGGGGGAACCCTGGGTCACCCAAGGGCGACCCATGGGTGACCCTTAGAGGAGGACACCTGGGTGGAAGTGCATGGTGGGAGATGGAAAAGGAGGAGAAAAGAAGGGGATCTGCCTCTAGAAATAGGTCAATCATGGGTCAAAAACCAAATCTTCACTTGCAAAAGTAGGATCTCCCAAGGGAGATTTGGAAATAATAGGGGGAGATTTGAATTGGTTGAGTGAATCTGAAAACTGCAAGTTGGAGATGGCTGGGGAGGACCTCTCGAAGGCCTCTAGGGGTGGGAATGGATTAAAAACACTAGGGAAATGTGAAAACATAACAAATGGATGAATACAAGGCTTAGGGATGAAGTCAGAAGCACAGGAAACACAAATCAACAAGTGTTGAAAAGTGTTGAAAGTGAAGAGAGAGAAAATGACAAAGGGAAAACCACACAATGAGGAAGAAAACACATGTCACCAAGAGAATTTATATTGAGAGAATGTTATTTCACACTTACATGTATGTGACAAGGATTGTGAGTCATCATAGGGGTCCTTGTGCAGGCTGTGCGTGATTTTGGTGCTTACATATTTGCCCCCTCAGGGACAATAGTCTACATGAAAGGTAGGTACCATTACAAAACTAGGCCTTACCTATTGTCAAATTTCCTACAATTATACTTGAAATAACTAGTATTAGTCTAAGATCTTAATATATCAAAATGAAAAACTAAAATGATGAATATATCATAGATTATGTGAGTTTGACTAGTTGTTTGTGTTTGTCGGAGAGACCTATAAGGAGGAAAGTATGCAAAACAAGAGCATAAAAGATGCGTAAAAGAATAGAACACATGATAAGCTAGATAGTAGGAGAATAGATTCTCCTTTTATTGCAAATTTTGAAGAACATATTTAATTTTTAGGGATTTTTGATGATTTACATTATTTTAGGTTTTTTTATTTTCTAGTTTTTATGGTTTTTCTAGAGATCTTGTGAAGGTTTGGTCTTGATGCTATTTGAGGTCTTTGAGAGACCTACATTGAAGATACTTCTATCCTTTCCCCCTTGCATGGGGAGATTTACACGCTTGCATGTGCAATTTTTCTCTTTTGACTTGTTGGAGGAGTAACTTGTGCTCAAACATTGTAATTCACTTTCACTCTTGTGCATATGGTTGGATAGATATTTTTTTTCTAATGAGAAAGCATACCTAAGTGTTGGAATCTTGCTGGCGTTGTCATTGATGTCAACCTCCAACAGATGGTTCACTTGGTTTCCAAGTGCTTTTGAGAAAATTTGAATAAAAAGGTGTGCAGTGTGACAAAGATATGTTTAGTGTTGTGCTCTGCATTTCTTCATAGTTCAAGATATGCTTATGCAGTTTGGAAGTGTTGATCAGATGTGTTATATCCAGAGTTTTAGATTTTGGATCATGCAACAGTGGAAGATGTGTTTGACAGAGTGTTTTCCTGTGTAGAAGATTGTTTGAGAGAAATGAGATTGCTTTGCATTTCTCTGCATTAAAGTTTCTTGTGTTGTGGCTATGAGAACATGCTTAAATTGTCTATATCTACCTTCCCTCAAAGTTTCTAGTGTTGGATTGCTCTGCAAACTTAGTTCTTGTATTGGAGTTCAGTAATAGTGTATCCTAATGTGTAGAATGAAGACTTTCTTTTTTTCAAGTGATTGCGATAGTATTGAAAAATATTCTAATGATGTTGAACATTTTAGAAAGATGTGCGGATGGTGTGGAGTGTCCCTCTATGGTCTGCATGATGTTTTTACACTTGGAGAGGTGTGTATGTGGTTGCTTGTAGTGTTAGTTTAGGATTAGTTGATCTAGCTTGCTAGCACCATTTGTGGAGGTACTTCATGGATTTTGGATGTGATGAGCAGGACAGTGATACAGATTTGAGTCCTAGTTAACCCTTGGTGTGGCCCACTTTCACTTCTTTCCACCGTTCAAGTGTTTAGTGCTGATCTATTTTGGTGTTACACATTTGAGGTGCATACATTCATTAGGACTGACCTAATTGAGATGGGTTTTGGTTGTGGATGGTATAAATGCAAGATGAAGTTGAGTGGACTAAGGTAGAGAAGATGATGCAAATGTGCATCAAGGGTAGTGAATTGAGTGTGAGATTAAATGTGTATGACTCCTGAATGTAATGAGCTGAAGGTGTCTACATTTCAACGTGCTTGAAGTTGCTGGAGGTAGTGAGACAGAGGTTGTGGATGGCAAGAAGTAACAATGGTGGATTTCTTTTATGTCTTTGAGATAGTGAATCTCTCTGTAACACTCCTCTTCTATTCTTCTCTCTTCTAGACAGTGATTTTTACTAGCAGTGAGCCATTATTCTAGGTAGTGAGCCTTTGGTAGTGAGCCTATTTGTTTTCGGTGTTTCTATTCATATATGTGTGAGCTAATCCTCACTGTGTTTTTCCCTTCTTGGGTTTTTCATGTAAATCTAGTGTTCTTATGTGTTTGATGTGTTTTGCATTGATGCTTCATATGTTTGCATTCTACTAATGCATAATAAGAGTTTGAAGATTGGAATAGATTAAGGGTTTAATTTTTTAATGTACAACTGATTCACCCCCTTTTTAGTTGTCATGTGCATCTAACAATTGGTATCAGAGCAAAGTTCCTTGAAGAAGCTTAACCTCTTGAGGTAGATCCAGATTGTGCATACGAAAGGTATTGAGGTTCCATTGTTTGATGGAACAAATTATGCTTTTTGGAAGACCAGCATGGAAAGCTTTCTTATCTCATTAGGATATGGTGTATGGAAGTTAGTTGACAAAAACTATACTATACCTACTAATGGTCTAAAGGATGAAGATGAAATTAAAGAATATGAGAACAATGGCAAGGCAAGAAGTGCTCTTTTGAACGATCTTTCTAATTCTGAATTAGTAAAGGTAATGAGCTAAAAAACTACTCATGAGATCTGGAAGACACTGGAAAGTATCTATGAAGGAGATGACAAGGTCAAGCAAGCAAAGATGCATAATTTGAAGGCCAATTTTGAAACCCTAAAGATGTCAGAGGATGAAAATATTGCAAGCTACATGCAGAGAGTGGATGAAGTTGTCAACTCCATCAATGGTCTTGGTGGAAAGCTGGAGGAAAGTGAAGTGGTAAAGAAGGTACTAAGAACTCTTCCAAAATATTATAGTGCTAATGTTTCTGCTATTGAGGAATTTCAAAATTTGGATACTTATAATAGGGATCAATTGTTTGGTACTTTAACTACTTTTGAATTAAGAGAGTTTGGTCAAGATGACTTAAGAAAAGAGACTACTTTTAAGGTTAGAAAAATAGAAAAGAATGATGAATTAAATTCAGATGATTTTGATAAAGTAGAAGCAAACTTTGTAAGTGTTTAAGGTGAAATTTGATGAAGAGGATTTTTTTAGTGTTTAGGGTTGATTTTGCTAGTTTCTGTAAATCCTCCTATCACCTCTAAACATTCAAGGACTTCAGCCGAATAGGAAGTCTACTATAGGCCTTCGATCACTCAGAATATAGGGGAAAATTGGAATTATATGATTTAGTTGTTCAATTAAGCCCGATTATGCTCAAAACCCTAATTATACAAATTCAGAAGCAAATGGACAAATTGTGAAAAATACTGGCACATAGAGATATCAAATGACAATCAAATGCATACCAGATTTCAAAGTTTGGAAAATGGAAAAGTTAGGTACTAATGAGCAGGTGCCCTAGTCCAGTGCCATACTTTCTGTCGAGATCTGTGAATCTTGTCTGCAACTTGTTCCTGTTGTTCTAGAGATTTTCATGTTGCGAGATCCGAAGGACTAATGAGTAGGCACTAGAGTCTAGGTCCCTATTTTATCTTCTAATCTATAATTCTGACAATCTATACTACTCTCCTATAACTCCACTTTTTCTACTCCTACAACCTGTAACCTGCAATCATGGAAAAATAGGTTGGGGGTTGTGGTGTTTAGAGGCTTGTGTGAGTCAATCCCCAGAGAGACATTCAAGTCTTCCAAACACCATTGTTAGATAAAGAGTATGTATCCCTGCGGGATATAGGTAAAACCTAAATGATAAATGATTGAAAACACAATTGATATCACCTTGTAGTGAAGACGTCATGGAAGGAAGATGCTCTTCATGCCATGAGGAGACGGGTGTCAAATCTGCAAATACAAACATAAAAATAACGCTCTGCTCTGCAACACAATGAATATTTTGAATGCTTCAAAATCATAATAATAACAAAATTATCTAATGCCCATCTAGTTTACAAATGAATGCCTAAACATGCTTATATATGCAACTACAAACATTCCCACCAAGAATTTTGTAATTGAAACTTACCGTGTCGGCATAGGACCTAAATAATGGTCATAAACTAATAACTTGAAATTAGGCTTGACCTAAAATAGGACAGGACTAGGGTGCAGGCACCCAAGTCCTCCCCCCTATTTCAGGTAAAAATCATGTCAAGTATACCCCCTAAGTCCTATTTTCCATGAAACTTCAGGGTTTTCTCATCAGGGTGTTAGATTATCATGAAAATTTCTCTAAATGCATAAGCAAGAACTGGGAGCTAAACCTTAAGAGGGAAAATCCCCCAAGGGGACATTTTCCAACATAACATTTAGCGCCCACTGTAATGTATGTATAAATGCAAGGCCAATACATGCATTAAAGTACAATCAACTAACAAAACAAGCACACCAAGCATGGAGAAGACATGCCAATCATAGAGAAGACAGGACAGGCACACAAAACATAGAGAGGACAATTAAAATCATGCAAAACATGGAGAATACAACATTGAAGACATGCAAAACATAGTGAATGTAGTGAAGATAGTAATGATTTTCTTTTTCTTTTCCTTTTTCTTATATATGAAATGTAGATGCAAGTACAAGGAAAGTAAACACACCACCCATAATGTAGGAGGGACTCATAGCCACCAGTCTTTAAGACTACATATGGGGCAACACACACACAAAACATGCCATACAAATCTCATAGCATAGGAGGGACTCATCGCCACCGATCTTTAAGACTATGCTTGGGAACAAACACGTGATACACACACACTTGGAAGACATGAAGAAAACACCGCAGACAAGCGATGGAGTGTTCCTATTTCTAGGTTCAACACCATCTTAGGCACATTACAAGAACATACCAATGATTGTGCTTCACCACAACAATTGCTGAAGACGTGCTTAAGGGTTGAGTTAATCACAAAACCACTCCCCACCTCGCGATGAGGACTTTTGAAAATGATAGGATGTGCACTCTCTTCGAGAGATACACCATCCCTACCTTGTGATGAGGTCTTAATATAGAAAAGGGATGCAATATCCCTACCTCACGATGAGGGATTAAATGATTGCAAACAAATCTCAGAGTGCAGGAGGGACTCATTGCCACCAGTCTTTAAGACTGCACCTAAGAACAAGCATAATGCTAACATCTAGAACAAACAGCTTACCTTATATATGCTCCCACCTTAAAGTGTTTGATATTAGGTATCGATATCAAGCATGTTAAGGTAGGAAGAAAATACACAAGGGAACATGAGCTCTCACAAGGCCCATGCCCCTTGGAGGTGACATGTACTTTATGATCACCAAATATTCCCACAAACACATCCTTGCAAGAAAAGTGTTAGTGTCCATATAGTCATGATAAACAACAATGCATAATGCAAGATTCAAGATAGACAAAGTGCACGAAGCAGCAGTATTATTATGTTTTGTAAGTTTGATAAGATACCATCAAAATCACATGACAAAGTGCATGGAGTGATTCTACTAGACAAGCATTGGATAATATATATCAACCCCATCGTCATATAGGAACTAAGTCTAATTTTTTATTTCTTGCTAAAGGGATGCTAGGTCTGCATCAACTTATAATATGTTTTTCATCATCCACCCGCTAGGTAGAAACACTAGAGGAAGGGAAACAATAAATCAAGAGAGGAGAAACAAGTGTCTTAGGGATAGTCATGTAGGAGGGTTCCCCCAAGTCAGCAACCGCAACGCTATGTCCATACGACACAACACTCGATAGTGAAAATAGAGGAGAAGCAATATAGAAGAATGATGATACAAATAGAAGAAGGGTCACAACAAAGGTGGTCTCTTGGTATTATGGACCTTACAAGAGAATCAAGGGTCATCCTAGGAAGCCTAAACGACACATAACACATCACGAGGGATAAAGGGTTAGAAATACTTACCTGGTAGTGCCATCAAACTATGTGTTGTCATCAAGAAAATCATCGTCATCGTCCCACTCCCAAATGTTAGAGGAAAGTGGGACATAAGGTACCATGCCCAACTCTTATTCTTGTTTTCAAGTTGTCCAATCTTAAGATTTTCTTTGTTTGATTCAATGTTAGGTGAGATGTTTTCTTGTTAAGTTGCAATTCATTGGGCATAAGCTTGTCATCTCCTCCTCCTTTCTCTTTCTTGTCTATTTCTTTTTGTCTTACCACTTATTTCTTGTAAGATAGTCTTTTTCTCTTCCATAGGTTTTTGTGTTTTAGAGGAGGAAGCACTAAGTTCAAATCTCATTTGTCTAAGTGGAATATTTTTTTGTTGACGACTACCTCCCAATCCTTGTAAGGATGGTAGGGGATGAACCTCAACATAGGGTCCATTTCCTTTTCGTCTAGGATTCTCTTCAAATGTGGGTTGTTTGTCTCTTGTTGTTTCTTGCGTAGAAGGACCGACCACTTGATGTAATAGTTTTGTTTTGTAGTTTCTATAGCTCAAGAAGTTAAAGTCTTTTCATGGCTCCAATTCTACCTCAGATCTTTCCCAAAAGTAATCCAGTGTAAAATGTTGTCTTGTAACCAAAGGTTTATATTTATTGCGAGGAATAGTAATCACTTGTCCATTCAAAGGAAATTTTACACACTTATAAATTGTTGAAGGGACAACTTTCATAGCCTTTAACCATGGATGTTCAAGTTTTATGCGAAAGAGGTCAGAAATAGAGACAACATCAAACCATTGTTCTACATGTTTCTCAAATACAGTGACCAATAAAGATATCTTCCCAGAGGTGTTTACAAAGGTTCCCTTATGTGTCTTAATCATCATATCCGAAGGGTCATAAGAGTCTTGTATTAATTGATGTGAAAAGAGCAACTCTTCCATGGAAACATTAGCCATGCAATTAGGATCAATAAGGGTTCCATCCACAGGATTTTCCATTATTTTCACAGTGATATAGAGAGGTCCTTCAGTTTTTCCAATTGTTCTATCATGAGGTGTAAACACAAGTTTAGGTTCGGGGACCTTTCTTTTCATGTAAGGCCTAGGAGGGAACCTATTGTTATAGTTGTAATTAGAATCCATGTGTATAAGTTTTCAAATCAATTCAAGATCAGATTTTAAAATCTTTTCAAAATTTATGCAAAAGACAAGTGCAAAACTATTTGTAAAAATCACCTAAAATGCTTGATTTTTTAGCTTTTTTTCAATGTAAATAAGTGAAAGAAAGGGTGTTGTAAGGAAATTGATGAAGTGTAGAAAATAATATGTCTGATATCAGTCCAATAAATCAATAATATCATTTACAACACACTTTTGATGCAAATCTAGAATGATGACCAGTCAAAACCTAGTGAAAAATACACTAAAATATGTAATTTTTCACAAATTTTCAATGCAAAGACCCCAATGGAAAGGGTGTTGTAAAGAATTTTAGGAGGTACATAAGATTATATCAGTAATATTAGTCACCTAAATCCATAAAATATTTCACAACACACTTGGAGTGCAAATCTATGTCAAACCCTAAAGCAAATATAGCCAAAATATGCAATTTTTCACAAAATTTCAATACAAAAGAGTATGACAAAGGGTGTTGTGAGGAAAATGATGATGGAAATAAAATTATAACAATAATAACAGCCACCTAATTCCAAAAAATCTGTCACAACACGCTTATAATGCAACTCAAGGTCAAACCCTAGGGAAAATATAGCTAAAATATGCAATTTTTCACCAAATTTCCACTGTAAGAGCCCATTAAAAAGGTGTTGTAAATAATTTTAGGAGAGGAAGTAGATAATAACCTTGATAAAATCCAATTAGTGTAGAAAAATCTTTTACAACACGCCTATGATGCAAATCTAGAGAGACAATAAGGACAAAATCTAGTGAAAAATAAGGTTTTGAAACCCTAGGCATAAAATTTTGCAAGCAAACCACTATGATGCAACAATACAGTTAGAAATCAATCCTAATGAGTGTTTTAAAAGGGTAGTAAAATTTGAAACAATATTTTGACTACAAACCCTAGTTAATGAAAAACTAGGTTATATGAAAAAATGCACAATTTCAAGCAATTTTTATCAATTTTAAGCATGAAAATGCAATATAAATTAATGATGAATGAAATTTTATGTATTTTAAATCATATCTAATGGTAATGACAGGAATTTAATTAAATTAAATGCAACTAATTCAAATTATATGAAAATGCAAGCTAAAAATGCTAATTTTTTTCAAATTTTTTGTCATTTTTCAAATGCAATAAGATAAACAATGAAATGAATGCAAATCTGAAGAAAGACACTCAGCAAGGTGCAAAATTCATTAAAAACATGGGTTTACCAAAATGTTTAAGGTGAAATATGATGAAGAGGATTTGTTTAATGTTTAGAGTTAATTTTGCTAGTTTGTGTAAATCCTCCTTTCACCTCTAAACATTCAAGGACTTCAACCGAGTAGGAAGTCTACTATAGGCCTTCAGTCACTCAGAATATAGGGGAAAATTGGAATTGTATGATTTAGTTGTTCAGTTAAGCTTGATTATGCTCAAAACCCTAATTATACAAATTTGGAAGCAAACAGACAAATCACAAAAAATGCTGGCACACAGAGATATCAAATGACAATCAAATGTGTACCAGATTTCAAATTTTGGAAAATGGAAAAGTCAGGGACTAATGAGTGGGTGCCCTAGTCCAGTGCTATAATTTTTGTCAAGATCTAGGAATCTTGTCTGCAACATGTTTGGTGCAGGAGCACCCGTACATGATCAGGATATAGGATAATTATCCACATGATGACAGGACATTAGTCTATTTTTAGTATGTTTGACTTCATCATGTAATAAGGTCCATTGGACCGATGCTATGTATTAGTTCAGCCTAGGAGTATGTGTAGGCAGTTAGAGATCGTGATAAGGTAGTCTAAGCTGTCCTTCTCCCAGCCGCTTGGAAGCTCCCAGCCACTGGGAAGTGAGTTGGTAGTACTCAAAGGACTTTGCTATATATACCTTCGATCTGTAGGGTTTGAGATCATGTTATGTTCAGGAGAGTAGTATTGGTGGTATGTTGTACTGGTGAACATTCCAGATATTGTGAAGCACTGTTGTTTGACAGTATTGTAGAACCAGTACATTTGAATTTCATTTGAATAAGATCTCATCATTTGCAGTTTCTGGTTTATCAGCTGTATCTGTTTTGATTTCTTTTCTGTTTGCAAGTTGATGGGTACTTTCAATCCTTCCACCGGTTGATCCTGTGAATCGGTGGAATGGTCCTGTATTATAGCTTAGTTTGCATTTGTGTTTTCTATTTATGCATTGCATTGTTCAAGAGATCAGTTAGGAGCATGCTGTGAATCAGCCTAGCATCCTCATGTGCTAGGTCTAGAAAGATAAGCTGTTAGATTTTGGTTTGAAGGTGAACCGGCCTGATCATCATATTGTCTTTGTGTAATAGAGCGGTTCTGAGTGTTTACATGCAGCGGGCGGATATACAGGAGTCTGCATGTGCGTTTCCAGTCGGAGCAAGTCGCATCGTCATCTGCGAATACATCATCATCAGGATCGGGTCATGAAACTGTTGAAGTTTGCATGTTGCAAGTGCATCAGGATGTTTTAAGTCGGATATATACTCAGTGTATATATCACTGTCAGGATCATCTCTTGGGGTTTCCCATCATCCGCGTATCGCTAGCAGATGCGGGAGTGAAAGTTCGGTTTTTTTGACTAAGTGTTGAAGAGGTCATTAGGATATTGTGTGACGTCATCGTCATCAGGATATGACGTCATCGTCATCAGGATATTAAGATATCTCTCTATGCAAGTTTATCCTGATGTCGCTAAGTGCTTAGGTATCGGCGTAAGTCCTCAGTAGAAAGTTGTGTTAACATCATCAGGAGGTTTCGAGAGAACCGGATAAATCATATCATGATGCTGTTGCTTGTATCGTCGGCTATCGGGGCATCGAAGGGAAGGTGCTAAAGTTGTCGTCATCAGGATATTTGGAGCAACCGGATATTTGATATCCTGCTGACGAAGGGAGTGTTGAGTATGATGATGATGATGATAGGCGGAGGAAGTGAACAGTAGTCGGCAGGAGGATAATTCTGCTCGTCTGAAATATGATGATGCTGTTGGTGTTTGTAGGAAATATGATGATGATGCTAAGCCGATAGGGATTTTTATCATGCTGTTTGTATTATTGGCTCCTCCTTCCTGTTAGTAAGCTCCCGTTGCGTTTTACCTCTGCATCATAGTGGTATCAGAGCAAAGGAAGGATCTTCTGGAAAAGATAAGCAGGATGTCAGATGAAGAAGGAACATCGGAGGTTCCGACAAGGATGACCAACGCTGAGTTGGCAATTCTGGTGAAGAAACAGATTGCAGAAAGCAAGGCCGTGAAGGCTCAGAATCAGGAGTTGAAAGATGAGTTAGCGAAGTTGAGGTGCAGAGTAGGTTCTGGTAGAGAAGAAGATAGGGAAGAAGAAGAGATCCCTAATTGGAGCGAGGAGGTCGTTCCTGCAGACCAGAGGCCACTGTTGAACGCCCTCAAGGCCATGGAGAGGAGAACCATGGATGTGAAACTGGATTTGCCAGTGTTTACAGGCAAGATGGACCCTGATTCAGTGATGGAGTGGATAGACTCCTTGAACAATTTCTTTGTAACAGCGGAGATACCAGAACAACAGAGAGTGAAGATAGCACAGTCAAAGATGAAAGAAGCTGCCTTGACATGGTGGAATTTTGTTCAAGATGATAGAGTACAGGAAGGAAAACGTAGAGTTGCCACATGGAAGAAGATGATGGCATTAGTAAAGGAAGCTTATATCCCATTGGATTACAGTATCCAATTACACAAGAGGAAGCAAAACCTGAAATAGAAGGAGCTAGATGTCAGCTCATATACAGAAGAATTCATGAAACTCTGTATGAAGACAAAGGTAAAAGAAAGTGAAGAAGAGAAGGTAGCCAGATACCTTAATGGATTGAGGTTTAATATTCAGGAAGATCTAAGTCTGCATAACCCAGATACAGTGCAGAAAAGCTTTCAGTTGGCATTGAAAGTGGAAGAGAAGCTAAAGAGAAAACAAGAACAAAACAATAGAGGAAGAGGAAGACAACAAAGAGGTGGAAGAGGTCCTTTTAGAGGCAGAGGACATGGACAGGGATATCAAGGAGAATCCAGTCATGACAATAGTAAGGGAAACAATAGTCAGAATCAGAGAGAGAATTACAGTCAGCAAGGAAACTTCAGAGGTAGAAGACCTTTCAGAGGAAGATCCCAGGGCAGAGGATCCATCAGATGTTATAACTGTAACAAAGAAGGCCATATAGCCAGCAGATGTCCAGACAAGGCCACAAGCTCAGCAGGAGAAAGGAGAACAAATCTGGTCAAAGAACCTGATAATCAAAGTAGGACAAGCTCTAATGATTTTCAGAGTGTGAATGCTCCTGATAATTATGGATACCCAGAAAGTGGAGAGTCTCTGGTGATGAGAAGAACAGTGACTACCATGAAGGTACCTGACAAAGAAGCCCCTCAAAGAAAGTCTCTTTTCAGAACCATTTGCAAAGTAGGAGGTAAGGCATGTAAAGTTTTGATTGATTCTGGTTCTACTGAGAATTTTGTGTCTAAAGAAATGGTGACAAAGCTTAAGCTTAGGAGATTACCTCACCCATCCCCATATAAAGTCTCATGGCTTACTCAAGGTCAGCAGACAACTGTAGAAGAGTAGGCTTGGGTAGAATTTCGGATTGGTGGATATAAGGATAAGTTGTTGTTTGATATTACCAAGATGGATGCTTGCAATCTTTTGTTTGGTAGACCATGGCAGTATGATTTGAAGGCACAGCATGATGGTGTTAGAAACACCTATAAAATCACTAAAGATGGTAAGGATATAACGTTATTCCCATTGAAGGAGAAAGAGGAGAAATCTAAAGGAAAAGAGGTGAAGGTCATGCTGATGGAAGGTAAACAGTTCATGAAAGAAGTAGCAGCAGAAGGTGCAGTTGCATATGCCCTAATTCCATGTATGAGTGTGAATAAAGAATAGCAGCAAAAAGTCAAGAAGGAGAAAAAGCCAAGGTTCATAGACCCAGCTGTCCAAGAGCTATTGGATAAGTACAAAGGTATCATCTCAGAGGGAATGCCAAGATCCCTACCACCTGTCAGAGATATTAGTCATTGCATAGACTTAATTCCAGGGTCAACACTTCCAAACAAAGCAGCCTATAAGCTTACTCCAGAACAGAATGCAGAAGTAGCCAGACAGATTGAAGAATTGATGGATTCAGGTTTGATTGGGAAAAGTCTCAGTCCATGTGTAGTACCAGCTGTACTAGCACCAAAGAAGGAAGGTACTTGGAGGCTTTGCACAGATTCCAGACCTATCAACAAGATCACAATCAGGTATAGGTTTCCAATCCCTAGAATAGAGGATTTACTTGATTGTTTGGGAAGTGCTAAGTACTTTACAAAAATAGATTTGAAGAGTGGATACCATCAGATCAGGATTAGACCAGGAGATGAGTGGAAGACAGCATTCAAAACAAATGAAGGGTTATATGAATGGAAGGTTATGCCTTTTGGTTTATCTAATGCACCTAGTACTTTTATGAGGTTGATGAACGAGGTTCTGAAAGAATTCATTGGTAAGTTTGTCATAGTATATCTAGATGACATTCTGATTTTCAGTAACACAAAAGAAGAACATCTCAGACATATAGATTTGGTTCTTAAGAGGTTACATGAAGAGCAGCTGATGACAAATTTAGACAAGTGCTTGTTCATGCAAAAGGAGATCACATATTTGGGTTTTGTCATTTCACAAGGAAAGTTACAGATGGATAAGGAGAAGGTACGTGCCATACTGTCTTGGCCAACTCCACAGACTATGAATGATGTCAGAAGTTTCCATGGGTTAGCAACCTTCTACAGGAAGTTTATCAGAGGGTTTAGTCATATTTGTGCACCCATGCTGGATACCATCAAAGGAGGACAGAAGTGCAGGTTTGTTTGGACTCAAGGAGCAGATGATTCTTTTGAAACACTGAAGAAGAAGGTGGCACAGCAGCCAGTCCTTGCACTTCCAGATTTTAACAAAATCTTTCAGGTAGTATGTGATGCCAGTCACATGGCTATTGGAGCAGTACTCAGCCAAGAGGGTAGACCAATTGCATTTTTCAGTGAGAAGCTCAATGATGCTAAGAAGAGGTATTCATCATATGATCTGGAAATGTATGCTTTAGTTCAGTCCCTCAAGAAATGGAGGCATTACTTGATGCCAAAGGAATTCTAGTATTCACAGATAACTAGGCTCTGAGTTTCATAAATAGCCAGGAAAAGCTGAACCACAGACATATGAAATGGGTAGAAACCTTACAGGCTTTCACTTTTACATTAAAGCATAAGAAAGGGATCAAGAACAAAGTTGCAGATGCTTTGAGCAGGAGAGTTCTCACAGTCAATCAGATTCAGTTAGAGAGTATTGGCATTGATTCACTCAAGACCATGTATGAGTCGGATGCAGATTTTGGAGAGATATATCAGGTATGTACTTCTTTTGGGGAGAAATACCATGCTGAGTTCTCTGAATTTTTGATTCAGGATGGATTGTTGTTCAAGGGTGGACAGTTGTGTATTCCAAGGTGTTCTATGAGATTAAATATCATCAAGGAGAAACATTGTGGAGCTATGGCAGGTCATTTTGGTCTAGATAAGACTCTTGATCTGGTCAGAAGGCATTACTTTTGGCCTAAGTTGCAATCAGATGTCAGAAAATTTGTAGAGACATGTGTGATCTGTCAGAAAGCTAAAGGCAGGTCAACTAATGCAGGTTTATATCAGCCCTTACCCATTCCTTCCAGACCATGGGAAAGCATCAGTATGGATTTTGTCTTGGGTTTACCAAGGACAAGGAAAGGATTTGATAGTGTTTTTGTTGTAGTGGATAGATTCAGTAAAATGGCACATTTCTTGCCATGCAAAACCACTGCTGATGCTTCATACATTGCAGATTTATTCTTCAGGGAGATTGTCAGAATTCATGGATTGCCTTTGAGCATAGTGTCAGACAGGGATGTGAAGTTTATTGGTCACTTCTGGAGAACTCTATGGAGGAAACTGGGAACCAATTTGTCTTTTTCCTCTGCATATCATCCTCAAACGGATGGACAGACTGAAGTAGTGAACCGTTCCTTGGGGAATTTGCTTAGATGCTTGACAAAATAGCATGGAGAGAAGTGGGACAATATTCTGTCTCAAGCTAAGTTTTCATATAATGATACTGTCAATAGGAGCACAGGGAAATCGCCTTTTCAGGTAGTTTATGGAATGCATCCAAGAGGAATTTTGGAGTTGAGGGATCTACCTACAGCAGACCCTGTTAGTGCAGAAGGAGAAGCTTTTGCTGAAGCCATCAAAGAGGTTCATGATCAGGTCAAGACCCAACTCCAGCAAACCACCTTAAAGTATAAGGAATATGCTGATAAAAAGAAGAAGGATGTTCAATTTGATGTTGGAGATTTGGTATGGGTTCACTTGAAGAAAGACAGGCTTCCTAAGGGAAAGTACACTAAGCTCATGCAAAAGAAAGTTGGACCATGTCAGATTTTGCACAAGCATGGACAGAATGCTTATGAGATCCAACTCCCACCTGATCTTGGTTTGTCTCCTATATTCAATGTATGTGATTTAACTCCATACAAGGCTAATCCAGATGCAGATCAAGATCTCCTACAGGATACAGTTGCTGATGACATTCCCCAGCATGATCCTCCACAGTTACAGAAGGTTTTGGACACCAGAGTGGTCAAACAGACCAGGAACAAACAATACTTGGAGTATTTAGTCTCTTGGAAGGGAAAGCCGAATTCTGAAGCAGTATGGACGACTGAAGAGCAGATCCGGACACATGGTGCAGACCTTGATACTCTCATCTCAAGTGGACTTGAGATTTCTTCTTCTGGGGAGTATGGTGCAGGAGCACCCGTACATGATCAGGATATAGGATAATTATCCACATGATGACAGGACATTAGTCTATTTTTAGTATGTTTGACTTCATCATGTAATAAGGTCCATTGGACCGATGCTATGTATTAGTTCAGCCTAGGAGTATGTGTAGGCAGTTAGAGATCGTGATAAGGTAGTCTGAGCTGTCCTTCTCCCAGCTGCTTGGAAGCTCCCAGCCGCTGGGAAGTGAGTTGGTAGTACTCGAAGGACTTTGCTATATATACCTTCGATCTGTAGGGTTTGAGATCATGTTATGTTCAGGAGAGTAGTATTGGTGGTATGTTGTACTGGTGAACATTCCAGATATTGTGAAGCACTGTTGTTTGACAGTATTGTAGAACCAGTACATTTGAATTTCATTTGAATAAGATCTCATCATTTGTAGTTTCTGGTTTATCAGCTGTATCTGTTTTGATTTCTTTTCTGTTTGCAAGTTGATGGGTACTTTCAATCCTTCCACCGGTTGATCCTATGAATCGGTGGAATGGTCCTGTATTATAGCTTAGTTTGCATTTGTGTTTTCTGTTTATGCATTGCATTGTTCAAGAGATCAGTTAGGAGCATGCTGTGAATCAGCCTAGCATCCTCATGTGCTAGGTCTAGAAAGATAAGCTGTTAGATTTTGGTTTGAAGGTGAACCGGCCCGATCATCATATTGTCTTTGTGTAATAGAGCGGTTCTGAGTGTTTACATGCAGCGGGCGGATATACAGGAGTCTGCATGTGCGTTTCCAGTCGGAGCAAGCCGCATCGTCATCTGCGAATACATCATCATCAGGATCAGGTCATGAAACTGTTGAAGTTTGCATGTTGCAAGTGCATCAGGATGTTTTAAGTTAGATATATACTCAGTGTATATATCACTGTCAGGATCATCTCTCGGGGTTGCCCATCATCTGCGTATCGCTAGCAGATGCGGGAGTGAAAGTTCAGTTTTTTTGACTAAGTGTTGAAGAGGTCATTAGGATATTGTGTGACGTCATCGTCATCAGGATATGACGTCATCGTCATCAGGATATTAAGATATCTCTCTATGCAAGTTTATCCTGCTGTCGCTAAGTGCTTAGGTATCGGCGTAAGTCCTCGGCAGAAAGTTGTGTTAACATCATCAGGAGGTTTCGAGAGAACCAGATAAATCATATCATGATGCTGTTGCTTGTATCGTCAGCTATCGGGGCATCGAAGGGAAGGTGCTAAAGTTGTCGTCATCAGGATATTTGGAGCAACCAGATATTTGATATCCTGCTGACGAAGGGAGTGTTGAGTATCATGATGATGATGATAGGCGGAGGAAGTGAACAGTAGTCGGCAGGAGGATAATTCTGCTCGTCCGAAATATGATGATGCTGTTGGTGATTGTAGGAAATATGATGATGATGCTGAGCCGATAGGGATTTTTATCATGCTGTTTGTATTATTGGCTCCTCCTTCCTGTTAGTAAGCTCCCGTTGCATTTTACCTCTGCATCAATGTTCCTATTGTTCCAAATATTTTCCTATTGTGGGATCCGGAGGACTAATGAGCAGGTGCCCAAGTCCAGGTCCCTATTTTCTCTTCTGATCTACAATTTCAATAGTCTACACTGCTCTCCTACAACTCCACTTTTTCTACTCCTACAACCTATAACTTGCAATCATGGAAAAATGGGTTGGGGATTGTGGTGTTTAGAGGATTGCCTCAGTCAAGCCCTGGAGAGACATTCAAGTCTTCTGAACACCATTGTCAGATAAAGAGTGTGTATCCCTATGGGATAGAGGCAAAATCCAAATGATAAATGATTGAAAACACAATTGATATCACCTTGTAGTGAAGATCTCATAGAAGGAAGATGTTCTTAATGCCATGAGGAGATGGGTGCCAAATCTGTAAATACAAACACAAAAACAATGCTCTGCTCTACAACACAATGAATATTTTGAATGCTCCAAAATCATCTAATGCCCATCTAGTTTACAAATGAATGCCTGAACATGCTTATATATGCAACTACAAACATTCCCACCAAGAATTTCATAATTGAAACTTACTGTGTCAGCATAGGGCCTAAATAATGGTCATAAACCAGCACTTTGAAATTAAGCCTGACCTAAAATAGGGTAGGACTAGGGCGTGAGCACCCAAGTCCTCCCCCCTATTTCAAGAAGGAATCATGTCAAGTTCACCCCTAAGTCCCATTTGCCATGAAACTTCAAGGTTTTCTCATCGGGATGTCAAATTATCATGAAAAATGCTCTAAATGCATAAGTAGGACCTGGGAGCTAAACCTTAAGAGGGAAAATCCCCCAAGGGGACATTTTATGATGTAATTGTAAGTAAATTGAAAAAGGGCTCTAGAAAATATAGAGGTAAGTTACCCTTCAAATGTTTTAACTGTGGAAAGATAAGTCATTATGCTTCAAAATGTCCAGTCCAAATCTCTAATGGAAAATACAAGGATAAAAAAGGAAAATCATTCAAGAGGAGTTATTATGTTAAAGAAGATGCCAACATATCTAATGATGAGTCTGACTATTTGGATGATGAAAGTGATGAATGCTTGTTTATGGCTTTGAATGTTGAAACTAATTCTACTAATCCTGAAAGATGTATAAAGGAAATTGCTCTGGAAACAAGGCACAACATCAAAGGAGCTTTGGTAACTGATTTTAATGCAAGAGAAGAGGAGAACTACTAGTTAATTGATAGTGGGTATTCAAATCATATGATAGGTGATAAGAATAAGTTTGTTAATCTTGAGAATTTTGATGGAGCTTTTGTTGAGTTTGGAGATGATGCATTTGCTAAGATCTGTGGAAAAGGTTCGCCCAGTTTTGATGGAAAGCACAATACTTGATGTTCATTATGTCAAGGGTCTATGACATAATCTTCTAAGTGTGGGACAAATGTGCAACAAATGATATAACCTTGTGTTTTAGAATGGTGGCTGTGAAATTAAAAAATAAAACTCTAGAACTCTGGTTGCTACAGGAACAAGAACAAAAGGAAATGTATATAAGCTCAAAGGTGCTAATGGTATGTGTTTTATGACTCAAGTTAATGAATGATGGCTATGGCATAGAAGAATGTGTCACATCAATTTTGATAGCCTAGTGAAGATTAACTCTACTCAAGCTGTGAGGGATCTACCAAGAATTAAAAATCCTATCAATGCAATTTGCAAGGAATGTCAGATTGAGAAGCAAACAAGGAGGAATTTCAAAATCAAGGAGTATTCCACCATAGGACCCCTAGAGTTGGTACATATAGATCTGTGTGGACCCACAAGAATAGGAAGCTTTCATGGTGACATGTATTTTATGTTGTTAATTGATGATTACTCTAGAATGACTTGGGTAACCTTTCTCAAAGTAAAATTAGAAACTCTAGATAAGTTTAAAGCATTTAAATTTTTGGTTGAAAATGAAATAGATCTAAAAATCAAGTGCTTGAGGTCTAACAGAGGTGGTGAGTTTACCTCCAATGAGTTTAACTACTTTTGTGAAGTTTGTGGAATAAAAAGGCATTTGTCAGCCCCTAGGACTCCTCAGTAGAATGGAGTTGTGGAAAGAAAGAATAGAATAGTTTAGGAAGTAGCAAGGACAATGTTGAAAGAAGAAAATCTACTAGATATCTATTGGAGAGAAGCTATTCATACTGCAGTCTACATATAAAAAAGATTTCAAGAAAGGGTCAACAATTCAAAGACTCCATATGAACTATGCTATGGAAGAAATCCTACTATAAAATATTTTAGAGTGTTTGGAAGAAGGTGCTACATTAGGAGAGATGAAGAAAATTTGGGAAAGTTTGATACAAGATCAGATGAAGGAATCTTTCTTGGATATTCTACAAAGAGGAAGGCTTGCAGGTGCTACAACAAGAGGCTAAAGAAATTAGTTGAAAGTGAAAATGTCAAAGTGGATGAAGAACCACATCAAAGATCATTATTGATAGAAGGATATGAATCTAATGAGTCCCCTTATAGAGAAGAAGAAAGAGAAGAAGAAGAGGAAATGCAAATTAACAAAGAAGATGCTCTGGAAAGGGTTCCTAAGACTCTCAAGTATGTGTGGAAGAATCATTATGAAGATCAAATCATTGGAGATAAGAACAAAGGTGTATTAACAAGAAGAAAAATTGCTATGGTAGATGAACAGGTAAATAAGTGTTTTCTATTCAAAATAGAACCCAAAACAATGACTGAAGCATGCAAAGATGAACATTGGATCAAATCTATGAAAGAAGAATTGATGCATAGTAAGAAAAATTAGACTTGGAAATTGCCCCAAGACCAGTAGACAAAAATGTAATAGGAACTAAATGGGTATTTCGAAACAAGTTGAATGAGAATGGAGAAGTAGTCAGAAATAAGGCTAGGATTGTGTGTAAAGGCTACTCACAAGTGGAAGGAATAGATTATGAGAAAACATATGTTCCAGTGGCAAGAATGGAGGCCATTAGAATGTTCTTGGCCTTTGCATCTCATAAGGATTTCAAATTTTATCAGATGTCCATGTAAAATCTATATTCTTGAATTGAGAATTGGAAGAGGAGGTATACATTGAATAACCGGAAGGCTTCCCATTATTAGATGATCCAACTATGGTCTACAAATTGAAGAAGGCATTGTATGGACTCAAACATGCTCCTAAAGCTTGGTATGCAAGATTGGATAGATACCTATTGCAACAAGGATTCAAAAAGGGCACTGTAGACATCAATCTAAAATTCAAAGTTGAAGAAGATCAAATCATGATTGTGGAAGTATACATTGATGATATAATCTTTGGAGAAAATGAAGATATGTGCAAAAGATTTGCAAAGGAGATGCAAAAAGAGTTTGAAATGTCAATGTGTGGGGAAATGAATTTCCTCCTTGCGTTATAAATTAGTCAATTAGAAAAAGGTATTTTCATTTCATAGTCAAAGTATGTTAAGGAAATATTGAAGAAGTTTGGAATGGAAGACTTTAAATTGGTATGTACTCCCATGACTACTAGTTGTAAGGTAAGAAAAGGTGATGAATCTCCTAAGGCTGATCAGAGCAATTACAAATCAATGATTGGTGGACTATTATACCTAACTACTACTAGACTAGATATCATACATTTAGTTTGTCTTGTGGCTAGATTCGAAGTAGATCCCAAAGAGTCACATGTTTTAGCAATAAAAAAGATATTTAGATACATGAAAGGCACTCTAGATTTTGGCTTATCCCAAGGATATTGATTTCTCTTTAAATACATATACAAATGCAGATTGGGCAAGATGTACAGACGATAGAAGAAGCACATGTGGTGGCGCTTTGTTTCTTGGAAGAAGACTAGTTTCATGGTTGAGTAAGAAGAAGGATTCAATGTCATTATATGCTATAGAGGCAAAGTACATTACATCAACCTCTTGTTGTATACAGGTGTTTTGGATGAAGCAGATATTGAAAGATATAAAAGTATCATATGATGAACCTATTCCTATCATATGTGATAACACAAGTGCCATCAACATTTCAAGGAACCTGGTAATGCATTCAATCTAGTATCACTTTCTAAGAGAGAAGGTTGTAGATGTTGAATATTAGGAACACTGAGAGGGGGGGTGAATCAGTGTTCTATAAACTTTTTATTTTAACCATTTCCCAGAATAAATTAAACAAGAGCAAAACATGCAAATGAATAGCAACCATAGAAGCATGACACATGGACACCAAGATTTTTACATGGAAAACTAAAAAAGGGAAAAACCATGTAGAGGATTAGCTCTCAAATATATATTGTAACCTCTACAAATAATAATGTTTAGGCTTGGTCACTCCACGGACCTAGAACATGCTGGCTCACTGCCATGAAGTACAACTAGGTCTAGCAGGCTCACTGCCTCAACCCTAAACCTAGAAAGATTACAGTAAGGGTTGTTAAACCCTGCTAGAGGCTCACTGCCAGGCTCATTGCCTTGATGAAGAAGGCTCACTACCAAGTACAAATCAAATAGCACATGGAAACTAAATACTACATAAGCATATGGCAATATGCCAAGGTGCAGTCATTTAGCAACTGAATTCTGAGTCCCAAGTCTTCATCATCATTGATCCTTTATCTCTACTCTACTATTCACATAATCACATTATTCCAACACTTGCCACCACCACCTCAACTAAAATTCATCACTCTTATATATCTGCATCATGATTTGATCCATAATCAGGTCAACATCCAAGAAATAAAATGTGTACATAGAAAGATGTATCTTGTCGGCTCAATACAATGCACTATAGTTATGCGGACCCAATTCTTTGCCCAAATGTGTTCATATAGGTTGGCTCTAATCATTCAATTACTTAAATAGATCCTTCACATACTATCTCTTCTCTGCATAATGATTCATCATACTAGTCGGCCTATTCCTTGAGAGTGTGCTTAACAGGTTCATCTGTTGACTTACAACTTTTACTACGGATCACAAAACACTTCCAAAACCATATCAAAGACTATTCATACATTCCCAAACTTACCCTCAGAACTATAAGACATGATGTCATCCTTGTAGAGAAATACGGACCATTAAAACTCAGACTCTATCTCAGTCAAACTTTGCCAAGCACTGTAGCGATACTCAGCAACTTGCAGCTATCTTTCTGGTGGTCTTCAAATCTCACAACTCTGGAATTAGACACCTCATACAAGTGTTTACAACACTTTAAAACTACATAACAAAATACTCACCTACAGAGGATTGTGGATCATTACAATGTGCCCTGTACACTGTCTCTGCTACACCTTTGTTCACCCAGACTTAGCTATTTCTTCCAAATGATTTCTAGAGGAAGTCAAGACTTAATCTCTGGAACATAACAACCTCAAACACTTATAAATATTATACCTGAGTCACATTTCCAGATCATCATCTGCGCAGGCATACTGATCCACTTACTGTCCTCTACTCTGTATATACCCATACTTAGCCATTTTTTTCCAATCGGACCTTAAATCCAATATGACCTTTCAAAGATATGTCTTCATTTCATGTTGATAAGACCTCTGAGTCTTGTTGACATCAATGACAACATGCAATTCTATACTGGAGTAGTGTCTCTTGCCAAAAATCTCCACCTTTGGCATTGATGGCAACACTTGGTGAAAAATGCTTGACTTCTCCCCCTTACTATATACACTGTATTTTCCTACTCCCCTTAGATATTTATTCATTTTCCCTGAGATATTTATTCATTTTTCACTGATCTTCTTCTCCTCATTTGACATCAATGGAAAAGGGTGTGATTCGGAACCCAAAATTTCAAAAACTCCAAAAACTTGTGTATTCTATCGCATATTTACAAATACATATCTTCATCTCAATTTGTGACTGAAGGCAAAATGTCACTATAGATAGACTTTATCAGAGCTATCTCTCCATTCCATCTATTCCTTGCATGTTCTAAAATATGAATATCACCATTCATCAGAAATACTATCTTGATGCAGAGTGGCACAAGGGAAGCAACACACAAAGGTTTACTCTATTGTCCTTTGCCCACTCACCCACTTCAACTAGCCTTCAACCAACCAACCAACCAAAGGCACCTACAAGGCATATGAAGGATTTGATGTCCAGATTATTGTCAAACCCCTAAGGCTTCTCCAACACCTTAAGATAGATCAACAAACACCTTCTATGCAGTTGGTTTGATCTCCAACTTCCCAAAACTCTTCAACCTATACCTTGACTAGTAAGGCTACTATCCCTCCAAACTAGGTTTTCTCAACAAAACTTGACAAAATCCCAAAGGTCTAGGCAAACAAATGATGGAATTGAACACCTTTCAGGGGACCCTAACAATCCTCCAAATCTCCTGCTCCAACTCTACTCCAGCAATCCAGAACGCCTACTAGGTCTCTAGGCCTAATTGATCAATTTAGGCTAGGTTACAAAGCAAGTGCTCAAAATTGGGTGCATAGGTCAGGGGCAGGAACTTGGAATGCTTCTACCATGTCCCTACAACACAAATCCATCATTTATTTGCTCACCCTAATAGGATTCTATCATCTACAACCTCAAATAGCATGAAATTGGCCAAATACAATGAAATACTTGACCTAGGGCATCACCTTAAAAATAGAAGACTGCATTTTCTGACAAAAATCTTTTGGAATCTTATTGTACATACCCCTAGCCTGCATTTCACCAGTTTTTGCAAATTTTCAACTGTGGAAATGCATTCTAGGGCCGGATTTCTATGGCTGCCCTAGAAAACAGGGTTTCTGGACCTGTTTTGAAAGAAAAATCTATAACTTTTGATCCTGACCACTTCAAGACCTCAAACTAGTTGCATTGGAACCCTGACTCCAAGAGATTTCAGAAAAATATCATTTGCACACGTGAAAAATCCGTACAGTCTGTACATATCAAGAAAAACAGCGAAAAATAGTTAGTTTTCTTGATCTTTGTGCCCAAATTCCGTACAAAAACTTCCTCCCCCGTACTGGAGTCAGATATTCACCATATTAACCCATCCAAGTCAGTTTACAACTTCTACAAACAGTTTGAATAACCAAAATGAAGTTGCAACCGGTCAATGTGTCATTGACACCATTGACAACACTTGACACTATGGAGTTTTTGCATTTTCCAAAGGATGGCGATTTGTTTTTCTTGTCCAATGGAATCAAAACATCCTCCATACTCCCAAAACATGATAAAACACACAAACAATAAAAAAAAAACTCAAAAACCAACCCTTATACCTTCTAGGCCTAAGTGGCATAACAAGGATCCAAGTGGACTAAGCATGATTGAGGTTTATATGGTTACCTCAATCATCTTGACCACACAAAAAGGACCATATACTCATGGCTAAAGCCTTATTACAATCAAAACCACAACTTTCAAAAAAAAATGCAAACAAAGTGACTTTAGGAACCAAGGTGCTCCTAGGTGCCCTGCACCATACACCCACTGTCAAAGAGAACTCAAGTCTCTTGAGTTGGAATGCTATCAAATGTGAAACCTACCTCCTCAATGTCTGCCTTGCTCATCCAAGTGGTATCCTCCTGATGTTTGTTTAGCCACTTCACCAAATAGTCATGACAGGTGTGCCTTCTAGTTTGTTTTGCAATCCTCTTGTCCAAAATGCACTCAATCTAATTTGGAGATGAAGGAATGAGTTCTTGGAGTGTGTGATCAGTTTGATCTTCTTCAACAACAGTCTGAGGATCAGATCCTTTATAGGGATAAAGATCTGAAACATTAAAAATTGGAGACAAAGCAATGCCATCCGGAAGTCTGATTTTGTAGGTATTTTCTCCACATTTCTTGAGCACTTCACAAGGCCCAATCTTCTTCATGAGTAGCTTAGTGTGTTTACCTACAGGGAGCCTCTCCTTCTTCAGATGAACCATTACTAAATCACCTTCCTTGAACTGCAAATCCCTTCTTTTTTTGTCAGCAAATTGTTTATATTTCTGAGAAGTGGACAGCAATTTCTGTTGTACTTGTTCATGGACATCTTTCATGACTTGAACGAAGTCTTCAGCCAAGGCACTGCTGCTTTCCAGTCCTTTAACCTCCCTTAGTTCCAAAATACCCCTCGGGTGAGTGCCATAAACAATTTGGAAAGGAGACAGGCCGGTGCTTCTATTGACATTGTCATTGTATGAGAACTCTGCCTGAGCCAAAATTGAATCCCAACTAGCACCCTGCTCCTTGGTTAGGCATCTTAGGAGGTTGCCAAGTGACCTATTAATCACCTCTGTTTGTCCATCAGACTGAGGGTGATAGGCAGATGATAAGGACAAATTTGTACCTAGTCTCTTCCACAGTGTCCTCCAGAAGTGTCCAATGAACTTGGGGTCTCTATCTGAGATTATGGACAAAGGTAAACCATGTAACCTGACTATTTCCTTGAAGAAAAGACCTACTATGTGTGAGGCATCATGTGTGGTTCTACATGGGATGAAGTGAGCCATTTTTGAGAACCTATCTACAACCACAAAAATGCTGTCATGTCCATTCTTTGTCCTAGGCAAACCAAGTACAAAGTCCATACTTATGGAATCCCAAGGCTTTGAAGGAATAGGTAGAGGAGTGTATAAACCTGCATTTGATGTATGCCCCTTTGCTCTTTGGCAAATTTGACAAGTTTCAACAAACTTCCTTACATCGGTTGGCAATTTTGGCCAAAAATAGTACATCCTAACCAATTCTAGGGTCTTATCAATACCAAAGTGACCTGACATGCTGCCACAATGCTTTTCCTTTATTATATTCTCTCTAATAGATCCTCTTGGGATACACAACATGCTACCCTTGAAAAGATATCCATCTTGCAACAAAAAATTAGAAAAATCAATATTATACCTTCCTGTCATGGCCTTGCAAGAGAGGTATGGTTCTTTGAAGTCTTCATCTGCTGTATACTGATCTTTAATGGCATGAATACCTGTACTTTCCAACTGAATAGTTTGCACAACAAGATTTCTCCTGCTTAAGGCATCGGCTACCTTATTGGCGACTCCTTTCTTATGTTTTATGGAGAAGGTGTATGCTTGGATGTACTCCATCCACTTGACATGTCTGTGATTCAACTTTTACTGCCTGTTCAAGAAGCTTAATGCATGGTTATCAGTAAAAACTATAAATTCCTTTGGCAATAAGTAGTGTCTCCATTTCCTCAATGACTAAACCATGGCATATAACTCTAGATCATAGGTGGAGTAGTTTTGTTTTGCCTCATTTAACTTCTCACTAAAGAATGCTACAGGCCTCCCATCTTGACTTAGGACTCCCCCAACAGCCCTCTTACTTGCATCACACTCTACCACAAAGACCTTGTCAAAATTAGGTAGCACTAGGACTAGTTTTTCTGAAATTTTTTTCTTTAACAGTTCAAAGGCTTTGTTGGCCTCATTTGTCCATACAAACACACATTTCTTGCCTCCTTTTATGGTGTCAACAAGTGGAGCACAAATGCCACTAAACCCTCTAATGAACTTTCTATAAAAGCTGCATAAACCATGGAAACTCCTTACCTCCGAGGCTGTTGTAGGTGTTGGCCAATTAAGAATGGCTGCAACCTTACTTGGATCCATTTTTAGGCTGCCCTTGGAGATGACAAACCCCAAAAATATCAACTCTTCTTGTAGGAAGACACATTTGTCAAGATTGATTCTCAACTTCTCCTCTTGAAGCCTCCTGAGCACTTGATGGATATGCCTTATGTGGTCTTCCTTGCTGTCACTAAAAATCAGTATATCATCCAAATATACAACAATAAACTTGTTAAGGAAAGGTTTTAGCACTTCATTCATCAATCTCATGAAGGTGCTTGGTGCATTTGACAAGCCAAAAGGCATAACAACCCATTCAAATAGTCCTTCATTGGTTTTGAAGGCGGTTTTCCACTCATCCCCTTCCCTTATCCTGATTTGGTGATAACCACTTTTTAGATCTATCTTGGTAAAATACTTAGCCCTACCCAAGCAATCCATTAAATCTTCTATTCTAGGCATTGGAAATCTATACCTGATAGTAATCTTGTTGATGGCCCTGGAATCAGTGCATAGTCTCCATGTTCCTTCCTTCTTGGGTGCAAGCACTGCAGGTACTGCACATGGGCTAATACTCTGCTTGATAAGTCCTCTATCCAACAAGTCTTGGATTTGTCTTGCCACTTCAGCATTTTGCTTTGGAGTCAACTTGTAGGCTGCTTGGTTTGGTAGGGTGGATCCAGGGATGAGATCAATGCAATGACTAATCTCCCTCTTTGGTGGAAGGGCATCCTTGCCTTCATCGGCTATCACATCCTGAAACTTCTCCAATAGTTCTTCCACTTCCTTTGGTCCAATCCTCCTAAGAGGTTGCTGCACTTTGACCTTCTTGGGATTCACATCTTTGGGCTTGATGACTACTGCAAAACATGGCACTTTCTCTTCCTTGAGGTTAGCCAAAAACTCTTTTTCACCTACCAACATAACTGAACTAGAAATGACTTTCTCTTTGTAATCATCAATCAAAGGAGTCATTGTAAACTTTTCACCATTCTTGGACAAATGAATCACATTGTTCTTACCATCATGTTGGGCACTTGTGTCATGTTGCCAAGGCCTTCCAAGAAGAAGGTGGCATGCATCCATATCCACTATCTCACAAAGAACCTTATCATGATATTCACCTATCTTGAATTCAACCCAACATTGCTCTTTCACCACAATTTGTTGTTCCTTGGTTAGCCAAAAGACTCTATAGGGGTTAGGATGAGGCATTCTTTCCAATCCTAACTTAGTCACCATTTCATTAGAAGCCAAATTTTCAGAAGAACCTGAATCAACTATTACCTTGCACACTTTTCCTTTCACCTTGCAAGTGGTTCTGAACAAGTTGTTTCTTTGGGGCTGCTCCTTGGTGGCTGGCATGATGAGTGACCTATTGAACATGATGCATTCTCCACTCTCAGGTACTGCAGACTTGGAAGAGGCTGTTTGGTAACTTGTGGTGCTTTGACAGTCCTCTTCTTGAAGGAGTTCTACTCTTCTTTCTTTCTGATTTGCAGCAGTGTTTCCCATCTTCTCTGGGCACCTAAAGGACTGATGTCCAATCTGATTGCAAGAGAAACACCTTCCAGTAAACACATTGGGACCTCTGCCCCCACTTTGTCCTCTGCCATTACCTCTGCCCCTAAACTGACCCTTATCAGCACTGTTTTTATCAGCCTGCCCTTGGCTGCCTTCTTGTGATCTGCCACCTTGGAATCTAGAGAAATTATCTCTGTTTTGAAATCTGCCCCTGCCCCTAAAGTTCTGATTTCCTCTGCCTCTGCTGCTGCTACCAAAATCTCCTTTTCTTCTCTGCTTATCCTCAATCCTTAGTGCCATTTGAAAGCACTTATGGACTGTCTCCGGGTTAAAGAGAGTTAATTCATCTTGAATGGAGAACTTGAGGCCATTAAGATACCTTGCAAGCTTCTATTTTTCATTCTCAGGCATCTTGGCTTTCAATGTCATCTTGTGAAACTCCTCTGTGTAGGTACTCACGTCCATGTCCTTTTGTCTCAAGTTGTGCAACTTCTTGTTCAAGTTGACCTCATAATCCTCAGGGACAAATTGCTTCTTGATTTCAAGTACCATCTTCCTCCATGTAGAGATAGGATTCCTATCATCTTCTATCCTCTCATTTTGAATAAAATTCCACCAACTCAAGGCTGGCCCTTTCATTCTTGATTTGGCAATCTTCACTTTCTGATTTTCTGCCACTTCTTCACATTCAAAATAGTTCTCCATTGCCTCAATCCAATCAAGGCACTCCTCTAGATTCATCTTACCAGGAAACATAGGTAAGTCTACCTTAGTGTCCTTCCTACTCAACTTTCCAAGTGCATCTAGGAATTGTCTCTCTGACATGCCTCCTTGTGGCTCTTCCATAGGCACTTCTTCTTCCTCATCTTGATCCTCTTCATCTGAATCCAAGATGACTTCTGACTTCTTCTTCTTGTCTTTATCTTTCTTCAACTTTTCTATCTCAGCCTCCATCCTTTTGTTCTTGGCTGCTTGCTCTCTCACTATCTTTGCCAATTCAGCATTTGTCACCTTTGAAGGAATTTCCTCCTCTTCTTCTCTATCTCCCATCTCTTTGATGGCTCTGATACCACCTGATGCAGAGTGGCACAAGGGAAGCAACACACAAAGGTTTACTCTATTGTCCTTTGCCCACTCACCCACTTCAACTAGCCTTCAACCAACCAACCAACCAAAGGCACCTACAAGGCATATGAAGGATTTGATGTCCAGATTATTGTCAAACCCCTAAGGCTTATCCAACACCTTAAGACAGATCAACAAACACCTTCTATGCAGTTGGTTTGATCTCCAACTTCCCAAAACTCTTCAACCTATACCTTGACTAGTAAGGCTACTATCCAAACTAGGTTTTCTCAACAAAACTTGACAAAATCCCAAAGGTCTAGGCAAAAAAATGATGGAATTGAACACCTTTCAGGGGACCCTAACAATCCTCCAAATCTCCTGCTCCAACTCTACTCCAGCAATCCAGAACGCCTACTAGGTCTCTAGGCCTAATTGATCAATTTAGGCTAGGTTACAAAGCAAGTGCTCAAAATTGGGTGCATAGGTTAGGGGCAGGAACTTGGAATGCTTCTACCATGTCCCTACAACACAAATCCATCATTTATTTGCTCACCCTAATAGGATTCTATCATCTACAACCTCAAATAGCATGAAATTGGCCAAATACAATGAAATACTTGACCTAGGGCATCACCTTAAAAATAGAAGACTGCATTTTCTGACAAAAATCTTTTGGAATCTTATTGTACATACCCCTAGCCTGCATTCTAGGGCCGGATTTCTATGGCTGCCCTAGAAAACAGGGTTTCTAGACTTGTTTTGAAAGAAAAATCTATAACTTTTGATCCCGACCACTTCAGGACCTCAAACTAGTTGCATTGGAACCCTGACTCCAAGAGCTTTCAGAAAAATATCATTTGCACATGTGAAAAATCCGTACAGTCCGTACACAGCAAGAAAAATAGTGAAAAACAGTCAGTTTTCTTGATCTTTGTGCCCAAATTCCATACAAAAACTTCCTCCCCCATACTGGAGTCAGATATTCACCATATTAACCCATCCAAGTCAGTTTACAACTTCTAGAAATAGTTTGAATAACCAAAATGAAGTTGCAACTGGTCAATGTGTCATTGACACCATTGACAACACTTGACACTATGGAGTTTTTGCATTTTCCAAAGGATGGCGATTTGTTTTTTTTGTCCAATGGAATCAAAACATCCTCCATACTCCCAAAACATGATAAAACACACAAACAATAAAAAAAAAACTCAAAAACCAACCCTTATACCTTCTAGGCCTAAGTGGCATAACAAGGATCCAAGTGGACTAAGCATGATTGAGGTTTATATGGTTACCTCAATCATCTTGACCACACAAAAAGGACCATATACTCATGGCTAAAGCCTTATTACAATCAAAACCACAACTTTCAAAAAAAAATGCAAACAAAGTGACTTTAGGAACCAAGGTGCTCCTAGGTGCCCTGCACCATATCTTCTCTGCCTTATGCACATCTGATGTTGTATCAATTATGGCTAGGGATTTCAGAGCTTCATCTACCAAACGGGTCATAGAATTTATTTTTAGACTTATCAATCCTTTCAGTTAGCACAACCTGTCTTTGATTTCTCCCCTTTTCTTCATTAGAGTGTTCAAATCATTATGAAGTTTTGCAACTTGTGTTTCTTTGGCATTTATTAACTCCACTAATGGATTATATGTTTCAGAGATATTAAGCAGTTTGAGTTCCAAGTCTTTGATTTTATCTTCTAGTTCCTTTGTGATATTTGGCCAAAATAAACAAAATTTGTATATTTTTCTAGCTTCTTCAATGGCACTTTGTATGATCTTAATTCCATTATCTAACAAAGTTTTGTCTTTGGCTATCATAGTCTTCAACTCAACCAATCTATTATCATTAAACTCTTTTCTAACCTTTGCTTCTGTAGATTTTTCAAAAGACTCAAAAGTGTACTTACAAAGTTCAATAGCTCCTTAAGATGATCAACAAGAGATAACAGGATATCCTTTTGAAATGTTGGCATCAATTTTTCCAGAACAATTGTTGCATCATTGATCAGTTTCTTATCTTGGTCATGAGATTTCAGCATTTCTTCCTATGCCTTGGCCTGAACAATGGATGCTAATTTGAACTTTTCTGCAGGTGACAATGAGGCCAAGTTGATTGGTCCTTGAAGAAGTTTGGAATCATCTGTAGCTTGTTCCCTTTTGGAACCAACTAAGACATCTATAGTGTCTCTTGCTCTCTCAGGTACTTCTTCTTGACTTTGTTCAAGAGGATCCATGTCCATATTTCATTGTTGATCTGTATTTTGTTCTGGTGTAGGGCTCCTTATTTGTTCCCTATTTTATTCATCCTTAGCTTGTTTCTTAGGAGGTAGATCAGTCTCAATTTTCCCTTGTTCTCACATATCCCTTGTATCAGTGTTGGGAACTTGATCATTTTGTTCTAGTTCTTGATCTTGACTAATCTCTTGTGGGGATGAGTCTTCATCATTAGCTTCTTTATTGTCATAGATGGTGGGAATATTGTATTTATTTAATATTTTCAAAATGTTTTCCTCTATTTCCTTGACCATGTTATTGATTTCACCTATCATTAATGAATTCATCATTTTCTTGGTCTTGAAGGCATCCTTGCGTTCCTTAGAATTTTTGGCTTCTTCTTCAGGAGTGATCTTCGGACTTAATCTTTGGCCATAGCAGTTTCCTTTATGGCTAATAAAATACTTCCCAAGGTATCTGGGAGATCACTAATGATCTTAATGAGAGCTCTATTGTATATGTTCAAGTACTTTACGGTGGCTTCTTCCAAAACCCTTTGATCAACATCATTGTAATCATCATAAAATTCAGCCACAGGTTTCAAGTTTCCATCAACAGTGACAGATTTTAATACATCTTCAAGCTTTAGTTTGGCTTGAGACTCATCTACCTTCTATCTTTTGCTAGGTATTGTCTTTTCAGAGGACTTTTCCTTCCTACTTCTAGAGGATTTAGTAGCCTCAACTTTCATTTTCTTTATTTCCTCATCTGATTCTGTTTCTTCTTCATTATTTTCTCCCACACAGACATACAATCTTTTCCCTTCATCTTCTTCCTCTTTGTATTTGTAACAGAGGGTTTCTTTGATGATGTGGTACCAAATGAAGTAGTAGAGCTTCTGGTAGTCCATTGTGTTGTTTCAGGCTCTCTTTGCTTCTTTATAGGCTCTTCTAGAACCTTAGCCTATTCACTTTCTTGTTTTTCCTTCTTTGTTTTCTCTGCATTTTCTCTTGATTCCTTGAGTTGCTTTTTAGTTATGCCATACCTTGCTGTAATTTCTTCCACCTCTTTTCTCACTTTTCTAGTGGATTCAGTTTGTCTAAGTTCAACATGGAGTTTCACAGATAACTCCTCATATTTTCCAAACCTTTCTTCCTTGGCATCTTTATGTTTGTTGAGCAAGTCTTGGGCATAGTTTTCCAAAATTTGTTCATCTACCTCATATCCCATGGGCATTACCCATATAGTTCTAGGTTCCATAGCCTCCATTAAACATTGATCCTTAGTGACCATGAAACAAATTGTGTCCTTGTACTTATCAACAATTTTCTCAGAAATTCTTTCTCTTAAGTGCATCATACTTTGAAAAATCCCCATAGGGCTACTTTTTGCTCATTATGACTTCCCAAATTGTTAAGACAATTTCTAATTTGCACAGCTACTGGTTTATTACTCAACCAAATCAATCCCTTATGATTTGGAAATTCATTCAAGAAATAGAAGAATAAACAGATAATTAGCATACCATACTTGAATGGATAGTTCTTGCTTTCGTTTATTTTCTTCAGATTCTCCAGTAGTTGGGTTTGCAGTAGTTCAAACAAATCATAATTTGCATTCTCTTTTACCATGTGATAAGTAGTGTATATTGCAATACCAGAAACTAAGTTTTCCTAGTTTGAGAAGTAAACTTTGTAACCTATGACCATTGAGACAAACTTTAATGTAGGATCAATGATATCATTTATCATCAATGCCCTTTTGTCAAATTGGGCTTTAGTAGCATCTATAACCATTTGATTTTTGACTGTCTTCAATAATGGCACACCTTTGGTGGATTTTAGTCCAGTGACTAACTAAATTGCCTCTTTTGTTATCTTAAAGGGTTGCCCTTTCCCTAACCACATGAATTCATCGTGGATTCGACTAAGGATATACCGAACCCATTTGTCCTCTACAAATGTGGGAAACTCTACATACTAGATGAATTTCTTCTCCATTAAATATTGGTATTCTTCCGTTAATTCAAATTGATCATTACTTAAGTGTTTCAGGAATAAATCTAAGAATTTGTCACCGCCGAGCTCATCTAGGACCACATGGATGTATGCCCTAATGTCTTCCACATATAGAAATATGTAGGATATTTTTGAGAATGCACCCATTCGATCCACTTCGGTTTCCTTTTAGGGGTGTTTCTTAAATTTGGGTCATGGAAACTCAGTGATATCAACAACTAAAGGGTTTGCCATTTCTTTCCAACAAATTCACAGTAAGATAAATACCTTGTTTCATTGAGTTAGGGTTTGAAATACTTCAATCACCTCAAATCTTGGTCATCATTTCTCAAATTTAGCTTCAATCTCTTTGAATTTCTGATAGCTCCAAGTGCAAAGTGATTTTGAGACCAAAAAAGTTCCTTTTTATCCTCTGTGTGACTTGACCTAGTCATCATTAAATTCTTATTCTCAAAAAGCTGTAAAACTCTTCACTATAGAATACAGTCGATTAGGATTGCTCTGCAATATTTTGTATTAGATCTTTTTCTTCCAAAATTTCTTTCAAGAGATCTATCATTTTGGATTCTATCACATATCTCCGTGCTAGATTCTAGCACCAACTTTATGGCTAGGGGATTTAGATTTTTAACACTGCTCCCCTTAAGCTAGGGCTCTCAATTTACTTCCTGGAGGAAGTATCTACACCAAAGACTAATGCGGATCCATCCTTGGCCTTAGTAACTGTTGATGCTTAGAATTGCACAGTTTCCAACACCAACATGGGAAACTCTGAGATGTGGGAATGCTCTTCAGAGTAACCTCTAGATTTTAAAGAAGCTGGCTCTTCTTTTATCTCAAAAGTGTTTTGGGGAAAGGGATAGAATTAAACAGAATCACAAATGCAACTAAAAAAGGAAACTAAACTATGGCGATGTGCCTGAATGTGATTTTGTTTCTCAACACTAAGCACAGTGAAACTACTTTTAAGATTCAGTCACATTGAAGAGCAAACAATGCATGATCAATGTAACAGATAAAAAACAAATAGAATCAAAGGCTCACGAATTAGAATATTTTGCAATAACACAGAAAATATCAGCAAAGGCTCAGAACTTTGTCTTTATTAATCTTCTAGTTACATAAAAGGCACAGAATCATGCACAGTTATACAAACTCTCTGAATCAAGAAAACAAAACAAAGTCAAATGATATTACTGGCCACTACAAAAGATCTTCAAACTTCTCTAGCAATTTGTGATGCAGAAAATTCTCTATATATCTAATGTTGTATATCTCTATGATCCCAACCCATATTTATAGCATAGAACTGGCTCCAAGATGGCCCGCACAATCAAATCTCAATGGTCTAACCAAACTGGCGGTTAACTGAAAGTGTCTGACAGAAGATCCTTTCGAATCAGAGACGGTTAGCCACTCTGCAAGTTCATTGGCTGCAACAGATACATGTAACTCCACTTACTTGAATTAGGGAGGAACGCGTGGCAATTTCTGATAGTCTTTGCGACTATAAACCCTTGGAACAGCTGGCATTCCTACGCACCTCTTTCTTGAAACTCCTTCATCTTTCTAGAACAATAAGAGACAAACACATGGCATCCTCCACGTGACTTACTTGATAAATTGCTTCTTTCTCAGGAGACACCGAAACTTGACACTTCGCAGCGTCTGCAGCCCCTGCAAAAGATACGTGGCACTCTCAGCTTGACTTTGAGTCTTTACTGTGGCTTATATTAAGAGTGCTCAGGCTTTGCCATCTGTCATGGTCCACTAAACTTTGAAAACTAAGAAACATTAAAAATGGGACCCACCAATAGTCCGTGCCTGAGCAGCTTCAAAAAGGAACAGGGACAGGTGGCACTTTTCATTGAAATGAGAAACTATATATGTGGCAACTTCCGCTGCACCTAGAGAGACTGTAGATACCTTTAAGTGAATTATGTGGAAGATGACACTTGGCGGCTTCCGCTGTAACTTTAAGAAACTCTTGAAGCATTACAAGGTCCTGCGGAAGATGACACTTGGAGCTTTCCACTGAGCTTCGGGAAAATTTAGCATTTAAACAAAACCTCCGCGGATGCTACCACTTGGCGCTCTCCACGCAACTCTGAGAAACTTTATAGAAACATAAGGGACTCATAAGAATCGCACGGATGGTGACAGATGTCGCACTCCGCTAAAACTATAGAAATATTAACGGGGCCCACCAACCTCTTTACTTAGCAATGAAACCAAAAAGGAACCCGCGGAAGATGACACTTGGAGCTCTCCGCTGAAACTATATTTGACACGCGGCACCTTCTGTGTAACTTCTGGAAACTCTAAAGAAACATTTCGCATCTGCCACTTGGTGCTTTCTGCGCTCACTGAAGCTCTTAAAGGGGACCCGCTACATTATGAGAAACATTCAAAAAGAATATTTGAAACTTAGAAGAAACTAGAATGGGTGCCGACACTTGGAGGCTTCCGCCTTAATGCAAAAAGACATGTGGCACTCTCCACGGCCACTCTGAGAAACTCCAAAATGTATCCCGATTGCTGACACGTGGTAGTTTCCGCTACTCTGAAAGAAACTTAAAAATAGGGCCTGCCACACTTACTTTGTAAAAAGGGGCTTTTGAAACTTATAGAAACTGAACCTCGGATGCTGACACTTGGCATGCTCCGCAGGTATTAAAAGGGATGCGTGGCTTCATCCGCGTTACTCTAAGCAACTTTATAATGTGTCTCGGGGCTGACACTTGGCAGCTTCCGCTGCACTGTGGGACTTAGGCAAAATTTAGACAAAAATGAAAACCCCGTGCTCACGCTGTGTGCCCGCACTGTGTGTCAAAACCCTTGCTGGAAAACTGAAGTGTACAGGAACAAAACTGGAACTCGCACAACTAAAACTCAAAAATCAAAATGTAGAGTATTTTACTCTACAGTTCTTGGTGACCCCGAGGACTTTTGAGCCTGCTCAAAAAGAATCCAAAAAAAAAAAATGTGCATCTATACAGCAAAATTTACAAATTTCGCAAGGCCGTCTGATATACAGACCACTCAGCATCAGATAACCCTTGCTTGTTTTGCAAATCTTGGAAGGCTAAATCCAGATTGATCATGTCCTTATGCGAAAAGCTTTGCAAAACATGGACTACTGCTTTCAATTGGAAATCAAGCTGGGCCATGGGAATCAAAACAGCTTCCACTTCTGACACTGATGATGCATCTGTTAGACCCTGGAAAACTGATTGATCATTCTGTCTGGCTAGCAACAGAGGCTTGATCTCATCAACCATTAATACTATGTTGCTATCAGGAAAAGGGGAAGGAAGACCCAATTGCACTAGGTCTTCTATATGTTTCTTCATGTCCTTCACTCCCTCCTTGACCACATCCAGGAGCTCCTGGCAGGTAATTGCAATAGAGTTGCAACTGAGAACCTCATTCACCCATTTGGCAGCAATCATTATGTCATTGATCCCTGCTGCTAATAATGTTTCATCAAATGTATCATAAAGTTTCCCTAGCAGCAGTTGAGAATCAGAAACTCTCATGGAAATAATGGACAAAGTGGCCTGAACTGAGGTTTCCACCTTTTCACATAATTGCTGTGCATGCAGCAGGAAAGTTAAAGAGGGCTTGAGCTGGATAATCTCCTTAGAGATTCTTGCCCACACTGATGCATATAGCTCCTTGACCAGGTTCAACACTCCTGCATTTTGTGGCCTATTTGCCAACTCAAGGGTCAATTGTTTTGCTGTTTGTTGCTCGGCCTGAAGTTGAGCCTGTATGGAAGCAACATTGTTCTGTTCCTTCAACAGTTGCTGTTGGAACTGTGTGGCTTGCTGAGAAGAGTTCTGATGCCTCTTCTACAATGTGGCCTTTTCCTGCTTCAATGTAGCCAGAACAGACTTCACCTGGATCAGTTCTTCCTTCAAGGAAGCATTTTGGCTCTGTGTAGCATGATGAATCTGACATGAAACAATATTTTGCAACTGTTTAGTGAGATCTTCAATTTCATCATTCTTAGATTTGAGCTCAGCAGTCAGGGTCTCACTATGTGTCCTTTCTTGAGCCAGATCAACCTCCACTTTCTACAACTTCCTTGATAACTTTAAATAGTCAGTGGCTATAGCAGAAGTGGTTTCATTTAGCAGCTCTACCTTGTCTTGTGGCCTGAGAAGTGACATGTCCATTGCCACTGCACTCATTGTATAATCTTGGGGCTGCATCTACTCATTAGGTCTTACTACATTGGGTGTCAAATGGGTCATAGTTAACTACTGCTGGATTGGGTCAAATAGTGACCTCATGTGTGGGACAACCTGAGCTTTATTGTCCTTCTTTCTCTTTTTGTCCATCCGGGCTTCCCTAGCCTTCTTAGCAGTGTTTGCTTGAGCTTGGAAGGTAGGGGGAGAGGCAATGTACCCACTCGCAAAAGGATGACCTTGTGGCAAACCATAAGGGATAGCAAAATGTTGGCTAGGAGGAATCTGAGGAGGTACTCTCCTTGGAAAAGAGGGAGAAAAGGGAGGTAATGAAGTGGCCTATAATGACATGGCCTGTGTAGTGACAGGTGGGGAAAATTGAGAAATTGGCACAGCAGAGGTGGCAGGGGATAATATTTGGCCAGTTGGGATTGCCACCCTTATTGAAGAAGAAAAAGATTGAGAAGAAGAAGGAGAAGAAGCACGTACCTGAGGAGCAACAGTTATACTCGGTGGTGGATGCAACAAAGGTTCTACCTCCTCATCTGAATCAGGCTGAAGTTTTAGCCTCTTATGTTTCCTTGGCTTCTCTTCTTCTTGTTGTGTTTCCTTCTCCTCAACATTTACCACTGTTGCTAGTGGTGTTTGCACAAAACTGGAAGCCCCACTCATTGAAACTGATGGGGTCCCTCTAGGTGGTGATGACACCATACTCTTTTGCTTCTCTATAGCACTGAGAGATTGGGGCCAGGTGGTTACAGCAGCTACAGATGATGTTTGTCTTGGGGCCTGCACTGTGTGAGTGGATTCAGGTTCTCCTTCAGATTCTTCACCCTTTTTGTGGATCTTGCTTGTATCAGGGCTAGAGACTGGAGAAGGATGCCATTCGTCCCAAATGGACTCCCATTTCTCATCTGTATCAACATTGCCAAAGGAGTGGGTTGTTTCAAATATCTCCTGCCTATATTTCCAATAGGCTTCTATCTTCTTAGCCTTCCACTCTCTATCTCTTAGTAAATTTTTCTTTAATCCGGTGCCCATTTTGAGCTTAGGGTCATAGGCCTTTTCCTTTTTATAAAATACTTCCCATGGCCTGGGTCCTCAAAGGGCAAATCTGTCAACTCTGCATATAAATCAGGGATGTCCTCCTTAGGGTTTCTTCTATCCTCCCAAAAGGGACAACCCTCGTGCACAATTTTGGCACCAATCTTATTATTCTTGACCCATAAGGTTATGAAACTGACTGGATCATATCTCCATTTATCTTCAACCAAAAGAAAACCTAGGACAACTAACTTTCTCAGCAATAAGTGTTCAGCATCCCTGACCAATAGGGTCATGTTTTTCTTCACCCAGGGAAGGTCATACATTTTCTTTTTCTTCTTCTCAGTGCCATAATCATTATCAACCATAGACACTTGCCGGGTGACCTCTAAAAAGGCTAACCTAGGAGTCAAAACCTTGGGTAGTAACATTGGCTCTCCATTAAAACCATGGACCCTGATAATAGTATGGTGAGACCCAAAGAAATAATCACAAGGAATGGGGGAATTTGCCATGAGGCCTCTGATACTTAATGTCAATCTATTCTCAACAGGCTCCAGACTTAAGTGAGTAAAAGCAGGGGCGATAAAGAGCTCCCAAATTTCATAAGGGTCAGACGATTCAGACAAAACATGGGTCCATGCAGACACAGGGATAGTCCTATTGGGATCAAAACTTGGGTCATACATGTCCAGATGCATATACTGGGAAAAGATGGCATAGTTTTGGTATAACATAAGGTGAAACAGATAAGAAGAATACCTGAAAACCCCTGTTGATTTGAAATTAGTGAGTTGTTCGGCCATTGAGTAGGCAATTTGCTTAGAGAAATCTAGCCAAAACTCCTGAGACTTATCTACGGTCTTCATCCTAAACAAAATGGCCAGTTGCCAATCATAGACAGTGATGTCTTCCTTCATTCCGAAGATAAATGCCATCATAGATAGCGCTTCTTGACTGGCTTGTGTAAATTGTGCCCTTCCTATTGGCAGCACTGGCATTTGTGTATTTTCATCTCCCAACTACATCTCTGAATTGAGAAACCTTAGTTGATGCTTGACGTTTGCCCACGTCTTCTGCATTTTGGCAATGGTAGGAAACGTGGCTGTGCTGTCATAATATAGGGCCAGCATGTCCCTGATGGCCTTTGGTGTAATTTGCACCATGAAGGGTCCCTTCTGAATGGTGCTTGAGGGTGCATGAAACAATTCTGCACATACCTCAATCAGGTCGGGGCATAAATGCATGCTCGAGACCATGAATTTTGCCAATTAGGAGGTCCATATCCGCATGCCAAATGTTTCAAATTGTTTAGCTTTGGCCTTCAGGAGGCATCTTTGGTGTGCTCCCTCTCGCAGAGCTTTGCTGGACTTTTGTAGGGCTAGTTCAGCAATACCATCTGCAAAATCTTGCACCTAAGCTGGGTCAACTGCATAACCAACCTCTAGAACCCTAGTCCTTGGATAGGTCCATAAAGGTTGCGCAGAGGTCAAAGTGTATGATTTGCTGGTGAGGAGCCTGTCAACAGACTCATAAATCCCAAGCCCCTGTTGAGAAGACTATGCCTCCGCCATCTCTGTACTTGCTAAAAACTGTATAACTTTCTGTAAATGAGTAAGGAAGCCTTGCAACAGGGAAGATACAATTAGGAAGCAGGTTCTTGTAATGAAAACACAGCAACAGGGAAGACACTTAGCAGAAGTAGAAACAAATGAAACTCGGTTTAAGCTTTAACTCATGTTGTTGGGATATTTTAATGACGCATCAAGTCTCATAAATGGCATTAAAAACGGAAACCATTATAAAATCTTAAGTGATCTGAGTGGGACAGAGTGTCAGACATGTCATAAAAAGCGGCTGCGCTGGGTGCCTTTTAGGAATTTTGGGGATTTGAGAGGTTTAATGAATGTGAAAGTTTTGAGACTTTTAAGAGACTTGAGTAGTGGCCACATGTTTATAAAAACACTTATTCAAAACAAAAGCGGGAAAAAACAAAGCAACACAAAAGGAAACTATCGAACTATAATACATAGGAAAGACACTGTTTAATTGAAATCTCTTCAGGCTCACCTTCCATCGTTTCAAGCTCAAAAGAATTATACTGTTTACAGGAACAGATTTTATAGGGGCCAGTCCATAATGACTCAAATTTACTATGTCGACCTGGCTTGGCAGCTCTCTCATCCCATTTCAAAACAACTGATCCTACTTCAAAATGAGGGTTTGAAGTTTTCTTATCAAAACAGTCTTTGATTATTTTCTGATGTTTCAATAATGATTCATGTGCTGAATCCCTCTTTTCTTGAACTTCCAGGAGCTCAGCAAGTCTGACCTGCATGGGGCCATTTTCCTCAATCTCAATCTGTTTCAATAACTGGAGAGTAGGAATCTCCAAGCTCAGGGGCATTACAGCAGGTTTACCATAGACCAATTCATATGGGGACATTTTTGTCACTTGTTTCAGTGTAATTCTATCTGCCCATAGTGCTATATTAAGCACTTTATGCCACTCTTTGTGATGATCAACCCCTATTCTTTTGATGAGTCTAATCAGATTCTTGTTAGTTGATTCTGCTAAACCATTACCCTGAGGATAATAATTGGAGGAGGTCTTTAGGTAGATTCCATACTTTAGTGCAAAGTTAGATATCTTTGCCCCCAAAAATGCCTTAGCATTATCTGAAATTATAGTACGAGGAGGCCCAAAGCGAGTAGTGATACCCTCCAGAAAGTCAAGAATCACCTTTTCTGTTGCTTCTTTTAGTGGGACTGCCTCACTCCATCTAGTAAAATAATCTGTGGTAGTTAGGATCCATTTGTGCCCCATACTTGACACTGGATTGATCATTCCAATGAAGTCTAGACCCCATTGAGCAAAAGATTCATCCACAATTATAGGACTAAGGGGCATTGCTGCATTCCTTCTCTTCCCTACATAGTACTGACAAGATTGGCATTCTTTAACCAGTTGATAACAGTCTGTGAATAAAGTGGGCCAGAAATAGCCTACCTGACTTAACTTTATAGCTGTGGTTCTTGCAAAAAAATGTCCCCCTGACACTCCATTATGCATTTCATATAGTATTCTTTGGGCTTCATCTTTCTCTATGCATCTTAAAAGTATGCCATCAGTATTTCTTCCGAAAAGAACTTGGTCAATTAAAACAAAATGAACTCCCTGTTGCATGTAGTACCTCCTCTTATCCTGAGAGAGCTCTTTTGGGAAAATTCCATGTTTCATAAACTGGATCCTATTTGTGACCCAAGAATTCTGATCAACTTCTCGTATCCTTAATACATTTTCTTCCTCTGTTTCTTCAGTTATCATTTCTTCCATATCTTGAACCATATATTGGTACAAACCCTTGCCTCTGACAAGTTTAGTTGGTCTGACCTCCACATCATATTCAAGAATCTTTGTTATCCAATTTGCTCTTTTCTCAATGATTTCTCCTTCCATAATATATTCTCTGACACTCGGATGAGCCACTAGTATCAGAATTTTATTACCTGTGACCATGTGCCTGAATTTCTTGAGGGCTTTTACTATAGCATATGCATGTTTCTCTACAAAGTTATACCTGGCTTCATACTCTCTAAGAGTCCTTGAGAAAAGGGTATTGGATGCTCTCCCTCTTGTTGATCATCTTTCTGTGTTAGGATAGCAACAACACTAAATTCTCCTCCATAGACATACATTATAAAAGACTTGGAGAAGTCAGGGTTCCTCAATACTGGGGCTGTTGAAATTGCTTTCTTGACCTCTTCAAAAGCCTGTCTCCCTTCTGCAGTCCATTTGAATACCAGGTCTTTCTTTAGTAGTAGTGTAATTGGTCTTATTAGGCCTGCAAAGTCTGATATGAATCTACTGACAAAGTTAATCTTTCCGAAGAAGGACTGAACTGCTTTCTTATTGACAGGCAGAGACAGGGTCATTATAGCAGTGACTCTTTCTGGATCTATAGAGACTCCTTCTTTAGAGACTATATGCACTAATAGTTTACCTTGAGGTACTGAAAAGATGCATTTCTTAGGATTTAGAGATATTCCAAACTCTTGGCATTTCTTAAAAACTGCTTCTAAATGGTCAAAATGATCTGCAACATTTTTTGAGAAAACAGTGAGGTCATCTAGGTAAATTAGAATGATTTTATTGATAATCTCTCCAAATGCTACATCCATTGCCCTCTAAAATGTAGCTCCAGCATTTGAAAGACCAAAAGGCATCTTTGCATAGGTGAATGTTCCCCATTTTGTGGTGAAAGCAGTCTTATGTTGGTCCTCATTAGCCAACCAAATCTGATTGTACCTAGAGAAACCATCTAGCAGGGAAAATCTTTCTGATCCAGCCACAGTCTGTAAAATTTGTTCCATAGAGGGCAGGGGGTAGTGATCCTTCAAGGAAGCCCTATTTAAATCTCTAAAATCCACACAGAGCCTTATGTCCCCATTCTTTTTCCTAACTGGTACTAGGTTGGACACCCAAGTTGAGTGTTTGATTGGGAAAATGATCTTTGACTCTAATAGTTTCTGCAACTCATCCACCATCAGAGGTTCAATCCTAGGGTTCACTGGCCTTTACTTCTGTCTAACCAGTTTAGATCCTTCAGTCAGCTCTATAGTGTGTTGAATGATATTTCTATCATAACCATGGAGGTCTTCATAGGTCCAGGCTATGACCCTATCATATTTCTCACATAAATCAATTAACCTTTTTCTTTCATGTTGAGTGGCAGAATTCCCAACCTTCAATTTTCTTCCCTCACTAACCTAAATCTCAGAGTAGTCTTCTTTGTTTGCTTGGAATCTCTTCTTTTCTAGGCTAGCATCTTCAGGATCAAACAAGTTTTCTGGGGTAATCAGTCTTTTAGGGAGCTTGTTTGACTTCAGTTGAATGATCTGATCACCATATGCTTCTTTAATTTTTGGTTGTAACTGATCAGCAAATTCTCCTGACTATTGTAAAAATGAGAGTACTTGAAAATCATTTTCCAAATCTTTCCAATTTTCATCATTGTCTAGGATGGTTGGCCTTACAATAACTTTGACTGACTCATTATTGACCATTAGATCAGTTATTGGATCAAACTATGAACCAATTTGTGCCATCCTATCTGCCTCAAAATTTTGGGCTTTAGGGACTACTTCTATATTGAAGGCTTCAAAATTTTCTATTAAGTCCCAAATTCTGTGCCTATAGGATCTCATCCTTACATTTTTGGCTATTGCCTTCTCTCTTATTTGTTTCACCACTAGTTCTAAATCTCCTTTGACTATCAGATTCTTTACTCCTTTCCTTTTTGCCAATATAAGTCCATGCATTAAAGATTCATACTCAGCATCGTTATTGGTACAGGCAAAATGAAAGCGAATGGCTATTAAAATCTTTTCACCATTAGGGGCAGTAAGACAAATTCCTACTCCAGCTCCATTTTTGCTTCTAGCCCCATCAAAATTTAGGGTCCAGAGTCCTGAGTCATTTATAGATTCTTGGGTCTGAGAGGGCTCTTTCCTTAAAACATTAGGGATCTCCTGGTCTTCCTCAAATATAACATAAATGCCCAACCCTGTTGAGTCATAGTTTCCAAAGGGATCACTCTGCATCATGGTTAACAACTGGTTATCCTCTACTTGCTGATCATATTCAGTCCAATCCCCTATTTCTTCAACAAAAACCTTTTCTTCTTTATTTAACATGGCATGGGCTGCTTCTAACTTTGGGGTTGGCTCATTAGTGATATGGTCCTTTGACAATGGTTCTGATAGTACCTTCATTTTAGTCCCATATTTGGTCCTTATGATGAGATGAGACCAATAAAGTGACATATAACCTCCTATCTTAGCTGTGAAATCTCTAGATAGGCATAAGCCAAAAACAGGAGGAATATCTATGACTACAACATCTTGATTAACAATTATATTGGGATAGGTATACAGCTGTAGTGGAAGTTGTTTAATTTTCCCTATTGTTTGCACTGACTTCCCATCTAACTGCATAACTCCTTTTGCAAGTGGCTCATATTTTATTTTCAAAGCATCTGCTATTTGCTTTGGCATCACTGTGGTGCTAGCCCCAGAGTCTATCATTGCATTGTGTAATAGTTTCTTCCCAACTATTAAAGTTAAATAAAAGGGATCTGGCTTGGATTTACTTACCTCTGGTGCATTGTTCAGAAGAGCTGTTGTCTGCAGAGGAATAGTGTCTTTGAGCTTTTCTTTATCATCAGGTCCTCCTTTGGCAACAGTCTGTTTAGGCACAGCTTGGCTCTATAAAGCTTCTTGCAACAGTGTCTTTTACTCAGGAATGGCTAACATGTCCCATATTGACACATGTGCTGGAGTCCTCTTCAATTGATCCACCACATTCACAGGCCCTAGTGCTTGTGTTCTGGGATAATAAGGGTATCTTGCTTTCTCTTGAACTTGTCCAGAAACTACTAGATTCCGTACTGGCTGGGGTATTTCTTGTCTAGTAGCTGTATTTTGATGATCTTGAAATGGTGGAACTCCCATAATTTCATTATTTGTGACTCCAGGCTGTTCCATCATCCTTCTCTTGGCTCTAGTATAGTAATCTGATTGTACCAATGGCTTCTTAGAAGCTGAAGCTTCATTTAAGAATACTGACTCTTCATCTTCAATCCATGAAAATAGAGCATGCTCAGGGGCTATTTCTTCTTCTTCTTGTAAGGACATTCCTTGCATCTGAGCCACTAGGACTGAATTTTGCATACCAGGGGATTGGTAGGGCTGAGTGTCAGAAGTATTTGTAAATTGTCCATCCACTCTTCTTTTCTCTGCTATCTTTTGCTATAGATTACCCCTAGGACAATCTCTGGGCATATGTGCATTATTACAAGGGAAACACCAGGCATTGGTGCCATCTGCATAATTATTCTATCCTGGGACAATCTCTCTGTTTGGATTGGGAGGAACAGTCTACAAGGGTGTAGGGACTGTGGCTAATTGGTTTGATGGCTGAGGGTTAGTTTGTCTTTGGGGGCCCTGATACTGGTTTGACTATGAAGGAGGTCTATTCCCTTGATAGCCTTGATATTGGGGTCTGGGATAAGGATTCTGCTGTCTTTTTAGGTTAATTATTTCATTAGAAAATGTTCTCAGGATGTTCTTGACATCATCCATCTCTGAAGACTGGGTAGGGGCAGCAGCTTTAACAGGTTGTTGGGGAAACGTATACATGGATACAGGTGGGGTTATGGGGTTAGGAGCTTCTTGAGGCAATGGTAGGGTAATCTTTGGAAACATAGGCATGGGAGGCCTTGGGGGCAATTTTCCAGCATCTATCAAATTATTTTTGGCTCTGACTGCATAGTCATAGGCTTTTGGCAGGGTCTGGCCTCCAAGTGATTGAATCATTATTGCTATATTTGAATTTAGGTCTTTAAGATAAAATACTATAGCCATACCTGGTAATGGTCTTGCTATAGCAGGAATCCTTTCCCAAGTCTTCTGAAATCTGGAATTGAAATCAGTCATTGCTTCTTGTGGTGCCCTCTTGATGGTAATCAGTTGTTGTAACAAAGAAGATTTATCACCCTTTTCTTTGAATCTTGCAAAGAAAGCATCTCCAAGCTGATCCCATGTAGATAGTGAATTTGGGGTCAAAGATCTGTACCAGTCTAGAGCCTTTCCTTTAAAAGAAGCTGCTAAGAGTCTTATAGCCACATTCTGCTGTGTGATCACATGTATTGCACAGACATCAGACACATCTTGTAGATGTTCTTCAGGTGTTTTGAAATCCTCCCCACTGAATTTGGGCAAAGCCTTCAGGGCATTTGCTGGAATAGGATCCCAAGTGGCCAGTGGTACTGGAAGAATCCGAGCACTGCCAGTATTCCAATTTGCATAATTCCTTGGGGCTATAGGTGCTCCCATACTTGCACTTGGGGTTGCTGTAAACTGATTGACCCTTCTCCTTGGATTAGTTATCAATGGTGATAAAAGAATACCTGGTTTCACAACAAATTGAGCTCTTGTCACAGGTCCACAGCTCTGACTCCTCGTGACTCTCTGGTTCATGTAGTCTTGAAGGAAACTTCAAGAAATGGTCCCACCAGGTGTGCCAAAAACTGTTGATGCTCAAAATTGCACAGTTTCCAACACCAACATGGGAAACTCTGAGATGTGGGAATGCTCTTCAGAGTAACCTCCAGGTTTTAAAGAAGCTAGCTCTTCTTTTATCTCAAAAGTGTTTTGGTGAAAGGGATAGAATTAAACAAAATCACAAATGCAACTAAAAAAGGAAACTAAACTATGGCAATGCACCTGAATGTGATTTTGTTTCTCAACACTAAGCACAGTGAAACTACTTTTAAGATTCAGTCACATTGAAGAGCAAACAATGCATGATCAATGTAACAGATGAAAAACAAATAGAATCAAAGGCTCACGAATTGGAATATTTTGCAATAACATAGAAAATATCAGCAAAGGCACAGAACTCTGTCTTTATTAATCTTCCAGTTACATAAAAGGCACAGAATTATGCATAGTTATACAAACTCTCTGAATCAAGAAAATAGAACAAAGGCAAATGATATTACTGGCCATTACAAAAGATCTTCAAACTTCTCTAACAATCTATGATACAGAAAATTCGCTATATCTCCAATGTTGTATATCTCTGTGATCCCAACCCATATTTATAGCATAGAACTAGCTCCAAGATGGCTCGCACGATCAAATCTCAATGGTCTAACCGAACTGGCGGTTAACTGAAAGTGTCTGACAGAAGATCCTTTCAAATCAGAGACGGTTAACCACTCTGCAAGTTCATTGGCTGCAATAGATACATGTAACTCCACTTACTTGAATCAGGGAGGAACGCGTGGCAATTTCTAATAGTCTTTGCGACTATAAACCCTTGGAACAGCTGGCATTCCTACGCACCTCTTTCTTGAAACTCCTTCATCTTTCCAGAACAATAAGAAACAAACACATGGCATCCTCTACGTGACTTACTTGATAAACTACTTCTTTCTCAGGAGACACCGGAACTTGACACTTGGCAGCGTCCATGGCCCCTACAAAAGATACGTGGCACTCTCAGCTTGACTTTGAGTCTTTACTGTGGCTTATATTAAGAGTGCTCGGGCTTCACCATCTGTCACGGTCGGCTGAACTTTGAAAACTAAGAAACATTAAAAATGGGACCCACCAACAGTCCGTGCCTGAGCAGCTTCAAAAAGAAACAGGGACAGGTGGTGCTTTCTGCTGAAATGAGAAACTATATATGTGGCAGCTTCCACTGCACCTAGAGAGACTGTAGATACCTTTAAGTGAATTCTGCAGAAGATGACACTTGGCGGCTTCCACTGCAACTTTAAGAAACTCTTGAAACATTACAGGGTCCTGTAGAAGATGACACTTGGAGCTTTCCGCTGAGCTTTGGGAAACTTTAGCATTTAAACAAAACCTCCGCAGATGCTGCCACTTGGCGCTCTCCGTGCAACTCTGAGAAACTTTATAGAAACATAAGGGACTCATAAGAATCACGCGGATGGTGACAGATGTCGCACTCTGCTGAAACTATAGAAATATTAATGGGGCCCACCAACCTCTTTACTTAGCAATGAAACCAAAAAGGAACCCGTGGAAGATGACACTTGGAGCTCTCCGCTGAAACTATATGGGACACGCGGCACCTTCCGTGTAACTTCTAGAAAATCTAAAGAAACATTCCACATTTGCCACTTGGTGCCTTCCGCGCTCACTAAAGCTCTTAAAGGGGACCCGCTACATTATGAGAAACATTCAAAAAGAATATTTGAAACTTACAAGAAACTGGAACGGGTGCCGACACTTGGTGGCTTCCGCCTTAATGCAAAAAGACACGTGGCACTCTCTGCGGCCACTCTGAGAAACTCCAAAATGTATCTCGACTGCTGACACATGGCAGTTTCTGCTGCTCTGAAAGAAACTTAAAAATAGGGCCCGCCACACTTACTTTGTAAAAAGGGGCTTTTGAAACTTATAGAAACTGAACCTCGGATGCTGACACTTGGCATGCTCCGCAGGTATTAAAAGGGATGCATGGCTTCATCCGCGTTACTCTAAGCAACTTTATAATGTGTCCTGGGGCTGACACTTGGCGGCTTCCGCTGCACTATGGGACTTAGGCAAAATTTAGGCAAAAATGAAAACCCCGCGCTCGCGCTGTGTGCCCACACTGTGTGTCAAAACCCTCACTACGAAACTGAAGTGTACAGGAACAAAATTGGAACTCGCACAACTGAAACTCAAAAATCAAAATGTAGAGTATTTTACTCTACAGTAACATGCTTATTGATCTAGATCTAACTCATCTCTTTCTTGGTTTCTGCCAGATTAATCTTCTTTTTACCTTTGTCTACTCTCTGCTCTATTTTTCCCTTTTCTGTAGGATAGTCTCTTGTATTTCTGCTTCTGCAGAATCTGGCAAAGTGTCTAGACTTGTTGCAATTGAAATAGACAATATTTTTTTGACCTTGATTTCTTCTGTAATTTGGAATTTGCCTTGATCTACACTGATTGGCCTTATGCCCAAACTTATTACATGTAAAGTACTATCCATTGAAAGGTTGACTAATCCTTGAATTGTTTGGATACCTTCTTGACACACTTCTACACACAATTGCTTTATGACCTATTTTCTTGCAATTGAAACATTGACAAGAGAAAGATGGGATATTTTGATTCATTTTGCTTCTACACTGAAAGCCCTATGACCATACTTATTGCATTTAAAACATTAACCATTGAAAGATGGGTAGCTTTGAGCATTTGGTTGCCTGACCGGAGATCCTCTAGGTCTTCTTCTTTGATTCCTTATTGGATGGTTTCTGCCTCTTCCTTCTTTGAATCTATTTTGTCCTGAGTTTGAACTTTCTCCCTCTTCAAATCCGAAGCCTTGTTTATCATCTAGATATTTTTGACTAGTCGGTAACTCATCAAGTTTTGCAGAGATTATTTTGAATTTTTCTTTGTAGCTATTGGCTGCTTCTAGATCAAATTTCAAAAGCAGAACTTCTTTTCCTAGTTTTTCACATTCCTCTAAATTGTCCTTCACAACTTGATTCAGATATTCCTCATTCTTGGTCTTTACTCCAATCACCCTAAGAAGACTCTCTGTGGATTTACTTGCTTGTTTTAGTTGCTTACATAATTCTTTCCTTCTTTTGTGAGATTTACTTATCTGCTCTTTTAATTTTAGAATGCAATCAATAGCTTCTTTGATACTCTACTCTAAACCCTTGATATCATCCTTGGAGTTGTCAAGATTTTCTAGAGCTACTTCAAATTGTTCATTATTGATGTATAATTGATTTCCAATTATAATGTTGCCAAAACAATTTGCTTCAGGGCAAGTGAGATACCTTTGAGTTGCCATAAGTGAACCTTCCCAGATCTTCCTCAGGCTGTTAGGCTTCTTCCAAGGAACCTTGCTTTGATACCAATTGTTGAATATCAGGAACATTGAGAGGGGGGGTGACTCAGTATTCTATAAACTTTTTCTTTTAACCATTTCCTAGAATAAATTAAACAAGAGCATAGCATGCAAATGAATAGCAACCATAGAAGCATGACACATGGACACCAATATTTTTACGTGGAAAACCCAAAAAGGGAAAAACCATGGAGAGGATTAGATTTCAAATATATATTGTAATCTTTACAAATAATAATGTTTAAGCTTGGTCACTCCATAGACCTAGAACATGCTGGCTCACTGCCATGAAGTACAACTAGATCTAGCAGGCTCACTGCCTCAACCCTAAACCTAGAAAGATTACAATAAGGGTTGTTAAACCCTGAGGACTGCTAAACCCTATTAGAGGCTCACTGCCAGGCTCACTACCTTGATGAAGAAGGCTCACTACCAAGTGCAAATCAAATAGCACATGGAAACTGAATATTGCATAAGCATCTGTCAATATGCCAAGGTGAAATCATTTAGTAATTGAATTCTGAGTCCCAAGTCTTCATCATCACTAATCCTTTATCTCTGCTTTGCTATTCACATACTCACATTATTCCAACACTCACTATTGCTACCTCAACTGAAATTCATCTCTTATATATCCGCATCATGATTTGATCCATAATAAGGTCGACACCCAAGAAATAAAACATGTACATAGAAAGATGTAGCTTGTCGACTCAATCCAATACACTATAGTTATGCGGACCCAAATCTTTGCCCAAACATGTTCATATAGGTTGGCTCTAATCATTAAATCACTTAAATAGATCCTTCACACACTAGCTCTTCTCCACACAATGATTTGTCATACTAGTTAGTTTGTTCCTTAAGATCATGCTTAACAGGTTCATTTGTTGACTTACAGCTTTTATTGCGGATCAAAAAACACTTCCAAAACTATATAAAAGACTCTTCATACATTCCCAAACTTACCCTCAGAACTGCAAGGTATGATGTCATCTTGTAGAGAAATGTGGACCATTAAAACTCAGGCTCTATCTCAGTCAAACTCTGTCAAACACTGTAGCGATACTCAACAACTTGTAGCTATCTTTTTGGTGGTCTTCAGATCTCACAACTTTGGAATTAAACATCTCATACAAGTGTTTACAACACCTTAAAACCACATAACAAAATACTCACCTGCAGAGGATTATGAATCATTAAAATGTGCCCTGTACACTGTCTCTGCTACACCTTTGTTCACCTGGACTTAGATATTTCTTCCAAATGACTTTCAGAGGAAGTCAGGACTTAATCTTTGGAACATAACAACCTCAAACACTTATAAATATTATACCTAAGTCAAATTTCTAGATCATCATCTGTGGAGGCATACTGACCCACTTACTGTCCTTTACTCTATATATACCCATACTTAGCCATTTTTTGCCAACCGGACCTTAAATCCAATATGACATTTTGGAGATATGTCTTCCTTTCATGCTAAAGAGACCTCTGAGTATTGTTTCCATCAATGACAACATGCAAGTCTACACTGGAATAGTGTCTCTTATCAACAATAGACAATGAGGTGAAATTGGAGTATGTGCCTACCAAGGATCAAGTTGTAGATATCTTTACAAAGACTCTCCCTAAATATAATTTTGAGTATCTTCAGCACAAGTTAGGGGTTATTGCCCCTCCTTCATTTGATTAGATGCATAAGTGTGTACATCTATCTAGGAAACATTTCTAGACATATTCTTTGTCCTCGACTAATGTTGAAGGCTACCTCTCAGGGGTAGTAGGTAGTGATACTATTGGTTGATGCCGTCAATTGGAGCATATCTTACACCCCTAAGGGGGAGAGTATAGAAGAGTGAAAGGAATGAAGTGAGAGCAAAATGCTTGCTGGTGTAGCAAGTGTTTCCCTTTGCCATTGATGTCAAAGTGGGAGAGATTTGAAGTGACTGAAAAACCATTGTACAGGAAAAATTGTGAAGAATAAGAGTTGATCCAGTCATGGGGAGTACTACTGGAGTACTACTGGTTACTAAGGTATTGATTGATTGTTTTTGGTATTGATGGTTTTTCAAAGAGTTTTTGTTACCATTAATGAAAAAGGGGGAGATTGTTGGAAGCTTGTTGGTGTTGTCATTGATGTCAACCTCCAATAGATGGTTCACTTAGTTTCCATGTGCTTTTGAGAAAATTTGAATAAAAGGTGTGCAGTGTGACAGAAATATGTTCAGTGTTGTACTCCGCATTTCTTCATAGTTGAAGATATGCTTTTGTGGTTTGGAAGTATTGAACAGAGGTGTTTAGAGATGTCATATCCAGAATTTTAGGTTTTGGATCGTTAAACAATGGAAGATGTGTTTGACAGAGTGTTTTCCTGTGTAGAAGATTGTTTGTGAGAAATGAGATTGCTCCACATTTCTCCGCATTGAAGTTTCTTGTTTTGAAGACTTGGGAATGTGTTTAAATTGTTTGTATCTAGGTTCCCTAGAATTTCCTAGTGTTGGATTATTCTGCAAACTCAATTCTTGTTTTGGAGTTCAGTAATAGTCTATCCTAATGTGCAGAATGAAGACTTTCTTTGTTTCAGATGGTTGCGGTAGTATTGCAAAAGATTTTGATGATGCTAAACATTCTAGAAAGATGTATGGATGGTTTGGAGTGTCCCCCTATGGTATGCATGATTTTTTTAAACTTGGAGAGGTGTGTATGTGGTCACTTGTTATGTTAGTTCAGGATTGGTCGACCTGGATTGCTAGTGCCATTTGTGGAGGTACGTCGTGGATTGTGGATGTGATGAGTAGCATGGTGATACAGATTTGAGTCCTAGTTAACACTTGGTGTGGTCCACTTTTATTTCTTTCCACCACATAAATGTTTAGTGCCGACCTATTTTGGTGTTGCACGTTTGAGGTGCATACATTTCATTAGGACCGACCTAATTGAGATCGTTTTTGGTTGTGGATGGTATAAATACAAGATGAATTTGAGTGGAGCAAGCTAGAGAAGATGATGCAAATGTGAATCAAGGGTAGTGAACAAGAGTGTGAGATTAAATGCTTATGACTCCCGAATGCAGTGAGTAGAAGGTGTCTACATTTTAGTGTGCTTGAAGTTGCTGGAGGTAGTGAGCCAAAGGTTGTGGATGGCAAGAAGTAGTAGTGGTGTATTTCTTCTATTACTTTGAGATAGTGAATCTCTCTGTAACAATCCTCTTCTATTCTTCTCTCTTCTAGACAGTGAGTCCTTCTGGTAGTGAGCCTTTCTTCTTGACAGTGAGCCCTTAGCAGTGAGCCTATTTGTTGTTGGTGTTTCTATTCATATATATGTGAGCTAATCCTCACAGTGTTTTTTCCCTTCTTGGGGTTTCCATGTAAATTTGGTGTTCTTATGTGTTTGATGTGTTTTTCTTTGATACTTCATATGTTTACATTTTGTTAATGCATAATAAGAGTTTGAAGATTGCAATAGCTTGAGGGTTTAATGTTTTAATGTACAACGGATTCACCTCTCCTCAGCTGTATTGTGCATCTAACACTAAGATGATCACATATGGATGATGCAATTTGTTTTTTTGTCTTTTTCTAATATGAATAATATGCAATGTGTTTGGGTATGACTCACAAATATGAAATACAAGGTACTATGTTCTAAGTGCTATGAATGCCATGATGTTATGACATGTTTTAGTACTTTTTATTTTCTATGATAGCATGTATGCAGGTGGAATAAACAATGTGACTACTCTTAAGTAGGATTTTTGACCTAGGGGATTGTGAGTTAACTTGGTATAAAGAGACTTATTGATCTTTGGGATTGTATTAGGGACTCAAGTGGGGAGCGGGAAGGAAATGGAGTGCTTCTAAATTTGGGCTTTCTTAAAAGCTAAACATTGATCCTTATCTAGAAAAGACAATCCAACAAGATTTCAACTTAGACAAGTAACAAATTTTATTGATGTTCACTAGACTTCGATCATAGATGGAAAGCAAGATAGACCCGAGGTAAAGGATAAGTGGGAAAGAACTAGGGTCCCTAGATAGAAAATGGTCCTAAAGACTATTAGACTCTCAGCTTTGATCAACTAGGGTATGTGTGTGCTTTGTACCTTTCTCTTTTATTTTCTATGATAGAATGTCACCCTTGAATCTTTGAGCTTAGATTGATCTCCACCCAAGGGTACAGACATTCAACAATATTCTCTCTTTCACTCTTTTTTTGTTTTTTCTCTTTTTTGTATTTTCTAGAATGCCTCACTTGATTTTCTCATTTTTTTGGATTTTTTGACTTTTATGAAATGAATGCTTTTGGAACTTTTGATATGCAACAGTTTAATCTCTCAACTCTCACTTTTTTCAACACTCTTATTTTGATCACTCATTTTTTTATTCACTCGTATTTGAGATTTTTTCCTTCAGAGTTTTGATCCTCCTAACATTTTTGGCCAGGGAAGATAAGGGGATGAGAACCACCAAAAGCTTTCATAATCCAATTAGACTTATTTCCTGCTAGGGAAGATTTGGGGAGGTCCACTTGCAACCTTCCTTTGAACACTACAGGTTTGAAAAATGAATTTATTTAGACATAACATCATGGCTCATTAAGGCTGGGATCAATGGAAAGCTAAGAGCTAGTCTTTGATTAGAATCACTGGGAGTGAAGGGGAGAACGACGATTGTGAAAAGATGGAACCTCAAGCCTAAAAGGATCACTTATACCTAGGCAACCTTAGACTCCTTATGGAAATGAAAATAATATAAGAGTGAGTCATTCACTATAATGCAAGATGGACGAAATGATACTAAAATGCAAGAAACAGAATTATTTTTGATTTTTTTTTTTTTTTTTGTATTTTCAGAATATTTATTTTGTTGTATGTTTATAGGATTTTGAAATATTTTGAGATGCTTAACTCTTCTCCTTCCATGTAATGCACAAGATCATTGGTGTCTTTTCTAACATCTTCCTTAACTATGTGTGGACCTATCCAATTTGGTCTAAACTTCACTTGAAAGTCTTTGCAAGGACACTCGAACACTTGGTGTAAAAATGTCCTTGTATTTATTGAGGATTTTTGTGTACTCACATGTTTCATTGTTTGATGATTTGCCCCCTAGATTTATCATTTTCTATTCTTGTTGAGTTCTCACATTTGTTTTGAAATTTTGATGGGAAATTGGAGTTGGTGTTGACTCTCCTAGTTTTTGTGTGGATTTTCTTTCTTCTTCTTTAGTCATGATTTCAATCATAGGAATGTTTGTATCTGGCTCAATTAGTATGGCCACTAAGTTGAATAGAGCATAAGACTTTGTTGAGTGGGGATGAAAGGGGAATTCTCCTTTTTCCCCCTTTCCAATACATTTTGAGGTCTTGGATATGTTTGCAATTTGTTTTGATGTCTATTCTTTTTCAAAAGTGTTGATTTTTGGGTCACTAGTTGTTTCCATTGTCTTTCCCTTCTTTTTGACTTGTTCAACTCCATAAAGGCTAAAAGGATCAGGATCTCCTTTGATGACATGGGTTTTTGCAATGTGTGAGAAGTGTATTTCTTGAAATAGTGTGGAGGGAAGGGACCTCATCCTATGGATCCAATGCCTTCCTAGGATCATGTTGTAAGTGGTTTCTTCATTGATTACATAAAATTTAGTTGGGAGGGTCTTGGGACCTAATTTTATTTGAAGATTGACCTTACCAATGGTTTGAATGTTTAGGTTATCATGAATTCTAAGGATGAAATTTTCTTTTGTGATTTGAGTTTCGTCATAACCCATTCTTTGAAGAAGAGAGAAAGAGACTGTTGATTGCAGACCCATCATTGATCATTACACATTTAATGGAATAGTCCTAAACTTCAACTATCAGCTGGAGGAGGAGATCACCATGTTTAGCTATGTCAATGTTTGAGGGTAACTTTTCAAAATCAAATGTCAAAGAAGAACACTTTTCAGTTGGAGTGTTTTGAACTAGATGGCCTAGATCTAAGACTTTGAGGAGAGTATTCTTGTGCATAGGAGAACTTTTGAGAAGTTCTAACATGTGAGAAAATTTTAAATTAATGAAGGTGTCATCTAGTCATTCTGGCCCTTGGGTGACACAAATTTCTTGATCTTTATCTAATTCCACAAGTCCTAAGGTATTTTTATTAAAGGCATTTTGATGGATTTTGGGATTATTTCTTTCGTCTTGTGAAAATGTGTCCTTGAATGTTTTTTGTTAACTTTTTGAGAGGTTTGATATGAAGCGATGGTACCCGACATGACTTGATCTCATGTCCCTTGAGGAATATTTATCATGATTGTGATCATGAGGTTTATCACGATTGTTGTGCAACAGCTTTTTGATTCTCAAGGGATAGTTCTTGACATTTTGGTTCCCCAAATTTGTATGACTATCATAGTGACAATTGTTGTTCCCTAATGGTGAAGTGTTTGTTGACCCATCTATGTCTTGGTTATTTTTCAAAGATTTGTTATTTCTATCATGGCTTATAGCCTTCCATTAGCATCATACTCCCTTCTTCCACTATCAATAGTATCTTGGTCAATTCTAAGGGCACTTTCAAGTGTTTCATATAATTTGTAAGGGAGTTTTTGGACTTGTTCTCGTATGTCATTGTTGAGAGCATGTAAGAAGAGATCACAAAGTTTTCTATGATCCATGTTTGGTGCGCTAGTTGAAGAATAGATAACTTTCCTCCATCGTGTGATAAAATGTGCAACCAAATCATTGGATTCTTGTTTGATTATTAAAAATTCTTGTATTCCTATGTTGACCAATTTTTTTTATGTCAAAGGAAGCCACAAATTGATCAATGAGTTTCCTAAAAGAGTGGATTGATGCTTTTGGAAGCTAGTAGTACTAATCTAGAGCAATACCCTCTAAAGTTTTTTGAAAAAAAATTTCTACCACCCCATCCCATGGAAGGAGTTCCCACACTACCATGACATAAGACTTTCTATGAGAGTTAGGATCACCCTCTCCTTTAAATTTTGGAAGATTAGGGAGAGGATGTGTTAGTATGACCTGACAAATGTTGTAGTCAAGAGGTTCCTTTAAATACTCAAGGTATGTTCCTAAGAGGGGGTTATGTGTAGAGGGTTTTATTCATCCAAACATTAGCCCTTCAGGTGGAGCTTGTTGCATTTGTTGAACGGGTATGCTCGATTGTTGATATCCTAAAAATTTTGGAAGACTAGATGGTATCATATTTATATTTTGAAAATTAAGCAAGATCGCTTGTGGTTGATATTATGTTATAGGAATCCCACCTATTTGATCGATTCTTTTCATGTTGGATGGTGAGGGCAAGGGAGGCCTTAATGTTTCATGGATGTTTAGATGAGGGGGATTTTGTGTTGGTCCTTGGTTTGATTCAATCTTGTCAATGAAATGATTTCCATGTACCCTAGGTTTTTCTTGAAAATGCAAAAGATCCCATCAGAAGTTTTTATTGTTCATGTCAGGTTCACCAAAATATGTACACTCAAAACATGACTTAGTGGCCTAGTGGTGGTTGAGTCAGCTTTGGCACATACATGGACCCTCTCTCCTTGCCACGAGGTGAACCTTCACGTCACTCTCACTCTTGTGGAAGTAGCCAGTCAAGAGGAGGTGAGACACGAGGGTGATCTAGCTTGCTAGAGAGATGGACTTCGCAAAGAGTGGTCAGCCAGTCTTGGTGCTTGTGTTGTGCATTTGTTTGAATGTGGTGTTCTATGACCATTGTAAAGATAACAATATGACCTGAAGGGTCACTAGTCACTATTCTTCTATTGGGTTTCTAATGTTCCAACATTGTGTGACTTGACTATTCTTCTCGTTGATGTTTTGTTCATGTTGACATTGTCATTTAGGTTGTTGGATGATTGCTTGTATTTGAAGTTCTTTGAATATTTCTTGTTGTTGTAAAACTACCAACTGGTCTTGTTGTTGTCTAGGGTGGATCTCTTCTATCTCGTCGAGGATTGCCTTCACCCACTTACCTATAAGTCCAAGGCACATTGGTGATCCTAAAAAAGAGATAGATGGTTTAAGCTAACATTGACTTGACCTAGGGTTTTGAATTAGGGTTTGTGTGACCTAAGGTTTGACTTTGTTTCACTTTGTTTGACCTTGTGATGAAACCAAGGGTTTTGACTAACATTGACTAAACTTGACCTTGTGTTGGGACCAAGGATTTGTAAACCTTCTACGCTACTAATTTTTTTTGTTCTATTCTATTTTTGTATGCATGCAATCCTATATGAGTGCAAAACATTTTTTGTGCTTTTTTCTATTTATAGAAATGAAAGTACTTTTTTCTATTCTAGGAATTAGAAAATGAATGCAAACTAGTATGAGATTACCTAATTCAGTTGAATCTATGTTTTTTTTTGTTTTCTAAGTATGTGGATCAATTTAATCTAGAAATAAAAATTGCTTTTAATCTATGAACTTTGGAAAGGGAAACTACTTTAAGAATGCAAGTCTACTTAGCCTATCAAGGAAAAAGTAACATGTATTTACTATTCCCAAGAGAAAAGTTTGATATCTAATTACTATGAAATGAAAAAAATCATGAAGGAACTTGAAATAAAAGAAGGTGTGTGAGCCTCTACTACCCTCAAAAATCCTTGTATGGAAACCTCTAATCCTCTTGTAGTAGTGGGCTGATCCTCTTGGCAATAATAAGAAAAGAAAAGAAAAGAATCTTTGAAGCTTTGAAATGAGCTCAATGATAGCTCGATGATCACTGTGGCTTGTCATGTGAGTAGCATATGGATGCAAAACAATCTTTTAAGAAAGCTAGATGAGATAATAAATAAAAGCAAAAGGCTCTAAGGTCCTATGTGGGCATATGGATGCTTGAATTAGAGAGCAATAACCTGCAAGAACTGTGTACACAAATGAAATTACCTCCCAAAAGGGGGATGTTTGAAGCTATACAATAATGAAAGCTTTGAAGATTTGGGAAACTAAAGCAAGAAATGAAGAAAGATTCTCAAAGGCCTTTAAAGAAGCTTGAAAAAGCTTGGGAAGATGAGAAGGGTATTCTCCCAATTTGAGAAATAATGAATAGGTGAGGGCTATTTATAGGTTAGAAGAGGTCATGAGAGGTGGAGAGGATGAAGAGTTAACTCCCTTTGATTGAAGAGTAACTTAGAAGACACAAGAGTGATCTGGGCTAAAATTGGAGTGATCTAACCAGTTATAACTTATCACTCAAGAAGAAACATGGAGAAAGAGAATTCATGGGTTGATAACTAAATATAAGAAAGAGCTAAATATGTATGTGTGGGTGTATGAAATAGTTAACTCTATCTTTGGGACAAAATTCCATGCAAATAGGAAGAAAAATGGGTGAAAATAGAGCTATTTTTGGTCAAAAATTCGAGTGAACTTAGTGATGGAAAACATGAGAGGGTCGCCCATGGGTTGCCCCTTCCACCAATTAGGGTCACCCAAGGGTGACCCATGGGCAACCCTCAAAGGAGGACACCTAGGTGGAAGTGCATGGTGGGATATAGAAGAGGAGGAGAAAAGAAGGGGATTTGCCTCTAGAAATAGGTCAATTAGTGGTCAAAAACCAAATCTCCACTTGCAAAAGTAGGATCTCCCAAGGGAGATCTGGAAATAACAGGGGGAGATTTGGATTGGTTGACTGAAACTAAAAACTGAAAGTTGGAGATGGCTTGGGACCTCTGGAAGGCCTCTAGGGGTGGGAATTGATGAAAAACATTGGGAAAAGGTGAAAACACAAAAAATGGATTAATAAAAGGCTTAGGGATGAAGTTGTAAGAATATGAAATGCAAATTGACAAGTGTCGAGAAGTGTCAAAAGTGAAGAGAGAGAAAATGACAAAGGGGAAACAACACAAGGAGGAAGAAAACACATGTCACCAAAAGAATTGTTGCTAAGAGGATGTTATTCCATGCTTACATGTACGTGACAAGGATTGTGAGTCATCATAGGGATCCTCATGGAGGTTGTGCATGATTTTGTTGCTTACAGTTCTGAATGTAATCTCTTTTATATACTAATATATATTCAAGGTGCTATGCACCTTTTAACTTATTAAAAAACAAATATTTCAATATTATATTTTCTTTTTGACATTTTGTGAATTTTATAGGGTTCTTTAGAAAATACAAAAACTAATTTTCAAATGCATTTTAGTGGTTCTAGGACTAACTCTTGATGTGCATGAATGTTAATTATCTTCTTGATCATAACTATTTCACCATTATAATTTTTTAAATAACATTTTTTATAGGGTTGATAATATAATATAGATAAGATCATTATAAAACATGTTGCCACTATAAGATCTAACTATTATAAATACCCGTTACTCTCTACTTTCAAATATTTTGCAATAGCAAGGACTAGTTACTACACAACACTTGTTTATGGTTAAATATATGTAGAGACATGAATGTTAGCCATAGAATATGATTTTATAATTGGAATCGATGGAGCAAGTAAAGGTGCTAGAGGTGTCATCCTTGGCATAGTTGTATGCCTAGGGACACTATCCCTTAAAAAGCTTAGAGTAATCGGTGGGGCCATAGTTGTTCATAGATGCTTCTATTCAACAATATTTTGGCATATTATATCTAGTGCAAGTTATTTTCCTTTTTCCACTCACCTTGAGATCACTAGGACAATTAGAATTAATGTTGCTCATGCATGTAATTATCTTGCACTAAGGGCTTATTAAAGGAGGAGTCATGGGAAGAGGCAAATTAAAGCCATTAATTAGAGAGATATCATAGAAGTCAATATTCATGTATTGGTTGAGGGCATTTTGGCTAGGGTGGGAAAAACTTTTCTACAGCCTTAGTAGTTGAGAAAGCCATTGTTGTCACCAATTTGGTAGGTGCAACCACTTTCAATTAAGGAGCAACCCAACCCATGCATCCCCATATTCTACCTTGCATTGTTATAGTGGTGATAACTTAAATGCTCCATGACTACCCTTTTGTTAGAAGCTACTGATTACATAAATATTGTATATCTTGTAGCTTCATATAAAGTGTGTATACTAAAGAGGAGGAACATACAAGGGGAATGAGTTGGGTCCATTACTTTGGAAGGTGTTGGCAAGAGATAAGGGGTCAGTACAATCTAAACAACTATAACCTGGTACTTCTTGAGTAGTCTATTTTTACCCCGAAGGATATAGTCATAAAATTAAGCCTAACCAATAAGAGTCCAATGTGCATACAAGACATATAATAACATATAAGAAAAAGACAAAAGATATCCATCCATGATACACAATTTCCCTTATAACTCTTCTATATATGTATATATCAGGTCATAACTGGTATAATAAGTAGGTCTAATCTCTGCTTCAGTATCAATTATATTACAATCTACCTCTCATATCTTATATATTCCTTATGTTTGTTACATTTGATATATATACAAATATTCCACTAAAGTGACATGTCTCTTGTTTTGCACCACATGTCTCTTCCAGTACCGAGATCCTTTTCCTTAACCTGTCTTCCGGTATTCTCTGGTATCACTTGTTCTGGTATTTGACCTGCTAACATCATCCCCCCTTTTAAAATGATGTCTTTTTCTCAAGACATATAGCTCAATTAGGCAGTATATTCTTATGCTCTACCTTGAGTTTTGCTAATGTAGCGGCCCAATGTGCTTGTACATGGAGGAGGGTACTTATCTGAGCTTGAACTTATACTACCAGTGTAAGCTTGGCCTCCTGGAGGTTGGTGGGGATATTTATTCGATCTATTGTTTTCTTAGCTTCTTTCAAAATTAGCTGAAGGAATCGTAGTTCACTATCAATTGCCTCTCGGAGCTGTTGGACCTGTTCTTTGACTAACACTCATTAGATATGGAGTTGTTGTAGTTGAATGTGGAGCTATTCAATATCATCCCTTGTTGCTCTGATTGGATCCTATATGGGGTTGTAGCTTATCTAGGCTATTTGATCCTCTGTTTGTGCAATCTGGTTCCAAAGGCCTTTAGTGGTATTGGGCCAATGTAAGCAAAAATGATAAATGGTACTGATAGATTTTATGTCATCCTTGATTTGTTTAATCTGTAGCTCTAGCTGAGTTTGTGTCAAAGCACATTTCTTAATGAATTATTGTGTACTTTGTTTTATCAACTCATCCTAGGCATCTTTTCTTATTTTCTCCTACTGGGACATGAAGTTCGTCTGTAAACCGGTAACTAATTATTGTAATTGTTGCGGTATGGGGAGAGACTGGTCCCTGACCAAATGTGGAATCATCTTTTGGAGCATTTCGATCACCTCCTATAGGTGCTCTATTTGTTGTACATGTTCTTGGAGGAGCTCTCCCCTTGCGATAGTATGAAATATGTCCCCTAAATTGTAATTTATGTATCGGTGACATGCCAAACAAATTCACTTGGGAGTCCACTAGTGGGACTTGAATCTATTTTAGAATTGGTGTCAGCTGGATTTGGTGTTGTTGGGCCAAAAAGTTCTTTATTGCAGAAATAGTGTTAACAGAGTGAATACATCCCCTGAATCATCTTTTTTCTTTTTTTTGTCTTCTCTGGAGCCCATTGTGTTGTCTCCCATTTTTCATGTATCTGCCTTATTGTCTTCTTTTCTTGTTTTGTCCTCTCTAGGCCATTCTTTATTATTCTCCTTTTCTTCTTTATTTTCCTTTGGTTTCTGTTGGATTTAGGACAGACAACTAAGAGGGGGGGTGAATCAGTTGTTACCAAATCTCTGTTCTTTAAACCTTCTTGTATTTCAATGGCTTACTAAAGATTAATCAAGGAAGCATAATACAATAATTCAAGAGCAAAAACAAATTCAACACATATAACACCAAGATTTTGATGTGGAAAACCCGATTAAGGGAAAAACCACGGGGTGATTAACCCAAGATTGTATTCTCTGTTAGAAGAATAAGAATGAATAAAATGGAACTTTCTAGTTAGGGCTCACTACTCGAGCACACTACTCACAATAGGTCCACTGCCTACAGGGGACACATTGTCTACAGAATAATAGTAAATATTACATACTTGAACTAAAGATTAGCATCTTCACCATGCTTGAGTCAGTTCCGTTTAAGCTCAATACTTATGCTCTGCTTTTCGCTCTTCTCCTCTCTACTACTTCCTCATCTTCATAATACTTTGAAATGACTTCACAACTCTTATTTATACAAGACATCGACTTTGGGATAATCATCAAAGTCGGCACAATACATATTTTATTTTATTACAGAGCAAATACACAAATACAACTTGACTTATTAAAAAGTCTTCATGCAAATCACCATACTGTCAACCACACATATCTAGGACTTTAATCTTCTTTGAGTAAGAAGCCATGCTTCGCATAACATCTTCAAGATCATCTGCAAGATGTGTAAATCATCCGGTCGGCCATAATTAGGAAGAACATCATCACCCAAAAGTAAATCTTCAATTACGAGCTCAATCTTCAATGTACACCACCAACATGAACTAGACACAATCTAGAGACACCCACAAACTTGCCTGAATCACCAAGAGCATCCACACCACTTCTGCTTACTAAAATCATTTGCATCTTCATCTGGAACCTCAAGAACATAGTCTGTCATCACTATCATATTAGTATAAATGCTTGCGGACCTCCAAACCATGAACCAATTGAGTTGTCAATTCACATTAGCTTCCTAAACATTCCACCAAATCTATAGAACAAGATATTGCATTTCCAAATCTCACTGGACCTATTTGTGTCACTCTATCACCTCTGAATAGTTGCCAGAACCAGTTTTACTCATATGGCCATAACTTCTTAAAATCTTCATGCGGACCTCTCAAATCTTGACTGGATCATCTTTAGACACATATCTACAAACCCTTTAATGTGCATCCTCTGATCTTCATCTTATCTGGGATCTTTACTTTAAGGAGATTCATTGTCTTCACTATTCTTCTTTGTTTCTGATGGGACTAATTTTCTCAATATCCTTAGTACACAGCTCATCCAATCCTTGACATCAATGACAACACCGGTTAGGCCCATACTTGCAACAGTTTCATCATCTCCTCTTGTCATGTCTTACCGATTTATTTGGGGTTGACATTGTTTGGATTTGGTTCTATTTCCTACTCCATACTTTTGTTCATTTCTTCGTATAGTTTTGAGTTGTTTCCTCAATTTCCTTCTGGATAGCCTCTATATCTTCTAGATCTCCTATCATTAATTTATCTATTCTATGTTTAGTTTGAAACTCCTTTGCCTGTGCTTGCACCAAGGTGTGCTTTTGTTCCTCGGTGATGTTGGAGCTTATGGCCAATATGGCTTGCTCCTTCATCTCTTTATCTTTGGTGAGAGATTTAGCTTTTTCACTTCTATTGTAGTTGTAATTTCTTTTAGACATTCCTATATTACGTCTTCCTGGCCTTTATTCAAATAATTCACATATCGAACCAAACTTTGGATTATTTTGTCCTAGCATTCGTTATCATATTCTTTGTAGGTTTGTAGGATCGATGGTAGCATCCCATGGTGAGCAATGGCATTGAATGTTGCGAGGACATCAATGGGTCCACTTAGCAGCTCCAAATTTTTCTTTAGGTCATCCTCCTGCTACTTTGATTGTAGCGAAGTCATGTCTGGAGTCTTTTTCTTCTTAACAACCTCCTTTTCAACATACCGCTCAGCCTCAAAGAATTCCTCCTCAATGTTCTTCTTCCTCTTGAGAGGCTACTCGACCTCTTCTTCATCTTTGAAGATCTCTTCAATCTCTACTTGCTTTGTATCTCCTTTTGGCCTTTGAGCCTTTACCTTCTTCCTTTGTTGCCAGGCTCATTTGGTAACCAGTGGTTTCTCTGGTTGGGAGGTTACTAGTTCTAATGTTGTGGGTCCCATCAAAGTTTCTTCTATGGCAGATTGTGACCTTGTAGCCCTTATTCTGAAAGATTTAGCTTGTGTTGGGGTGGTTGCTACCAGTGTCATCCCTTTGTCAGTTTTTCTCCCCTATTTTTATCTTTATTTCTCTTCTTTTCTTTATCCTCCTAGATCCCATGTTTCATTTTCCAGTCCATAACCTCGTGGTATGTACCGAACCTCTCTACATTGGGGTCCTTTGGGATATGGAGGAGAGTTGCCACGTATGCATCAATTTCCATGGTTGTAATCTCATATGGCAATGTCAGAACCTATACTATGTGGGGTTCAACCACTTCCATGTACGTGGCATCTTTGTCCACCAAAAATTTTATGGTTTGTTTGTACTTCTTGGCTAAGAGGAAGGGGACTCAGTCCCTTGCATTTGTTGTTGGAAGATTTTGAAAAACCCCCATTATGTAGATTGTTAGCTTTCAAGATCCGCATACTGTCGGGTATGGTATTTTATCTGGGCTACTATGGTATGGTGGATATACCAGACTTTACCTTTAAAACTAGGTAACTATTTTAAGAAATAAAACATTAAACATACAAGCAGTGTTCCATACCAGAAATAATATCTGGAGGTCTTATTAAATTATGTAGGTTCTCTAGCAGTTGTTCCCACATCACCTCACATAAATTGAAATATTTCCCTTCCACCACCATTTGATATGTTGTGTGGATGGTGGTCGCAGTGGCGAAGTCCTCCTGGTTGGCATAGTAGATCTTCCATGCTATCCACATGGCCATGTACCACACTATTGGGTGTGTGATTGTTTTTAGGCTCAAACTTCTACCGTCAAACGTGGCCTTGGTCAATTTTTCCACTTAAAAGTTTTTTTATGGCCTTTTTAGCTGGAATGCCTCCTATCATTCTTAGTCTGGTGACTGCATGAATGGTTTCCTTTATGATTTGGTGAGGTTTTTCCAGATATATGAAATCATTATGGACCTTGCTTAGTGTAATTTGTACCCATTCATCTTCATTACATAAATTTGGGTAGTCCTTCCATACATCAAGGCTTTTCTAACTGATTTCTATATATTTCGGCTTGTATGTTTTACCATCATTTTCTAATAATTGGTAATGGAGATCCTCCAACTTCATATGATTTAGCTCTGCAATGGGCTCATGAATGTATTTCCAAACATCCTCTAGATAAACGACATTGTGTGGTATAGATGAGAATGCACCCTCCTTGTCAGTAATCATGGCTTTGAATGGAACCCTTTTGAAGACTGGCCTTGCCTTTTCTAATATGTGGATTACTGTAGGGGTGGCCATTTTTATGTAGGGGAATGTAATGACGGGCTTTGTGCTCAAGGTTCTCTCCTAGTTAGCGAGTACTTAGTTCCTTTTAATTGCTTTTGTAAGGAGTGTTAGTGGGGTAGTCAAGTATTTATAGATTTGAGGGTAGTGGGGTGTGAGTTGTAGTGTGGCGGTGGTGGTATTTATTTATTTGTGCGGGTCTTTTAGTCAATTAAAGTGATTTGACTGTGGCATGTGCCCTTTTAGTGTTTATTTTAGTTGTCATGTGTTATTTTTGATCAATAAGCCAACAATCTGGTTTCCAAATAATATTTATATTAAATAATTACATTTTACAAAATGCCCCAAAAGGCTAGGGATCAACTTTGCCCAAACTTCATCTTCCTTATTGTTGTGTGGTTACACAACACGCCCCATTTTGACTTGGCAAAACAGGGACCCAACTTTTGGCTTGGCTTGTGTTGTCTATTTTCTGGTGGTTTGGTAAAAATGAGTCAGGTGCATCATCATCATGATATTCGATGAAGTTGGTCATCATCATGAGGTCAGTTTGTCAAAGTTCATATTTTGTTTCTATGACCTCATATTTAGAAAGAGCTTGAAATTCCATGTAGGTTCCCCTTTTACATCACCTGAAAATTCATCCATATGAGGGAGTTATGCACAGTCAAAGTTTTGGTCAAACCTGATAATCGCAAGTGATCATCATATTTTTATCCTGTCATGTTGTCAAGATCATCATGATCTTGTTTGTCTACCCGATATTTCGTAATGTCCTCCTGCCGAGAAATATGACCTTTTGCTAATATCCTGATGACGTCATCCCGATCTGATAAACGAAGAAGCAAATATTAGGAGGACATCATCATCACATTTCCCTTCGGCAGGGTATTTTCCAAAACATGATCTGGTTCGCTAATATGATGATGACGTCATCATATACTCCTGATCTCCTTTTGCATGATCATGATGATCACCCTATCTTTTAAGGGAGGGTGATATTCCATTCCTTAGCATGATCCGGTTCGCTAATATGATGATGATGATCATCATCATCCTGATCTTTCGAGAGGGTTACCTTGGCCGCAAAGGGGTCATATTACATTCACCACCTGATCATCTTCCTTAGGTGACCCGATATTACATTTATCCCCTGATCTTAACTAAACATGACGGTGATGTCATCTTTTGCATTTTAATGAAGCCCGGATATGACGATGACATCACCATCATTTTCCATTCCTCAGCAGCAGGATCATATTCCAAATCCTCCTATTTTCCTTCGACATGATGATGATGATGATGTCATTCTTTTCCCCAATATACAGAAGCGAAACATGACGGTGACATCATCAGGACATTCAGAAGGGGGAGCATCATATTTCACGATATCCTGCAGATAGAGGGAAAGCCCTAAGATTGTCCATCGGCCCAACATATGATATCGGCCATGCTTTATATTTTCTCCCCGACAGTAGTAGTCTCCCCGATATGTTGTTGATCGGCGTAGTTTTAACTGTCGGCCTTGTCTTGATTTTTTCACTTCGATATTGGTTGTCTCCCCGATGGGTGGGCATCGGTGTATGTTTTACCATCGGCCAAGTCTAATTTTGTCACCTCGATCATATGTGGTCACACCGATGCAAATATGATGTGAACCCGATACACATGCCGAAATATACAGAGCCGGATTTGAAATAAATTGAAAAGTAGTTATTTCCTTGTATATTTTGAGATACACGATCATATTTGGAGCCCGATATACAAGAAAATGGGCGGGAAAATGAAGCGATGGAAATTTGAAGACCCGATTGCATTTTCCAGTCAACGATGGTTGACCCGATGGTGTTTTGATGCTGTTTATGCATTTAGTGCATAATTTTCATTGATTTGAAGCCCGATTGCCTGTAGCTGCACATTTTGAGGCATGTTTAATAAAATGTTTAAATTCCTGTTGTTTATCCACATGATGATGAACTTAATGTTTGTCTGTTTATTGCAGGAAGTCCCGGAGATGCTGAAGCTGATAATTACAAAGGTGCACACGAAGGCAACATGAACCAGAAGTGAGGAGGATATTGTCAAATATGCTGTTTGCCAGCTGGAGACCGAATCAAATCAAAGATGCTGGAACATTCTGTGCCAGCTGTACATTTGTCAACTGGCGAAGCATGTGCTTTTCATCTGGACCATTGATTATTATGAGAGGATCCTGATCCTTGGATCATTGTAACTGTTTTCTGGCATTTGCTCTATATAAGAGCCAGAGCTTGTTAACAATATAGAGGAGATAGATAGATATATCTGGCAATAAGGCCAATTACTGTAGAATCAAATACGAGATCGGATTACTGAGACTAATGAAGACTGAATTGTTGAAATGTCAAGGTTCTTTCTTCAGATCACTGTAAATGTACCTGTTCTTGAGCATACTGAATGGATATGAAGTTTCAGATTACATCCTGATTGTAAATTTTACGTAATCTTCCTGTTGATTTCTGGATATGTACTGGGGAATGCTGTGTTCAACTAGAAGCGCTTTCATTTCATTACATGTTGTTGTCAACTTTTCCTTTGAAGATTTGCACTAGATCATGCGGATTTGTGGAATGTCCTGGTGAAGTATGATTTCTAGTTCCCTTCTTTTCATTGCATGTATGGGAGCTTGTATGTGCATCAGTGATCTCAGTCAAGTAGTTTTGGGAATCTCATTCTTTAACCCTTTTCCTTTTTTTAATTTCATAAATTCATCACCATAACTGCAAGTCATGACAAATAATAAGCAGAAATAGAGAGGTATGCTGAAATCCCATAGGTAACTGAAAATCATTAGCATATTTGAGTTAAATGCATGTAGTATTGAAAATATCATGCAAGGAATTGCAAATAATGGTAGAAATCATGCAAATATCAGCCTGTAAGCACATTATTTGACTAAATTCACAGTGCAGAGGTAGAATTATTGGAGATTTATGCAGAGCAGACATATAGAGCAAGATATTTGGAGAAATATTGATGAACTTTGCAGAAATTATTGAAGAACGTAAGGCCCCTGAATGGAAAACAGCAACACACATCAACCACTGAGTAACATCAGTAGATTAAGACCTAATCAACAAAGACTTGGGATCATGAATTCTCTGAATTCATCGTATCTTTCAAGATGAGTAAAGGTTGTTGTGTAACTTTTATTCTATGTTTGTGAATGACTAACATCATGACCAACATAAATTGGCGCTAGAAGGAGGGCGAGCTGTTTCTCAGCAAATAAATTCTTTTCAGTTGAAGTGATATCCCCTGCCTTAGTATAGCAGATTGCTTTAGTCATCATTCATTTTATGCAGGCCCCTCGCTTCTAACGCAACATAAATTGGCGCTAGAAGGAGGGCCTGAGCTGTGAATTTCTGGATTTCTACAAATATTGCATAAATATTTCAGCATTTCAGTTAAATGTCTGCAAATATCTCTTATCTGAGATGTTTTGGTTGCACCTTTGCAAAGATCTAGCTCGAAACATCAAAGATTAGTTTGATTTTCTGAACTTTCAAGTTTTATTCTGAGATATGATAGATCTCATTAAAATTTCAAAATACTAAAAAAAATTGAAAAATATAGTCTCATTTTGATGGATGTATATGAAGGCAATTGTCAAATTAACATTCCTTTATTTCAGGAAACTTTGAGTAGGCAGCTTTACCCTCACAGTTTGTCTAACTTTGGTTTATCTACCTGTTGCAGGATACACCAGACTGCGGAACACAGTGAAATAAATTGTTTAACTTTCCTTACAAGGTTGGATTTATATTTGAAAGGACTAATATTCTTTCTGGATGTGTTCAGGGCCGAAACTTGCCAAGAAAATGAAGAAGTGGTGCAGGAGCACCTACCTGACAGCTGGCCTCCATGAGGCAGTTAGTTTGTTTTAGGCCTTGTTAATGTTTTCAAGAAGGTCGTATAAGACCAATGCATGTAATAAGGTCATGTTGACCAGACTTTACTATTTTTAGGTAGGTTGTTAGGATAGCTGTTATGCTGTGTGTCCAGTTGGATCCTCCCAGCCGCTTGGAAGCTCCCAGCCGCTTGGAGTCAGGTCGGTAGTACTCGCAGGAGTTCCTATTTATGTAGTAGGATCGGTTGGTATTGCATATCATCGATCAGAGATCAGACATTGCATTGTAGAGGAGAGGAGAGTGAGACAGTATATTGTATTGCATCTTTTGAAATCAAGAAAGAGATCTTGTTTGTGTTCATTTTCTGTTTGATCTCCTTTTTGAAATCGAGTTGCTAGTTTTGGTGGGTACATGGATTCGCTGATCCATTCCACCGGTTGAGTCGTCGAATCGGTGGAATGGCCATGTACAGTAGGTTAGGATTTAGTTTTCCTTTTCTGTTTGTTCGCATGCAGGTGTACAGGATCGCAGTCAAAAGGTGTTGAGAACCCTAGCATGGGTATGTGCTAGGTCGTGTTGGTTGTTAGAGTTTGGAAGATCACCCTGGAAGTGGATCGGGTCATCCCAGGAGGTTCGGCAGATCGAAATTCGCTAAGGTTGGAAAAATCGTTACAACGGCATCATCAGGATATTTCTGTGTATATCCTGCAGTTACTTCGGGCGTCATCCGAGTAAAGGGAGATGAGCATGATGCTATCGTTTGCATAAAGTGAATGAGCATCGGGGTGATCATCATCAGGTGTTGCCGAGGAGGAGCGTATCGGCATAAGGTAGAAGATCGGGTTGATAAAGTTATCGCGGGCCGATAAGGGTAAGTTTGGCCGACAGCGGGATATTGAAGGAACTGCATGTGACGTCATCGTCATCAGGATAATCGTCATTAGGATATCGGGGCAGCGGGATATTGAAGGAGCTGCATATGACGTTATCGTCATCAGGATAATCGTCATCAGGACATTTCGAAATATCACCCGATAAAGGTTTATCCTGCTGACCATAAGTGTTTTGGCATCAGCGTAAGTCATCGGCATAAAGTTTGGGTTAACATCATCAGGATGTTTCAATATGACCGGATAAGTCATATCATGATGCTGTTGGTTGAGTAGTCGGATATCAGGGTGACGTAAGCATTAAAGGAAAGGTGCTTGAAGTTGTCATCATCAGGATATTTGGAGGGAACTGGATATTTTATATCCTGCTGATGAAGGTGATGCTGAATATCAGGATGATGAAGACAGTGTTTGGCGCTAAGTGAATAGTGAACGTCAGAAGGATGTTTGCGCTTGTCGAATATGATGATGCTACTGACAAGTGAAAGGCGAAAGGCGATCAGGAAGTGAACAGTAGTCATCAGGAGGATATTTCATGCTCGTCCGAAATATGATGATGCTATCTGTGTTAGTAAGAAATATGATGATGATGATAAGCCGATAGGTATTATAACATGTTGGTTGTGTTAGTGACTCCTCCTTCCCAGTGGTAAGCTCCCGTTGCGTTTTACCTCTGCATCAAGAAGTCTGGCAGGAAAATAAAGAAATTCTGGAGCAACAAGCAGATGCAGCACCAGAAGTTATTAGTTGTCCAGGCACTGAAGTGGACCGCTCTGAAGATTTTGAATTATACTTGTCTAGAAATATACAGTGTAGTCAAATATTAGGTTTACCCATTGATGATGTCTTGATTGAAAGCTGGTGTAGATTACATGATGAAGAGCATTCAGAGAGAGATTGCTACCCTTGCTTGGTCATGTTGAAAAAGACTCTAGAAAATACAATAGCTGAATCGGTTATAAAAGGTAATGAAGAGGAAACATCTTTCCTTGATTCATTTTATGGTGAGATTGATAGGAGTTCTCTACTTCCTAATACAAGTAAGGATCATTCAGTATGCAGGTATGAATCTTGTGAAAATTCTAGAGAAGAAATCACTCATCAGGATAATATTTTTGATTCTGATCCTAATACTTTTGATAAGGAAGATGAAACATCTTTCCTGGAGTCATTCTATGGTAAAGAGAAGTGTAAACAGATAGTAGAACAATTTAAATGCACTCTTGCTGATGAAGTTCCTATGATAGTAACTCAGGGACTCATAGAAAAGAAAATAAATGCTGATTTACTACCTAACTTCTTTGAATTGAATGGTCAAATGCAAGAATGTTGCAGGTTAATGGAACCAGGCACTTTACTGGATAGAAGATGTGAGCTATTTAATGAACAATTCCTGAAAGATGAAGATGTAGAAGACTTTGGAGTTGTTGTGCATAATTAGACATCACTCCAGAAATATTTTGAGAATGAAACAGGGGAGTGTCCTTATCAGTTGAATGTCAATTCTCCTTTACAGTCAAGTGATTTAGAAATGATAAATTTCTGTATTTCAGGTTGTGATGATAAAGATACTTATTTAGATGCTGATGTGCAGGAAACTGAGGAAAATACTGAGAAGTTTCTTGAACTGGAAGATAAACTGAACATCCAGAATGAAGGGATAAAGTTGGATAAAGATGAAGAATTAATACATCAAGAGTCATACATCCTTCAATTTGAAGAGAGACCAGACACTGAGCCAAGCAATGAAAATATAGAATTAAATGGAAGACCAACTGCCAATGAAGAAGCATGTCCAACAAAATCAGAAATACACCAGGTTGTATTTCTCCTTTCCACAGTGAATGATGTTGATTACTATTTTGATTATGGAAATTCAGAAGATAGGACATGAATATGGATTAATCATGAACATGATGAGCTGCCTCAGTTGCTGATCATCAAGAGTTGTTCTGTCGAATACAGTGAATTCAGAATATCAGAATATTTTTCAGAATATAAAGATAAATTTGCTAGGTTGAGAACCATAACTGATACCCTAATGCTCCTGCACAATCAAAAGAAGTATGCAAATACAGGTGTATTTGGGTCATTTTCTAGTTTTTGTTTGCCTAGTTGTGGTTTGTATATAATTTTGTAGGTTAGTTGTTTGTACAGTTTGCTTGTTTTGCTTTCTTGTTCTATTTCTGTTGTTTCCTTTTGTAGGTTAGCTGTTTGTACAGGTTGCTTTGTGCTTTGCGTTGTTGAGTCTTTGTTTTGGTTGGGCAAAACTGGTGCACCTTGTTACTTAAGAACACTACATAAATTGTTAGAATTCAAAAGTTGAATATAAGTTTTTACATAGGTTGTAACTCATGTCAATATAGGTATTCTTGATCAGGTCTGTGGTATCATATTCATCAGTACTACTTTTCTTGAGTCAAGGTGATCATCACAATGACACACCTAACAGCCTTGGGTTTGTTGAACATATCAGTGTAGGTGTTAAGTGAAAAATCTAAAGGTTGCCCTTGCTACCATTGCAATTCTCAACTTAATTTCAACAAGTGACCATTCCTTGTATCATGAAGCTACAACTGTTATATCTTAAGAATTAAATTCAAAATATAAAATAAAGTAAAATAATAAAATGGATTTTCTGAAATCCAGATTAAGTCATCTAAGTAACTCTACCGGAGCTATAAACGCTTGCTGGCAGTGGGGCTCTACTTAGGGGAATTGCAACGATAACCTTGCCGGGGCTATGGACGCCTGCTGGCAGCAAGGCTCTATCCGATTGGCTATGAGGGATGAACCAAACTACGTAGCTTAACACCAGTCACTAACTTATTCAACTCACTTTCAAGATGAGTATATGAATCACATGCACACAATCGATCCCTTATCAATTCACTGTTACATTGATGAACATGATACCAGTTAGAAAGGATTAGGATGCTCATGCTTAATAGGAGTTGGAAATTTATGTTTTAATTTATCCTCACCTTTGAATTATTTGAATTTTGTTGTTTTCTTTGGTGGCAAGTTGTTGTGTGGTTACACAACACGCCCCATTTTGACTTGGCAAAACAGGGACCCAACTTTTGGCTTGGCTTGTGTTGTCTACTTTCTGGCGGTTTGGTAAAAATGAGTCAGGTGCATCATCATCATGATATTCGATGAAGTTGGTCATCATCATGAGGTCAGTTTGTCAAAGTTCATATTTTGTTTCTATGACCTCATATTTAGAAAGAGCTTGAAATTCCATGCAGGTTCCCCTTTTACATCACCTGAAAATTCATCCATATGAGGGAGTTATGCACAGTCAAAGTTTTGGTCAAACCTGATAATCGCAAGTGATCATCATATTTTTATCCTGTCATGTTGTCAAGATCATCATGATCTTGTTTGTCTACCCGATATTTCGTAATGTCCTCCTGCCGAGAAATATGACCTTTTGCTAATATCCTGATGACGTCATCCCGATCTGATAAACGAAGAAGCAAATATTAGGAGGACATCATCATCACATTTCCCTTCGGCAGGATATTTTCCAAAACATGATCTGGTTCGCTAATATGATGATGACGTCATCATATCCTCTTGATCTCCTTTTGCATGATCATGATGATCACCCTATCTTTTAAGGGAGGGTGATATTCCATTCCTTAGCATGATCCGGTTCGCTAATATGATGATGATGATCATCATCATCCTAATCTTTCGAGAGGGTTACCTTGGCCGCAAAGGGGTCATATTACATTCACCACCTGATCATCTTCCTTAGGTGACCCGATATTAAATTTATCCCCTGATCTTAACTAAACATGACGATGACGTCATCTTTTGCATTTTAATGAAGCCCGGATATGACGATGACGTCACCATCATTTTCCATTCCTCAGCAGCAGGATCATATTCCAAATCCTCCTATTTTCCTTCGACATGATGATGATGATGATGTCATTCTTTTCCCCAATATACAGAAGCGAAACATGATGGTGACATCATCAGAACATTCGGAAGGGGGAGCATCATATTTCACGATATCTTGCAGATAGAGGGAAAGCCCTAAGATTGTCCATCGGCCCAACATATGATATCGGCCATGCTTTATATTTTCTCCCCGACAGTAGTAGTCTCCCCGATATGTTGTTGATCGGCGTAGTTTTAACTGTCGGCCCTGTCTTGATTTTTTCACTCCGATATTGGTTGTCTCCCCGATGGGTGGGCATCGGTGTATGTTTTACCATCGGCCAAGTCTAATTTTGTCACCCCGATCATATGTGGTCACACCAATGCAAATATGATGTGAACCCGATACACATGCCGAAATATACAGAGCCGGATTTGAAATAAATTGAAAAGTAGTTATATCCTTGTATATTTTGAGATACATGATCATATTTGGAGCCCGATATACAAGAAAATGGGCGGGAAAATGAAGCGATGGAAATTTGAAGACCCGATTGCATTTTCCAGTCAACGATGGTTGACCCGATGGTGTTTTGATGCTGTTTATGCATTTAGTGCATAATTTTCATTGATTTGAAGCCCGATTGCCTGTAGCTGCACATTTTGAGGCATGTTTAATAAAATGTTTAAATTCCTGTTGTTTATCCACATGATGATGAACTTAATGTTTGTCTGTTTATTGCAGGAAGTCCCAGAGATGCTGAAACTGATAATTACAAAGGTGCACGAAGGCAACATGAACCAGAAGTGAGGAGGATATTGTCAAATATGCTGTTTGCCAGCTGGAGACCGAATCAAATCAAAGATGCTGGAACATTCTGTGCCAGCTGTACATTTGTCAACTGGCGAAGCATGTGCTTTTCATCTGGACCATTGATTATTATGAGAGGATCCTGATCCTTGGATCATTGTAACTCTTTTCTGGCATTTGCTCTATATAAGAGCCAGAGCTTGTTAACAATATAGAGGAGATAGATAGATATATCTGGCAATAAGGCCAATTACTGTAGAATCAAATACGAGATCGGATTACTGAGACTAATGAAGACTGAATTGTTGAAATGTCAAGGTTCTTTCTTCAGATCACTGTAAATGTACCTATTCTTGAGCATACTGAATGGATATGAAGTTTCAGATTACATCCTGATTGTAAATTTTACGTAATCTTCCTGTTGATTTCTGGATATGTACTGGGGAATGCTGTGTTCAACTAGAAGCACTTTCATTTCATTACATGTTGTTGTCAACTTTTCCTTTGAAGATTTGCACTAGATCATGCGGATTTGTGGAATGTCCTGGTGAAGTATGATTTCTAGTTCCCTTCTTTTCATTGCATGTATGGGAGCTTGTATGTGGATCAGTGATCTCAGTCAAGTAGTTTTGGGAATCTCATTCTTTAACCCTTTTCCTTTTTTTAAATTCATAAATTCATCACCATAACTGCAAGTCATGACAAATAATAAGCAGAAATAGAGAGGTATGCTGAAATCCCGTAGGTAACTGAAAATCATTAGCATATTTGAGTTAAATGCATGTAGTATTGAAAATATCATGCAAGGAATTGCAAATAATGGTGGAAATCATGCAAATATCAGCCTGTAAGCACATTATTTGACTAAATTCACAGTGCAGAGGTAGAATTATTGGAGATTTATGCAGAGCAGACATATAGAGCAAGATATTTGGAGAAATATTGATGAACTTTGCAGAAATTACTGAAGAACGTAAGGCCCCTGAATGGAAAACAGCAACACACATCAACCACTGAGTAACGTCAGTAGATTAAGACCTAATCAACGGAGACTTGGGATCATGAATTCTCTGAATTCATCGTATCTTTCAAGATGAGTAAAGGTTGTTGTGTAACTTTTATTCTATGTTTGTGAATGACTAACATCATGACCAACACTTATACAATATTTTCTATGATGAGTAGAGAATTTTGGTGGTATTATAGAGTCCAGAACATTGCCTTATCTAAATACATACCACCTAATCCAGCACAACCACCTCCTCAACTTGCATCAGATTGTGAAATGTCTATAGCCATTCCACCCCAAAGATCATCTCCAGATTAGAAATTTTCTTTAGGAAAGCACACCCTTGGCCGCCTTGGCTCGGTGTTCTTCCAACGTTGTTGTGGAAAAATTTACAAGGAAAGACAACTACAACACATTTTCATCTCCATTTCTACACCGTTCATAGTCTTTAAAATGAGGAATACCCACACCTGGCTTAGCCACCACGACCGCATCTTCTAGAACCCCCAGGTAGTTTGATTTGATTAGTTCTTTGGCCAGCCTAATCACCATGTCCTTGGTTTCTGCTAAGTCCAACAAGGAGGCCACAAAACATGAGGAAACATCTGTGCTTACCCTGTAGCGGTCATTGGCTTGCAAGAAATCACTCCCCAATACCCATTTAATGGCTATGAGAGACAAATGGTGTTTGGTTTTAAAAATCCTAGTTATCTGCTGATCTAAAACCATGCCCAAGAAATACATTTGGCTCTTCTTACTCACCAATCTTATAGGGGTATCCATCTCACTAAATTTTTTTAAAAAAACCAGACTAGGAAACTTGCCTTCCTTACATTGTTCATTTCCTTTAATAGCTAAAGATGTCCACTGTTCAAGTTAAGGATAGTACGGAACTATGATTGCACTTGCCTCAGAAGATATCCACCTAGATTTGTCATTAATTTTGTGATAAATTTCCTTTGAGGAGACACAGTCCTTTCGAGCTGAAAGACGATGTTGTCACTTCCTTACGTCTAACTCTTGCAATCTGTCCTTTCAATAATCATGTGAAAGCATGCTCTAATTGTTAAATACCCCAAGTGGCAAGCCTACTATGCCAAGTAAGATCAGGGAGACCCCGTCAGCTACCAGGTTGGCAAGCTTGTCAGCCTCAGTGTGATGTGGTGTAATCATTACTTTATAATATTTTTTGCAATAGTTTTTTCTCTATTCCAATATTTACACAATGTACAATATTTACAATATTGTTTGATGTGTTTATTTTGGTAAGTAGTGTTTTAGTCATGCCCCATTGACATGTCCGATCACCAATGTATTATCCATCCATCAAAGTTTAACTACATATTTGTTGATTTGATAAATGTAGTATGGTCCTAACCACCAAACCTTCAACTTCCCATGTTTCTTGAATTTACTGTCATACAGTAATACTAGCTCCCCTATCTTGAATGTTTTCAGGCGTAGGTTCCAGTCATGCCATGCATTTTTCCTTTGCCTTTCTAATTGCTGGTTATATCAAGCAATCTGTCAGAATTCTCCTAGTTTTTTTATTCCTCCACTCTTTCCTTTAGGGACTCATCCTCTTCCAATTGCAACGTCAAGGCTGTGCATATGTTAGGGATTATGAAGTTCATGGGTACCACTACATCCATACCAATACTAGTTGAAATGGTGTGAACTTATTGGTTCTTTTATAAGAGGTCTGGTATGCCCAAAGGACTGCTAATATCTTGACATCCCAGTCTATCTGGTTGCTATTTATTGGTAAACAAATTTATCACTATGGATTTGAATGTGACTCACCTAATGGGTAGTGACAAATGTGCCAATAGTTGGAGATGTTGTTATTGGACTAACAACTTTCCTCTGTGTTTGAGAGAGGCAGCTCCCTCATATGATGGGGTATTTGTGGTTTTTGCATACTTTTAACCTAAAAGTACGAAAAGGAGAAAAAGGAAAATTAACAATAAATATGATTAATAGAAACCCTAACAGTAGACATATGAATATTGGTTCATATTTCACAAAGTCAAAATGAATTATGAGGGGATTTCACCACAAAAGCTAGAAACTACGTTCCTAAACCAATATGGTGAACTTCAAAAAAATTGTTTTAATATGCAATGATGATGAAAAGAAGATGACAATCTCAACATACAAAGAGATAGGTTTCTCCAGAACATTCAAATCAAGATACCAAGATATGAGTGTGTTTCATTACATCAATTGCATGGTTTATATCAATTCTTCGATAGATGAACAATGTTTTACACAAAGACACAAAGTATTACCAATTTAACATACGAGAAACTAGTAATGATAACTCAGAAGCACAATTACAATGTATGAAACAAATTCACTCTTTATTATCTTTCATGAAATTATACAACTTCATAAAGCCTTCATGTATAAAGTGTTAAACTAAAAGTCTCTGAAAAACTTCTCCATAAGTTCACCTCAAAAGGTCTCTTCCCAAAAGTCCCCTTACATTTGAAATAGCCTTGTATTTATAGGCTCTTTCCCGATAACTACCTCATAACCACCTAATAACTACTTCATAACTACCATTTTTGAAATACAATAATTTAAAAATAAGCTTTATTTTAGTTAGCTTTTACCTAACTTTTCTCGAAACAAAGCTCATTTTCTAACTTTTCAACTACAATAAGTGATGTAAGTCACTTTTATAAAAAGGTAACTAAAAACTTTGCAAATTTTGAGTTGTGAACTTCACTAAGTTATTTCCATCTTCATCTGCTCCTTTTTTACAACCAAACCTCATCAGATGTTGATATCTCCTTTGGATACCTAAATCTTAGACTCCTGTGTTTGTACATACAAAACATGAACTATGAAAATAACATGTTTTTCCACTGACAACACCAACATGATAGGCATAGATTGAGTAATGCTCCACATTTTCCTGCCTCTAATTACAATCACATCTAAGAATCTTTTTAATCCTCTTTCTATTCATAACTTTGAGTATCCTTTCTGCATCATTCAAGGTCCCTTACGATGTCTGAATTCACCAGCCTCAGAAAATTTATTTTGATTATTATTCATGAAATGTAGTAAAACTTCCACTATTGGACCTATTATTACAAGAGGCTTCTACATAGGACTTGCACTTTCTGACCATCCTTTTAAAATTATATAGGAATGTTGAAGAGTTTGATTGGTGTATTGAATTGCTTTCTTCATGAGGCAAGGGATACCTATATTGATTCCCATAAACAACCCATTCACCTTATGGAATATTATTCTCAGTTGAACCATTAGATTAAGCCATTTTGTTTTGTGTTTTCATTTCCCTATACTCAAAACTGTCAGAGCATGAAGATAAACCCAACAAATGGATCCAACGCATCACGGTTTGGCACATAACACAATGATTGTCTCACGAAACTTGAAATGTGTCCTTTAGTACTCACATGATCTAGAGGCATGTGAAATTCCCAAAGTTCCTATAAGGTGGCATCACACATGTGTTATACAATCCTCCAAACTTGTAAATTCACAATTAAATCCTCAAAAATCCTTAATGTCGGGACTTATGGGTATGCTTACCAAATGTTACCACTATTTCATCAGAAAACACTAAGGTCAAGACTAATTCAAAAGAATCCTCCAAGATAGTATCCACATTCTTGAAAAGGGGATAATTACGGTTCAAAGTGTTAAGAAAATTTCAACTCATACCATTGGGACCTAAGTGAAAGTATTACACATGGAGAATTATATGTTCTGTCACTCCCAAGCTATAAACCATTAAGAAGAACCATAGTTTCTTGTCCTCCTGTAACAATTATCATTCTGCTACAAGCTGCTACAATGTTCTCGCAACAAACCACTTGCTTAGAAACTCTCAAGTACTTTGCATATGTGAAAAGAAGAAGAGTGGTGGCTTTGACAAAGTAATCTACACTACGGTCTAAATCCAAATGGCCATCCAAGTGTCCATTGATACTGATGAAGTTTTCTTTCCAAACAACATGTTTTTTGTTTATGTTTACACATTTTGCAAGCCAAACCCCTAGAGCATTTCCAACTATAATATTTGACAAACTCAAATTTTAATTATGCTTTGATAAATTTCCATGCACTGTTCCACAGATTCAAATTTGATACAACCTTTGAGGATACTTGTAAGGGATTTGCACTGCACCTACCAAATGTGTTTCCTTGAAAGATTCTAAAATCATTGTAGCAGATTCCTCTCATAGTATGCCACAATCGTTGCATTCCATTTAGTTACATTTCATTAAAGCATTCTGTCAAACGATTTGTGTGCTTTGTCTATGCTCCCAAAATTTGCATACATGTAGTGCAGTTACATTTTGATAGACATCCATATCTTGTTCACAAGCTCCCATTTTGGTGTAGACCAAGAGTAGAGATGCTGGTAAATGTTGTAGAATGTGGTTTTTCACCTACCAATTGCATTTTCTTTAATGTTTTGAAAACCCTTTCAACAAAACCATTTTATGTACCTTCAAATAATTTCATTTTGTGAGATGAATGATATATTGAGGTGCATTGAAATAGTTCTAACACCTTCAAAAGAGTTTAAACACTAACCATTTCTTTGGGCAACCTAGAAAAAATTTCAAACGCACTATTTATTCGTCTACACTTATATGGCTAACAAGATGTTACAACCACACCATACAATGAAACTCCACTTTCAATCATGCTTTGATGGATGTCTGTGATCTATTCCAAAGTTCTCATATGAGCACTAGTTGGGAAGATGCTCACAATCATTGTAGAATCTAGTTTTTATATCCGCCAATTGCATTTCTTTGAAAGTTTTTAACGCCTACACTTCACAACAAAAATCTGTTTTATGCTTCTTGGGTAGTTATAATAACTACAAATTTACAACATTTTGTTGATCAACTCTTTGAGAGCATTTCACAACCTTGTCAGTGTTTCAAACTACTTTTGAAACTTGCTCTTTTCATCGATGGTGCATAGTAATAGTGTTTACACGTAAATGCGATGCATATAAGTTTGGCTTGTCTCCTATTGGCACTTCAAGTGGCTTTTAAAAACTTCGTCAAAGGAAAACAAAGCTTTCAAAACCAAACAATTCCCCTAATAACAAAAGTGTGACTTCCCTTTGTCAACCTTTGAAACACTATCCACAACTAAATATGTGTTTCTTCCTTTGCATTGACACTTTAGATAGTTTTTGAAACTAATAAAATTCCCCGATGACTAAAACAACTTTCCTTTGTCTACCTACTTTAGAAAATTGAATCAGAGGTTTACAATACTTTTAGAAGTGATTATGTGAGCTGATGAATAATTCATTTTTCTCTTAAAAAAGCCTAGTTGGCGATGAAGGACTCTTTCAAAACCCATTGATATATTTCTATCTCTTCAGTGTTAAGGAGTCTATCAGTATCTTAGAATGCTTTCAAAACATCATGCATTCTCCAACATAGGAGACTGATCTCATTTATCAACATTTACCATTAGTTTAGCAACTTTATAAATGTCGAGATTACTTTCACAAACTTTTACATTATCTAGCAACCACCTTCGATTTTAGATGAAGCCACTCATAAAAAGAATTGTTTGTGTTGCTAAAAACTTGATAACTTCACGAGTGCCAATTTAAAACTTTTGAAACTAATTATGTTTCTGATGTTACTTTAAAATTTTGCCCTTGCAAGCACGAAGATGGTGAAAGGCGCATAACTTTTGACTGGGATAGTACTTTCTCATGAAATCTTGCCACATTGTCCATAATAGAGCCATAAGATCCCCTACTAGATGATTCTATTCCAACCCTTATATAAATCATTATTTAATTATTTCCACAAATCACCTGTCAAAAAATTAAAGTTTAAAATCTCACAAACTAGAAGGCGTATGAACCTAAAAAGTTGCCACATTAGGTGAAATAAACATATAAACATCTTTGTAAAACAATTTCTTTCCAGCCCTTGCAGATTTTGAAATTTAATTGTTTCTGTAATTTCTGGCATAGTAGAACCACTTCTAGCACTTCAATTGAAACAAGCGAACAATTTCTCCTTCAAACTAGAAAGAAAATTGACACTTCAGGAGAATTTGTGACTAGGGGTGACTTGACCTAGGACTCTTGACATAAAAGTTGACAATTGGCAAGTTGAAAATGAGGCCAACAACTAGCTCTAACTAGTGACTAGGACCTTGTGGACACGGGATGAAACTAGAATCTCTAAAAGAATTAACACCTTAAATCCATTGGGCTATTGAGTTAGGATATGACATAATGTACAAGGAGAACAAGGAGACTTGACAAAAGGAGAAGTGGAAAAGACACAAAGAGATGAGCTAATTGATGAAAACCAAAGGAAATTGAAACAAGATAGACACAACCAAAACACCTAGTTAACCTATGTACATGGTAGGTGACTCCTACCTCAAACTACCTAAGAAAGAACATGTGAATCTATTGACAAGTTGAGAAAAGTATGCACCTTTGCAAAAAAATGGATGGTGAGTGAGGAGCACTTGTAAACCCAACTGCCAACATGCAATTATTGTAATGAGAGATCTAAAAATAATAGCGTTCAAAAACTCTCTGAGTAATACACTGTGCCCAAATAGCCATTCCTCATTATAAACCTCTTAATCATATCACCCTATGTTTCATCAAATATATCTTCTTGTCCTACATCAAATACATGAATATTTGATCTTTAAATGTACTCATTACCATGAGAATCAAAGAAAGACCAATGTTGAGCTGTATATGTTTCCTACAGAACCTTATCTGAATCAACATATTTTAAAACAAACTAAGAATCCTGATCATAGAAAACAACCTCAGTGAACATTGAATCATTCTCAGATAAAATAACTTCAGTTTTCTTTGCAATGATTGGCTTAGGCATTCCATAGTCCACTGATGACAACTTTGTATCTTCTGAAGTATCCTTTTCTACAAATTTTAAAGAGGAAATGATGATAAGTCATCGTCAAACATTTCTAAGCACCATCTTGGGACAAAAACATTGTGGAACTGAGCATCATTGTCAATTTGATTATTCCTAACTCCTTCATGACTACTCATATCACTTTTAGTACAATTCCCAGGATCGTCCTCTATTCTTTCTGTTTGCTTGGAATCAAAACAATTATCAGATGTATGTATATATTCCTCTTCTTCAACATTAGTATTGGAAGGAATAGAAAACAAACTCACAATATCTGATATAGAGGCATCTTCATGACTAGAAGATTCAAAAAGAGGATTATTCCAAATCTTGAATGCTCCATAAAACTCAGATTGCACATGTGTAAGAATGAGGATGCTCATTGGTTCATCTTCGTGCCTTCCATCTTCATAATGTTCACTAATACCTTTATCAATCTCGATATGCTTTTGTTGTGATGATTCTTCTGCATCATGTTCTTCAAGAAATTTGAAAACTTCATACTCAGGCTGTATTAAAGCTTGAAAAGTATTGATTGGTGATGCATTTGTGTTTTCTCCATCTACAAGATGATCTTTAATATTTCTTTCCACCAAAATGTTCATTGAATCTTTCTCAGTACTTTCAAAGGTAAAGGCTTTAGTCTCTGGAGAAGAAAAAGACATCAATAAGTGATCATTTTTGGTTGTCTCTTTATCGCTTGATTTGGTGAACAATGGTTCAATAGTTGTTGTCACTAAATTTGTACTAGATGTTGCACTTTTTGATTGAATGTGGTGATTACTAACATTCTCCCAAGGGGCAGAAGAAGTATTAACTCTTTGGTCTTCAAGAAAGATTTCTAAGTCATCATCACTCTCCTCAAAATACAAATGATATATTTCAACATTTTGTGTGGCATAAGATTTGGTTGCTGAGGGAATTGACTCATCTTGAAGGAAATCTTTTTCATCTAACATCGTTAGAGTCATACAACCATCTGAAGGAGGCATTAACTTTACTATTTTTGTATTGAGATTAAACTGTGTATAGGCATGCTCTTTAGGTTAATAATTATGCTTTTCCATGCAAGACCTCTTTGTTGACTCATTTATTGAAACATCTGGAATACATCTTTTAGTATTCTTTTCTTTCAATAACCCAAATAGAATCAAGTCGTCTTCAATCTCAATGGTTTCATTTTGTGCGATTTCTAGATCTCATACCTTATCCCACTTCAAGATAAATTTGACTTCAAGGAGTAATTAAGTGATGAAGATACACAAATGTTTGTCTTCACTTGGCCGATTTGCTTGAGGGATTTTCTTCAATGATTTGTTGAATCGTTTGACAAAATCCCTTATAGGTTCATCCTCTTTCTTCTAAATCTAGAAAAATTGAGATAAAAGATCACTTACATTAACTGGAACTTCAAATCTTGCAAGAAACTTCTGCTTCAAGTTGTCCCAATTTTTAATGTATCCATCTTTCAAGTGTTGAAACCATTATGCAGTAGGTCCAACAAGGCTTTCAACAAATAATCACACAAAGAAATCTTCTTCATTAACTCTGAGAATTCTGCAAGCAACTGTGAATGCTAGAATATGATCTTCAGGGTTCTCTGAGTTCTCTCCAGTGAACTTTGGAAATTGTTTTCATGATCCTACAGGTAAAGGTGTGTACTGAGCCAAGGCTAATGGGCCAATATGGGTTCCCCATGGCTAAGATGGATTTTATGCCATGGTGCAAGTTTAAAAATAACGGTAGTGGGTATCTCACTTCCGTAGAGTCACCAACCTCCATTCTAGGGGAGGCATCCTTAGATTTTTTAGGAACAAAAGGCACCAACACTCCGATCTCCCCAGTAGAGTTGCCAAAAACTTGTTGGTAAACAGATTTGTTACTATAGACTTGAATGTGACTTGCCCAATGGGCAGCGACAAATGTCCCAATAGTTGGAGAAGTTGTTATTGGACTAACAACTTTCCTCTATGTTTGAGAGGGGTAGCTTCCTCGTATGATGGGGGTATTTGTGGTTTTTGTGTACTTATAACCTGAAAGTACAAAAAGGAGAAAAAGGAAAACTAACAATAAAGATGATTAATAGAAACCCTAATAGTAGACATATGAATATTGCTTCAAATTTCACAAAGTCAAAATGAATTATGAGGGGATTTAACCACAAAAGATAGAAACTACATTCCTGAACCAATATGGTGAACTTCACAACAAATATTTTAATATGCAATGAGGATGAAAAGAAGATGATGAATCTCAACATATGAAGAGATAGGTTTCTCCTGTTGCAAGTATGTGTCTAATCGGTGTTGTCATTGATGTCAACATATCTGTGTTGTCATTGGTGTCAATTGTGCTCTTACTTTATTGAGGATATTGAGAAAATTAGCCCCTCCGGTGATAACAAATGTGTTGCAGTAGAAACGGTGCATTACATGAAGAAGAACAGTCTAGAAGAATGCTCCATATTTCCTATAGAAGAAATATCTTTTCATGTGGATTGGAAGTTATTTAGAAGTCTGTCTAAAGATGTTATTTTCTGAGTTTGAGCCTCCGATATGAATAATTAAGCAAGTTATGTTCACCAAGGTGAAAATAACTTTTTCTATATGTTTGATGGTGACAAGGAGAAAGTGTTTTACTCTACATTCCTTCGCATTGAAGTATTTTGGTTTGTGGTTCCAGAAGTAAGTCTGTGATGATGTTAAATGCCTTCAAGTGTAATGGATCATGATTTGGTGGTCTACAAGCTATCTTTTACTCATGACAGGGGCTGGCAGTGTTGTTCTTGTGCTCTAGTTTGAAGAATCTTATTGATAGAGTGATTAGAGATCGTGTGGTTGTTCCTGGTGATTACAATGTGCTTGTGGATGCCTCCTAATCATGCTCCTACATCCAGATTGGTCTGCAAGGTGTAATTTAGATTTTGCATGAAGCATGTTCTTGTGAATACTTGTGTTAACATCAATCTTGGCTGACCTAGTTGAATTCATCATCTGCGGAGATGCATCGAAGATTGTGATAGCGTGTTGTAGCATGGAAGATTTTGTTTAAGTCCCTGCTAAGGCACAACATGATCCACATTCATTTCTTTTCTTTGTAAATTTGTTAAGGTGTGTTTTCTGACCTTGGATTTTATTCCAATGCTTGATAATTGTAATGCTGACCTTGATGATCATTCCAAGGTTGATGAAGTGTATAAATACTTGTAAATGAGTTATGAAAATGTATCCGTGTGCGCAGATGAAAAGATAAAGTGAAGTAAGGTAGCAGAACAAAGCAGAGGTGTTTATGCTTCAATGGAACTGAACCTTGGCATGAAGTAGATGTTGTTATCTCAGTTCAACCTTTTTCCAGTGATCCTCCCTTTGGTAGTGAGCCACCCATAGGCAGTGAGCCTTTCTTTGCAGTGAGCAATTTGGGTAGTGAGCCCTGTAGGCAGTGAGCCTCTATTTTTTGGTATTGCTATAACTTATATATTTTGTGGGCTAACACCCACCGTGGTTTTTCCCTTTTAGGGTTTTCCACATAAAAATCTGGTGTCTACTGTGTTGAATGTGTAATTGTGATTAAGTTAATGGTTTCATGCTTTCATGGTTAAATTTGATTATGAATAATTAAGTTGTTGATGATTTGATATGCATATGAAGATAAGTTTTAGTGACAACTGATTCACCCCCCTCTTAGTTATCTGGTGTATTTCAACTTCTCCAACAAATTCAAATCAAGATACCAAGATATGATTGTGTTTCATTACATCAATTGCATGGTTTATAGACACAAAGGATTACCAATTTAACATATGAGAAACTAGTAATGATAACTAAGAAGCACAAGTGGAACATATGAAACAAATTTACTCTTTATTATCTTTCATGAAATTATACAACTTCATAAAGCCTTCATGTACAAAGTGTTAAACTAAAAGTCTCTAAAAAACTTCTCAATAAGTTCCCCTCAAAAGGTCTCTTCCCAAAAGTCCCCTTATATTTGAAATAGCTTTGTATTTATAGGATCTTTCTCGATAACTACCTAATAACCACCTGATAACTACTTCATAACTACCCTTTTTGAAATATAATAATTTAAAAATAAGCTTTATTTTAGTTAGCTTTTACCTAACTTTTCTAGAAACAGAGCTCATATTCTAACTTTTGAATTACAATAAGTGGCATAATTCATTTTTACAAAAAGGTAACTAAAAAATTTGCAAATTTTGAGTTGTGAACTTCGCTAAGTTATTTCTATCTTCATCTATTCCTTTTTGACAATCATACCTCATCAGATGCTAATAACTCCTCTGGATACCTAAATCTTAGACTCCTGTGTTTGTGCATACAAAACATGAACTATGAAAATAACATGTTTTTCCAGTGACAACACCAGCACAGTAGGCATAGATTGAATAACACTCCACATTTTCCTACCTCTGATTACAATCACATCGAAGAATATTTTTAATCCTCTTTCTATTCATAACTTTGAGTATCCTTTCTGCATCACTCAAGGTCCCTTACAGTGTCCAAATTCACCAACCTCAGGAAATTTATCGTGATTATTATTCATGAAATGTAGTAAAACTTCCACTATCAGACCTATTATTACAAGAGGCTTCTACACAAGACTTCCGCTTTCTGACCCACCTCTCAAAATTATATAGGAATGGGGTGTTGCACCCACAATAATTGTTGGGAATTAAGGTGTCTAAACCTTGGTAATTCCTTGTATTTATTATTTGTAATGTATTTATTTTATTAGCCTATGATGTAATTAAGTTGTACATCTTGTTTTGTCATTTAGTGTGAAGTGGCACAATGAGTTGTCATTCCACTTATAAGGTGACAAGGATGGTCAACTCACTCCATGTAGATATAGGCATCCCATATTGTGGTAGAGGTTTTCTGCCATGTGTTAGCATTTGAGCAGTGTGTAAGGAATTATGACGCGTAACAGTTATGACAGATTTTATGACGCATAAGAGTCATAAATAGAAGATCCTATGACAGGTGAGGACATGTGTCGAAGAGCATCTTTGAGGAAGGCATCTTTGGGAAGCCAAGGGAGGTTATGACATGCTTTAAGAGGAATGTACTATTTTTAGTTAGTGTATGACAGATTCTCTTACAGTTGTAAGTGATGTCAGTTATGATAGATTCTATGACAATCGTAAGGTGCATAAGAGCATCTATCATAGCCCATCTTGGGAATAGGCACCAACTTTAGGATGAGGTGATATGACACATGTAAAATCCATGTTGTGATGATAGACAAGTGTCCTTAGGCATGGGTTTTGGGCCATGAGGCCAAGTTGGATGCCCATCTCAACAATGTTCCATTTTTGCCTTGAAACTTCCATATAAACAGGTGCTTGGATGGGAGATACATAGTGTTATTGATAGGTACTATTATGCTGCCAGAATATGTCTAGATACAAGTGTCAAAGACTCCTAAGAAGACTTGCATTGCAAGTGTGTTGTAAACATTCTTTGTTGTAATAATACATTGTGTAGGTTTTGGAGTGTGGGGTTTTTCTCCCGAAAGGGTTTTCCCCACATTATATCTTCTCTCTCTCTCTTTTCTGTCTACATTCTATTTGTATGTGTATTGCTGCAATGTCTCTATTGTGTTAACATCACTATAATTGTAAAGGTTGTAAATAATTTGCATACATCTCTCCTCATTAGATTAGTGTAGGAAGCAATTTCTGCACAACTAGCTTCCTTTTAGTTGGTATCAAAGCTTGATCACCTTTGGTCCTAGTTGTTGGGTAGGGGTTTTTTGAGTTAATCTTAGATTGAGTGGGAGTTTGTACAGAGTATTATGTAATCTTGTTGCAGGAAGGAGATGGAAGGTAGATCCAGAAGAGTAGAGGTGGAGAAGTTTGATGACACTAATTTTGAGTTATGGAAACTTAAGATGGAAGACATGCTTGTTGATCGAGACCTATGAGAAGCAATTTCTAGTGTAAAACCAGCATCAATGTCGCAAGATGATTCAGATCTCAAGGATCAGAAAGCTAAGGGTCTTGTGAGACTCTATTTGATTGACTCTATCTTGTTAAATATCCATGAGGAGAAGACCATGAAAGACCTATGTGTTGTTCTCAAAATCAGCTACGCTTGTTTTGTAGACAACCCCACAAAACTTGTATGTTTCGTGAATCTACACTCTAAGATCGCAGATCAAGACAAGATTCCCTTGATCTCGTGCGAAGTTATTTGACATTCTGAAGTGGTCTACGACATTTTCCTTGAATTGGTTTCTTGATATTCACGAAGATCGTTCAACTTGTAAACTGACGAGGATTGACAATTCTTTAATTTTAGGTGTTAGAAAACTTTCAAAGTTTCAACATGTAAAGGCGGTGATTTCGGCCACTCATACATGTTAAAGATTATGTTAAATGTAATAGCGGTCATTTTCACCGCGTTTACATGTTTGGAAGTTTTTGTTTGAACACATGTAAAAGCGGTGGAAATAGCCACTATTACATATGTTAAACCCTTTTTGTTTGTTGTTGTGTAATGGCGGTTGGTTCACCCGCATCTACATATAACATGTCGGAGCGGCCGAAAAGCCCGTCGTTGCATATGGTTGTTAACCCTACTTGTCGTAGCGGCTGAAATCGCCGCTCACGCGAGATCTTCAGGATTTGGACATCGAGTGCCATTAATAGCCACTCGTGCTAGGCTTTTAAAGCTCGATCTCAAACCTTTTAAATGCATTTTTTGCTCCCAGTATTGTCATTTCTTATGCTGAAGCTTTTTAGTTGACTCGCCGACGTCCTCCTCGATCGCTTGATCGTATACTTCTGAGTTTGTGACGGATCTCGCGCCGCAAGTTGGACCTAGGGTTTCGAGTGTTAACAGGTAAGTTTCTTTCATTTTTACTATTGTTACTCCTTAAACTCCTTGTTAGTTTATAAGGTTTTTTGTTAGTTTTTATGTGTTTTTAAGTTTTTTTTTTCGGATTAGGGTTTTTAGTGTTCTCATTTTGGAGACTTTTGTCTCTCGTCAGTCGAACCCTCACTGAATCTACCAACCCTCCCGTTGCATGCGAAAGCGGCCGAGTTCGCCACTGGATCCTCCTGAAATTACCTACGTGCCTATACCCGTGCAGAGACTGAACTAAAACTAGAAAACATGCTTCGACAGAGATTTACGCCGCTCACGCCATTTCGTAAAACTTGCTACCTGCAATAGCGGTCGTTTCCGCCGCCCCTGCATCAAACAATAAACCCTTTAAGTTTCCAACATGTAACGTCGGTGTTTCCATCCGCCTTAACACCAAAACCCGAAATCTCTTCTAACTTGCGAAAGCGGTAGAAAACCCCGCCCTAGCATTTAAAGTTCCGAACTCCCCATTGGATGCAAGAGCGGTCAATTTGACCGCCTGTGCATGTTAAACAAATTGCCCCAACTTGCGAGAGCAGCTAAATTCTCTGCCCAAGCATTTTTCGCCAAAGTAGCATGTAGAAGCGGTCGTTTTGACCGCTCTAACATGTTAAACATCAAATTTTCCAAAGTTGCAGGTAGAAGCGGCTGTTTTCACCGCTCTTACACCTATGAATTCTTCCAACTTGCAAGAGTGGTCAATACACCCGCCCGAGCACATTTCGTTGATTTTTCCCTAATGCTGGAAAATTCATTTTTCAAAGCTGAAAGCCCGCTTTCACCCTCGCCTCGATTTGCGTACTCAAGCCCTTTTAACGCATGCTTTCCAATCCATGATCGTCAAAACGCAGTTGACCCAGTTTATCCAATTTTCCCCTAACTGCGAGATCATGGCTTTTTGCAGTTCTCTGTCAGTGTTCGTGGTGGTGTTTGAATTCACAGTTTTCTCAGGGCTCATGTCAGAATCATCTCCTTCAAAGTCCAGAGCCATGAAGTACAAATACCAGGGTGTCTTTCCGGTAACGGCAGTTTAGTCGAATGTCGATGAAATCAGAGACACTGAGATTGGACACGTGGATATGGCTGAGTTCATAGATAGAACTAAACAAGCAAACCCCTCCCGGCATATGCAGAAAATCATTGACAGCAATATCCATTTGGTAGCATCCTTTCCTGTCAGTGCTCATAATCCATAATTTGTCTTACAAGTGGCTAACCACTACAATAGGGACACTAGAGCCATGATAGATTCACAAGGGAATGTTATCATGAGATTGGATGTAGAGTTCATGGACAAAATCTTCATGTGTCCACCACTTGAAAATGTCGGGAAAATTGATTTTGCTCAAGGTCAGCAAGATTATGACAATGATTTGGAATCTTCTAGGAGGCACATAAACAGCAAATGGCTAAAGATTCCTAGGGTAACTTTGACCAGATGGCCAAAAGACCTTCACAGGAGTGATTTTTTGGAGGAAGTGTGTGACTTGATTACACTCTTGAGTCGCATCAAAAGACTCCCTTCAGCCTCCAAATTCCAAGAATGGATGTACACTTACATCAAGGTGATTCTATGAGGAAATCAGAAGATATTCTGGGGTGAACATATCAGTAATGCTTTGCACGAGCAACTGGTAAGGGTCAACACTACTTTCAAATTTTACATGACCTCTTACCTTGTCTACGCTGCTACAAGTATGAGGAACTTTCCAGGTTTGACCCAGGTAGGGGATAGGAGATTGGTCCCAGTATATGAATACTACCCCCAAATCACTCTGAAGGGGTCGATTCATCATTTCAGAAGAGTTAATGATGCATTCTTCTCAGTGTTCATGTGCTTGTGGAATGGTGAACTAGTTCAGAGAAGAGTTTCTGATGAAGCATGGCAAGTTGTCAATTCTTTTGGTTGTTTGTTCCTACAATTCCCCACCTTCACTTATCTTCGGGTGGGATACTATCCTGGTTACCCTTACATACTGCCACGGTATCCCAGTGATCGCATTGTTCTTATGGAGCTTTGCAGACAACTGATTGTGGTTCATAATAAACAGATGGAGCTCAAAAAGTCAAGAATAAAGTTTCCTATTGAAATTGGGAGGTATTCAGTTCAGTCTGCCAACAAAGCTAATATAATCGACTCCGAGTTGCAGTTAGTCACGATGAAGACCTACAAGAAGAGAAATCATTTCGACTTTAGAAGAGTCCAAGACAAGATCAAGAGGAAGTCGAATTTTCATGAGCCAATGGTGGAAGACATATGGGCAAATCTTAGCTCCCTCTGTGCTCTCAATGGACAACCTGTATGATCAACATTCGACTCTGGAGAACCTGAAGGATAATTTAGAAAAACATGAAAAGGCAATAAAGGCAGTGAAAGATTCAATCCTCCGAGCTCCCACCATCTCTGAAAACACAGCAAAACCAGATGCATGCGAGATGTCAGTTGTTCAAACCATGTATCAAAACTTCTTAAGGAACAAGGATGGAGGAAGCTAATGCCTTAGCTTATTTTTCTTAGTTTTTATGTAAATGGAATTTTGTTTTGGACATCTACACATGTAATTTTCCAAAATGTAATTACATGTGAGACAAGAGAAGTCATAAGTCAAATAGGACTCTCTTGTTGAATAAGTCAAATTAGTTATAGATTTCCTAGATTTTCTCAATGTATTTCCCTATAAATAAAGGGGACCTCTTTTGTAAATACTATCTTTTGTCTATTGCAAGAAAACTCTGGCGAATTGAGAAGCAAATCAAGACTTTGTGCTTATTGTGAAAATCAATATTCAAATATTTATCAATACAAGAAAGCAAGTTCAATTCCAATCTTTGTCTTGGAATTATTTGTGTTGTGATAGTTTTGTTCTTACGTCTTGCTATCATAGTCTTATTTGATAATAATTGAAGTGTGGAGTTTATTACAAGTGATTGAAGAGTGCTCTTAATTTGATTCTGGTAAACTTTGTGTTATCAAATCAGTTGTGGGTTATATGTTCATGTTTGTGAAAATACAATAGTTTGGAGACTTTGTGCTGCAAGTTGTTCTATTTGATTTACTTTTATCATATTGAGGAGGAGTGAAGACTTTGCGCTGCATTCTACTTCAAATATTTCTATTTAGGAGTAGTAAGTGAGGTAACAGAAAACTTTGTGTTTCTATGATATTGTGATAATTTACAAGTCTTATATCAAGAGTTTGAAATATAAACATCTATTCTGAAAAAAGAGAATGAGATGAGATGGAACCACCACAAACATAGTTTTTAGTGTACATAAATTTAATAAGTTGTTTGATTTGCAAAAGTTAAGTAATTAGAGGGAACCTCCCCTTGCTGAGAGGAGAGACTTTGTCTCATCATAGCTGTGGCTGATATACCCATTTTGCCGTTAGCGAGTTAACGACAAAATATTCACCCAACAGTTTTTTGGTGACTCTGCTGGGGAAGAACACGCAACTTGAAGCCTCACGCTTCGAGTTGAAGCATTTTCAGTTCTTGTCCGTTTTCTTGCAATATTGTGTTTAGTATAATACAGTCTGGCAGATTCCCGGTACACCAGAAGTAAGAGGGCTCAGGGTATTATTGATCCTGCATTTGAGTTGATGCAGCAGAATAATTTTGGATTCTTAACTCCATGGCCTCGTCTTCAGTGCACCAGGAATTTTCCCCTACAAACACCAGGTCCCCAATACCAGGTGAAGTTTCTATTGCCAGTGCTAACAGAATTTTGGCTGTTCATACGCCACCAAGGTTTGTTATACCACCTTTCAATCAGCGCATCATGGCAGCCCAAGGTCCTTGGGGTAATACCTTTGGTCCTCTAAATTTGACCCCACCATTACATGAACTACCTTGTAGTTCAAGAAAGAATTTCCCCAAATTCTATGGTGATGGAAAAATTCATCCTGATGAGCACATTGCGGCTTTCTGTATAGCCTGCGGTGTGATAGGTGTCGAGCATGAAGACGTGGCTGTGCGACTCTTTGTAGAAACACTACAAGGCGCTGCCGCAGACTGGTTCTACCACCTCCAAGCCCAAACCATAACAAACTAGGCTACTCTCAAAACCAAGTTCGAAGCCAGGTTCAAACCTGCGGAAGATGCTCATGCATTGTTGGCACAGCTGACACAGATGAAAAAGGAACCTCATGAACCAATGCGAGATTTCATCGCTAAGTTCAACAAATTGAGAAATAGGATTCCCACCACTACTGAGCCCATGGCAGAAAACCTCAAATGTTTCTTTATCAATACACAGCTTCCGGAGGTGAGTTTCCTATTGAGGCGAGCTGCTCCTACTGATCTTGCTGCGGCTCAGATTCTGGCAACTGAAGTAGAAGATGATCTTATCCTTGCGGGTAAGATAAGAAGGGACACTAATAGAAATAAAAGTTCCTCTTCTACTGAGAACGCTTCCATAAGCACCACAGATCCCATGGTGCAAAAGCTAGCAAATGAATTGCTAGCTCTCAAAAGACAAATGTCCCAAGGTATATCTGCGCCTCCTTCTTACCGAGATATACCAAGGAGGACATTTCCAAATAATTCATATCAAGGCAATGCTGCTAGGAATCAAGGACAGCAAAACTGTCTTCCTCCTACACAGGGGAAGCTTGCTATTGAAGTAGCGCCGGTCAACTCTGATGTTGGATACTATGAAGGGGAAAATGAACTTTCTTTCCAACCCGAGTTGGAATATGAAAATGGTGCTAATCTCTTCACATGAAGGAGAAGAAGAGTTAGCTGGCGACTCTACCATCAGCTTTCTGAACTATCAGGACGAAGCTGAAAAAGGAGAAGTGAGTGAAGGAGCATATGCTATTTTCACTAGGTCTCAAAATCAGTCAGCTCTTCAAGCTGATAAAGGAAAGGCGAGAGAAGAATCTCAACCAGCGATTTCAATTGCTAAACGGGGGACTCCGCTACCTTTCCAGTCAAAAGACCCGGTGGTCAATAAACAAGTAGGTGCCTCTAATGAATTTGTACCTTCCACTTCTACTCCTCAGACTAGTGTTGTTTCTACTAAAAATCAAAATGATGGTTTTTCTTCCTCCGTATCTAATTCTTTTCAGCAGCTCGATATAATAGACCATGCTAGGAGAACTAAGATACAAATGTCTGAAGTTGAATATTTACAGGCTAATCCTGAACAATTTGATAGATTAGCCAAATATGTCAAAAACAAGGCTGTCCCTATAGGACAAGAGCTTCCCAAAGCCACTCATGATTCCTCCAAAAGTAAACCTACCCAAAACAACCTTGTTACTACCCCCCCTGAAGCCTCTGGGAAAATTGAACCTTTCTATGTTTCCCTACTAGTGAATGGTCACAAATTGAGCAATTGCGTAATAGATTCTGGAGCCTCAGATAACGTTATGCCTGCTAAGGTGGCAGACGCCCTTGGCCTCACCTTAACTAAAACTTTTGGGAGGTGTTTCTCTATGGAGAATAAGCAAGTTCCACTTTTAGGTCAAATCAAGGACGCCCAATTTGCATTTGCAGCTTTTACGGATAAGAGAATCAAGATGACAGTCTTGGTAGCTAATGTCCCAGCTTCATACGGCATCCTCCTTGGACGTAATTTCTGCAAGGATGTGCGTGGAGAGTTGAACATGGATTTGTCTGAAGCTAGGATACCTGTTAAAGGTGTCATACAGAAACTGCTTCCTGAGAAGGAGGCGAAATATATTGTTACTCAAACATCAAACCCCAAAGCTCAAATTTTGTTTGAGTCCTCGGGAATGGGTAACTATTTTCTATCTACTGAAGATTGTTCCGATTCATCAGATGAGGCTACATCGGGTGATAGCTCTGATATGTCAGATGGAGACTCAGAAGAGTTTTTAGATGAAAGTTCAGGTAAGGGTATAGCAATTCCAGATTCTTCCCTCACCGATGAAGAGGAATCTTCAAATCAGAGGAAGTCTAAGAAATCAAATTCTGATGGAGTCTGGATTTTAGAATTTGATGGCAGCTGTTCTTCTACCGGTTCCAGAGCCGGAGTGGTCTTGATATCGCCACAAGGTGATATTTTACCTTTTTCACACAAGCTACAATTTGACAATACCAATAACACCGCCGAATACGAGTCCTTATTGCTCGGATTGGAAGCGGCGCGTGCCAGAGGTGTTAAGATCCTTCATGCTCAAGGGGATGCCGAATTGGTAGTTTGTCAAGTAAGAAATTTGTACCAAACAAAAAATGAAAGATTGAGAAACTATCGCAATCGCGTATGGGATTGCATTGAAGATTTCGATGCTTTCAATATTTCAACGGTGCCAAGAGAGTTTAATGACCGTGCAGATTCATTGGCTGTTTCAGCCACTCTCATGGTGCCTCACAAGGATTTCAAAGGAAGCAAGTACACTATTGAGCTGGTCTTCAGACCAAGTGTACCTGATAACGCCGACCATTGGCAGGTGTTCAATGGCGATAATCAAATCATTGCTTTCCTAGAAAAGATGGATAGTTTTGATGAGCTTTACTTTGAAGGAAGTGAATCACCACCTCGTGAATATGTTTATGAGGTAGATTCGCAAACTGGCGAAGAATTTCTACAATTGAAAGGATATAAAATCCCAAAAGGTTTGGTTTCCCTTGAGAGACTCTTTGATAAACATGACAGGTATATCAAGCAGCAGCAACAACAACAGGATTTGAGTTCTTCCATGGAATTTGAGCAGGTCAATTTGGGTACAGAAACAGATCCTAAGATGGTCAACATCGGAAAATGTTGCACTAATGATGAAAGATTCAAATTTATCACCCTCCTTTGCCATTACATTGATGTTTTGGCTTACTCCTATGATGACCTGAAGTCTTTCAGGCCTAAGGAGGTTCGACACGAAATTCCCCTCAAGGCTGGATCGTTGCCTTACAAACAGAAATCAAGGCAATACAATCCAAAGATATCAGGTACGATTCTTTCTGAAATTCAGAAGATGCTGAATGCAAGGATTATTTTTCCAATTCATCATTCCACATGGGTTTCAAACATAGTACCTGTAAGGAAGAAGAACGGAGAAATCCGTATCTGTGTTGATTTCAGAAATCTCAACCAGTCTTCTTTGAAGGATAACTACCCTTTGCCCATCATGGACCAAGTATTGCAAATAGTGACAGGTTCAGAAATGCTATCTATGTTAGATGGTTTTTCAGGGTATAACCAAGTGGAGGTAAACGAAGCTGATCAGTTCAAAACTGCCTTCACCACACCACGGGGCACATTTGCATATCGCAGAATGCCTTTCGGTCTGATCAATGCTGGCGCAACATTTCAGAGAGTGATGGATCTTGCCTTCAGAGATGAAATGGGTAAGTTTATCATGGTGTATCTCGATGATTTGACTGTTTTCTCCAAAAACCGTCATGATCATGCACATCATTTGTGACAAGTGCTGGAACGCTGTCGGCAAAATGGTATTTCCCTCAATCCCAAGAAGTCAGTTTTTGGGGTGACGGAAGGTAAGCTTCTTGGGCACATTGTATCCCGAGAAGGTACTAAGATTGACCCAGAGAGGGTTAAATCTATTCAAAGTCTCACTCTGCCAGCAAGTAAGACTGTTGTTCATTCTTTCTTCAGAAAGAAGAACTTTCTGCAAAGGTTTATTCTTGAGTTTGCAGAAAAAACCTGTCACATTGTTAATATGATGAAGGGTAAGGCCACGTTCTGTTGGACCACGGAAGGTAAGGAAGTGTTCAAGGATATCAAGAGAGCTATTGCTCATGCTCCAGTTCTTGTTTGTCCCGACTACACTAAGGATTTTGTAGTCTATAGCTACGCTTCAGAACACACACTTTCAGCTATTCTGGTTCAGCAGAATGAAGAAGGCGTTGAATCCCCCATATCATTTATGAGTTGTCCTCTCAAAACTCATGAATTGAAGTATTCAAATATGGAGAAGCATGCCTATGCCGTAGTCAAAGCGGTTAAGCATTTCAAGTTCTATATTCTAAACTCACGCACTGTTGTCATGGTGCCTGATACAACAGTCAAATCCATCCTAACTCAACAGGAGTTCAGAACAAAGAGGGGTAATTGGATTGCTAAGATCTAAGAATTTGATCTGGATATCAAGCCTACCAAGCTTGTGCGCGGTAAAGTTTTGTGCCAATTGATCGCAGATAACGTTCCAAAAGAGATAGGGGACGAAGAAGAAGAAGTTGTGGACACGCCAACTGTCCTTTTTGTGACTACAACTGACGAGTGGTATTCCAATATCGCTCATTTCCTTACCTATGGTGAGTGCCCTTCTCACTTGTCTTATAAGGAAAAGAGAACTGTCAAGTTAAAAGCTGCTAACTACATCCTTTGGGACAATGGTTTGTACAAGAGAACTCTTGACGGTGTATTTCTCCGTTGCGTGGATAAAATGCAACAAGGTAGACTTTTGGAGTCTTTCCATAATTTGGCTTGTGGAGGGCATTTTTCAGCACCCGTAACGGCTCACAAGATTCTACGAGCTCGATACTATTGGCCCACACTATTCCAAGATGAGTACAATTGGGTACGCAGGTGTGAGTTATGCCAACAGTTTGTTGGGAAACCAAAATTGGCAGCCTTACCTCTAAAACCAGTGGTGATTGAGGAGCCTTTTCAGCAATGGGGTATTGACTTCATTAGCGCAGTGAATCCATCATCAAGTGCAAGACATACCTATGTTCTCACTGCAACGGACTATTTTACCAAATGGGTGGAAGCTATTCTAGTCAAGCACGCTACTTTAGAGGTGGTATGCAGTTTTCTTAAAGAGAACATTATTTCCAGGTTTGGAGTTCCAAACAAGATTGTAGCAGACAATGCTACGTGTTTTTCCTCTTATGAGATTACTGAGTTTTGCTACGAGCATGGGATCACTCTTTCCCATTCTTCAGACTATTATCCGCAAGGGAATGGTCAAGTAGAATCAAGCAATAAGAATCCGGTCACTATCATCAGGAAACTGGTAGATGAGAATCAGAGAACTTGGCATAAGGCATTGTTTGATGCTTTATGGGTAGATAGAATTACACCCAAAAGGGCAATAGGCATGTCGCCATTTCAGCTTCTATATGGTCTGAATGCAGAGATACCGATTACTTTGGAATTGCCAGCATTGAAGTTGGTGAAAGCATTGGAAGATAGAACTTTTGATAGTTCTATTGATAAAAGGATTATGTATTTGACTGAACTTGAGGAGCAGCGCACTATAGTGGTGGACCGTATTGCTGAACACCAAAATCAAGTAAAGAAACTCTTCGACAAGAAGACAAAGGCTCGTGAGTTTCAGGTTGGAGATCAAGTCTTGCTGTGGGACAAGAGGAGAGAACCAAAAGGAATGCACGAAAAATTTGATTCCTTGTGGAGAGGTCCATTCACCATTCATCAGTTCTGTGGTGAAAACAGTTTCTTGCTGGAGTATCAGGATGGTACGCCATTCTTGTTGCCGCATAGTGGACAACATCTGAAGCACTTCAATCCATGAAGTTTCAGATAAGTTAGATTGTACATTTGTATAGTTTTGTGCTTTATTTGTGTTTTCTTTTAGTCTTTTGTGTCTTTTTCTTTTTAGCTTCACTCTATGGCCCAATGGCATGGATGAAGGCACTTAGAGGCTGGATTCTACTCCCCTCAATCGTTTCAAAGTTCGATTGCAGGAAGTTCCCCAGTTAGAGCCAGCTGTTGTTCTCAAAATCAACTACGCTTGTTTTGTAGACAACCCCACGAAACTTGTCTGTTTCGTGAATCTACACTCTAAGATCGCAGATCGAGACAAGATTCCCTTGATCTCGTGCGAAGTTATTTGACATTCTGAAGTGGTCTACGACATTTTCCTTGAATTGGTTTCTCGATATTCGCGAAGATCGTTCAAGTTGTAAACTGACGAGGATTGACAATTCTTTAATTTCAGGTGTTAGAAAACTTTTGAAGTTTCAACATGTAAAGGCGGTGATTTCGGCCGCTCATACATGTTAAAGATTATGTTAAATGTAATAGCGGTCATTTTCACCGCGTTTACATGTTTGGAAGTTTTTGTTTGAACACATGTAAAAGCGGTGGAAATAGCCGCTATTACATATGTTAAACCCTTTTTGTTTGTTGTTGTGTAACGGTGGTTGGTTCACCCGCATCTACATATAACATGTCGGAGCGGCCGAAAAGCCCGCCGTTGCATATGGTTGTTAACCCTACTTGTTGTAGCGGCCGAAATCGCCGCTCACGCGAGATCTTCGGGATTTGGACGTCGAGTGCCATTAATGGCCACTCGTGCCAGGCTTTTAAAGCTCGATCTCAAACCTTTTAAATGCATTTTTCGCTCCCAGTATTGTCATTTCTTATGCTGAAGCTTTTTAGTTGACTCGCCGACGTCCTCCTCGATCGCTTGATCGTATACTTCCGAGTTTGTGACGGATCTCACGCCGCAGGTTGGACCTAGGGTTTCGAGTGTTAACAGGTAAGTTTCTTTCATTTTTACCGTTGTTACTCATCAAACTCCTTGTTAGTTTATAAGGTTTTTTGTTAGTTTTTATGTCTTTTTAAGTTTTTTTTTTGGATTAGGGTTTTTAGTGTTCTCATTTTGGAGACTTTTGTCTCTCGTTAGTCAAACCCTCACCGAATCTACCAACCCTCCCGTTGCATGCGAAAGCGGCCGAGTTCGCCGCTAGATCCTCCTAAAATTACCTACGTGCCTATACCCATGCAGAGACCGAACTAAAACTAGAAAACATGCTTCGACGGAGATTTCCACCGCTCACGCCGTTTGGTAAAACTTGCTACCTGCAATAGCAGTCGTTTCCGCCACCCCTGCATCAAACAATAAACCCTTTAAGTTTCCAACATGTAACGTCGGTGTTTCCATCCGCCTTAACACCAAAACCCGAAATCTCTTCTAACTTGCGAAAGCGGTAGAAAACCCCGCCCTAGCATTTAAAGTTCTGAACTCCCCATTGGATGCAAGAGCGGTCAATTTGACCACCTGTGCATGTTAAACAAATCGCCCCAACTTGCGAGAGCGGCTAAATTCTTCGCCCAAGCATTTTTTCGCCAAAGTAGCATGTAGAAGCGGCCGTTTTGACCGCTCTAACATGTTAAACATAAAATTTTCCAAAGTTGCAAGTAGAAGCAGCTGTTTTCACCGCTCTTACACCTATGAATTCTTCCAACTTGCAAGAGCGGTCAATACACCCGCCCGAGCACATTTCCTTGATTTTTCCCTAGCGCTGGAAAATTCATTTTTCAAAGCCGAAAGCCTGCTTTCACCCTCAGCTCGATTTGCGCACTCAAGCCCTTTTAACACATGCTTTCCCATCCATGATCGTCAAAACGCAGTTGACCCAGTTTATCCAATTTTCCCCTAACTGCGAGATCATGGCTTTTTGTAGTTCTCTATCAGCGTTCGTGGTGGTGTTTGAATTCACAGTTTTCTCAGGGCTCATGTCAGAATCATCTCCTTCGAAGTCCAGAGCCATGAAGTACAAATACCAGGGTGTCTTTCTGGTAATGGCAGTTCAGTCGAATGTTGATGAAATCAGAGACACTGAGATTGGACACGTGGATATGGCTGAGTTCATAGATAGAACTAAACAAGCAAACCCCTCCCGGCATATGCAGAAAATCATTGACAGCAATATCCATTTGGTAGCATCCTTTCCTGTCAGTGCTCATAATCCAGAATTTGTCTTACAAGTGGCTAACCACTACAATAGGGACACTAGAGCCGTGACAGATTCACAAGGGAATGTTATCATGAGATTGGATGCAGAGTTCATGGACAAAATCTTCATGTGTCCACCACTTGAAAATGTCAGGCAAATTGATTTTGCTCAAGGTCAGCAAGATTATGACAATGATTTGGAATCTGCTAGGAGGCACATAAATAGCAAATGGCTAAAGATTCCTAGGGCAACTTTGACTAGATGGCCAAAAGACCTTCACAGGAGTGATTTTGTGTAGGAAGTGTGTGACTTGATTACACTCTTGAGTCGTGTCAGAGGACTCCCTTCAGCCTCCAAATTCTAAGAATGGATGTACACTTACATCAAGGTGATTCTACGAGCAAATCAGAAGATATTCTGGGGTGAACAGATCAGTAATGCTTTGCACGAGCAACTGGTAAGGGTCAACACTACTTTCAAATTTTACATGACCTCTTACCTTGTCTACGCTGCTGCAAGTATGAGGAACTTTCCAGGTTTGACCCAGGTAGGGGACAGGAGATTGGTCCCAGTATATGAATACTACCCCCAAATCACTCTGAAGGGGTCGATTCATCATTTCAGAAGAGTTAATGATGCATTCTTCTCAGTGTTCATGTGCTTGTGGAATGGTGAACTAGTTCAGAGAAGAGTTTCTGATGAAGCATGGCAAGTTGTCAATTCTTTTGGTTGTTTGTTCCTACAATTCCCCACCTTCACTTATCTTCGGGTGGGATACTATCCTGGTTACCCTTACATGTTGCCACGGTATCCCAGTGATCGCATTGTTCTTATGGAGCTTTACAGACAACTGATTGTGGTTCATAATAAACAGATGGAGCTCAAAAAGTCAGGAATAAAGTTTCCTATTGAAATTGGGAGGTATTCAGTTTAGTCTGCCAACAAAGCTAAGATAATCGACTCTGAGTTGCAGTTAGTCACGATGAAGACCTACAAGAAGAGAAATCATTTCGACTTCAGAAGAGTCCAAGACAAGATCAAGAGGAAGTTGAATTTTCATGAGCCAATGGTGGAAGACATATGGGCAGATCTCAGGACCCAAAATGAGATCAGAAAACTAGATTTCTGTAGGCTTCATCTGAGTCAAATTGAAGAACTGGGACTGGCTGATATTCCAGAAGGAATGGAGGACGATGGAGATGTGCTAGATCATGAATACGAGGCAAAGAATGTGGAAGCTTCACCTCTCCCAGAGGTGAAATGGTCAGTCAAGGAAGAGACATCCATCAGGAAAAGATTCCAACCTATTTTAGCAAACACCAACTTGTGGTTGGAAGGTAAAGGGATCAAGTTGAAAGAGTTCCTTACAGGATCCGAAGAAGGGACACAGGAGCAAACAGGTAAAAAGGTTGAGAACCGAACCAAGAACAAGAGTGATACCCCTTCTTCCTCCAAGGTACACAAACCAAAGATCAAATTCGTATCCAAGGGAGGAAAGAAGAAGGAAACCACAGAGGTTTCGGATGCCACTAAGTCAGATGTGGAAGACATCAATGATGACCATATGGAAATTGAGGATGTTGAGACTGAAGAACAAAATGTTCAAAAGTCTAAAGATAAGGTATCTGATGAAGCTGAACAACGTGAAGATGAAGGTACAAGGGTAGAGCAACTTGATGGTTCTCCGCAGACTCCTGTGAAAGACCTTCCTTCTGATACACAAGTTCTTACACCCCTTCCTCATGTTTCATTTTCTGATGGTTTGCCGGTGATTTCTAATGTTCCTCTTTCTCCCATTCTTGTTGTTTCTTCTGACAATACTCCTCAATCCATGAGGGCTAGTATTGGGACCGTTTTTGATTCTTCTGGTTCCATTCCGAGTTTATCTTCCCCTTCTTTTGATATCAGAGAACAGACTGTTTTGGAGAACCTTCTTGATGCTTCACAAAAGGTGATTGATACAGGTGTTGTGTTCACCAACACAAGTCCCATTGTCACCATCACGAGTATAAGCATGGAGCCAAACAAGCAAGTAGTGGATCCCCCTCCAGCTGTCGACGCATCTATACTTCCTCCATGGCTATCTGCCTACACTCCAAAGAGGAAGAAACAAGCTATCTCACCTGATGAGATTGACATTGAGAAGCTGTTGCCCATGAAAGCTAAGAATCAAAAGAAGCCTAAGACTGTTTCTAGGCTAGTCGCTGAAAAAGGAATCAGATATGCCAAAATTGCCAAACCTCCTGAAGATGCCACAGTTGATACTTTTGACGTGAGCAGTTATGTCATTTCAAGGTTTGAACTTGGTAAAGTGACTCATGAAGGAGTCAAAGCAGATTTCCAAACCACGGCCACTACTCTACTGGAAAAGTATGATGAAGCCAAAAGGGAAAAAGAGCAATACAAAGCAAAAGCAGAACAATTGGCTGCTGTCCTTCAGAAAATAGTGAAGTCATCAGAGATAGTGGAACCAATGGCAGTGACAGTGGAAGATCCCCTGATACAGAAGGTTGAAAAAGCCCAAGCTAGAGGCAAAATAGTGGGGGATGTAGTGGAACGGTTGTTGGCCCAAGGACGAGTTCTGTTGAAAACCGCTGTGGAAAGAAAGGAGAAAATGGACAAGGCCAAAGCTAAGCTGGATAATCTGGTGGATCTACTTTCGCAGGAGCTGCAAGATCAGGAGGAGAATCTAGAAGAGTGGACAGATATGAAGAAGATCAAGATAAAGAATTTGATCACCATTGGGGTCGTCACCAACAGGGAATCATATCTCAAAACCAAAGAGACTCTAGCTCATCGTATTTTCATAATAAAGAGTCTACTTGAAGATCTATGTCAAGCTCGAGAAGCCAGCGAAGATAGTGATGTCACACTCCTACATCGGCTAGAAGAACTTCCTTGCACCTTGACAAGGGAAGATCATAGCTTCCTCACGGCACAGGAAATGATAAATTCTTTTGAAGAAATGGTACAAAAGAAATTTGAAGAGGAAGCTCCCTCTGTGCTCTCAATGGACAACCTGTATGATCAACATTCGACTCTGGAGAACCTGAAGGATAATTTAGAAAAACATGAAAAGGCAATAAAGGCAGTGAAAGATTCAATCCTCCGAGCTCGCACCATCTCTGAAAACACAGCAAAACCAGATGCATGCGAGATGTCAGTTGTTCAAACCATGTATCAGAACTTCTTAAGGAACAAGGATGGAGGAAGCTAATGCCTTAGCTTATTTTTCTTAGTTTTTATGTAAATGGAATTTTGTTTTGGACATCTACACATGTAATTTTCCAAAATGTAATTACATGTGAGACAAGAGAAGTCATAAGTCAAATAGGACTCTCTTGTTGAATAAGTCAAATTAGTTATAGATTTCCTAGATTTTCTCAATGTCTTTCCCTATAAATAAAGGGGACCTCTTTTGTAAATACTATCTTTTGTCTATTGCAAGAAAACTCTGGCGAATTGAGAAGCAAATCAAGACTTTGTGCTTTTTGTGAAAATCAATATTCAAATATTTATCAATACAAGAAAGCAAGTTCAATTCCAATCTTTGTCTTGGAATTATTTGTGTTGTGATAGTTTTGTTCTTACGTCTTGCTATCATAGTCTTATTTGATAATAATTGAAGTGTGGAGTTTATTACAAGTGATTGAAGAGCGCTCTTAATTTGATTCTGGTAAACTTTGTGTTATCAAATCAGTTGTGGGTTATATGTTCATGTTTGTGAAAATACAATAGTTTGGAGACTTTGTGCTGCAAGTTGTTCTATTTGATTTACTTTTATCATATTGAGGAGGAGTGAAGACTTTGCGCTGCATTCTACTTCAAATATTTCCATTTACGAGTAGTAAGTGAGGTAACAGAAAACTTTGTGTTTCTGTGATATTGTGATAATTTACAAGTCTTATATCAAGAGTTTGAAATATAAACATCTATTCTGAAAAAAGAGAATGAGATGAGATGGAACCACCACAAACATAGTTTTTAGCGTACATAAATTTGATAAGTTGTTTGATTTGCAAAAGTTAAGTAATTAGAGGGAACCTCCCTTTGCTGAGAGGAGAGACTTTGTCTCATCATAGCTGTGGCTGATATACCCATTTTGCCGTTAGCGAGTTAACGACAAAATATTCACCCAACACTATGGAAGAAATTGGGAGATGTTTATCAAGCCAAATCCCTAGTGAACAAGTTATTCCTGAGGAAGAAGTTATATTCTCTAAGGATGGAAGATGGAGGATCTGTTGCAGACCATCTGAATGCTTTTAACATGCTAGTTGCATAGTTGACATCTATTGGTGTGAAAATGGAGGAGGAGGATCGATGTATGACCTTACTATGTTCTTTGCCAAATTCATGGGATCATCTTATTATGGCCATCGAGAGTGCAACATCCACCTTCAAAATGGATGAAGTGGTGTCAAGTTGCTATTATCTGAAGAGATGCAGAGAAAGTCATCCAAGTCAGCCAAAGAAGCTCTTGCGGTTCGTGGAAGACCCAAGGAGAAAGGGAAAAAGAATGACAAGAAGATGAGAAGGGTAGATTGAAATCCTATGGGAGATACAAATCTCCTAGAAAGTCCAAGGCTCTCTATTAGAACTGTAGAAAAATTGGGCATTTCTAAAAGGAATGCAAAGAGGAGAAGAAGAAAAAGAAGAATGTCCCAGATTCAGATTCTGACAAGTCACAAGATGATGGTGATGCCTTCATCGCAGCCTTGGCCATTCATGCATCTGCTTATGTGTTGTTGATTGATTCTGGTGCATCTTTCTACATGACCTCGCATCGAGACAGGTTTACAAAGTATGAAGAGTTCAATGGTGGAAGAGTGTACCTAGGTGACGATTCACATCTAAAAATTGTTGGTCATGGAAGAGTCTCAATCCGATTCCCTAATGGACAAGTGAAGGGGATCTTAGGGGTCATGCACATCCCAAGCTTGGCACAAAACCTGCTTTCTATAAGTAAATTGAATGATGCAGGTGTGCAAGTTGTCTTTTAGAAAGAAGGATGCAAGATGACTAAAGGATCTATGGTGCTTGCAAAGGGTACTTAGAGAGGTACTATGTTTCAGTTGGAGGCATGTACTTCATAGTGCAATAGTTCTTCTAACTCAAAGAAAAGAGCTACAATCGCTTCATCCCCACCATTGGAACCAGAAAAGGAAAGATCTGTTGTATCTAATTCTGATGGTAGTGCATTTTGGGTACCTAAGCATGCTCATGCTTTGGAAGTCAAGCTTCCTATTGAAAAGAGAATGTTATGGCATAAGAGACTTAGCCACATTGGTGAGAAGAGTCTTAGAACCCTAAAAAATAAAAACCTCGTTAAGGGGTTAGATGATTGTAATCCCAATTTCAACTTTTATGAACATTGTATATATGGAAAGCAAAACCGTGTTTAGTTTTACTTGAGTTCTCATAAGTCTTCTGGTGTGTTGGATCTTATTCATTCTAATGTGTTTGGTCTAGTTAATGTGCCTTCAATCTCTAAATCTGTATATTTTGTATCATTCATAGATGACTATAGTAGAAGGACATGGGTTTATTTCACCAGGAGAAAATTTGAAGTTTTTAGTCAGTTCAAAGAGTTTAAAGCTTTTGTTGAGAATCAGACTAGTAAAAAGATTAAGCATTTGAAAAATAATAATGGTGGTGAGTTTTGTTCTACAGAGTTCGATAAGTTCTGCAAAGAACATGGGATTGAAAGACATAAGAAAACTCCATACACCTTGCAACAAAATGGAGTTGCAAAGAGGATGAACATGACACTGATAGAGAAGGCTAGGAGTATGCTTAGTGGAGTAATCCTTGAACAAAAGTTTTGGGCTAAAGATGTAGCCACTTCTTTCTACCTGGTAAATAGGTCTCCTACATCAGCTCTTGTTGGTAAGACACCCATGGAGGTGTGGTCTGGTAAGAATCCTTCAATAAGACATATTCGTGTTTTTAGTTGTGAGGCATATGCTCATGTGCCTAGGGAGAAGAGGTCAAAATTGGAGAACAAGGATGTTAAGTGTATCTTCATTGGCTATGGTGTCAATGTGAAAAGATACAAGCTTTTGGATCTTGTGTCTGAAAAAGTGTTGTATAGTAGAAGTGTTATTTTGAGAGAGCTAACACCTTCTTCTATTGTTCTATAGATAGAAGAGAAAGAAAAGAAAGAGGATGTGGTTCAATTTCCTTCTACCCCTAAGAAGACTGAACCAACAAACCCTATGAGACTTGATGATGAGGAGAGCTCCAGCAGCTCTGAAAGCTTAGAAGAAGAAGAAGAACCTCAACCTCAGCCTTTGAGGAGGTCTACATGAATAAAGAAGCAACTTGATAGGTTTGGTTATTCATTTCTAGATTCTAGTTGTGTTTTTGCCTTGCTTACTAACACTATGAGCCTAGAACTGTGACAAATGCTATGGGCATGAAAGATGCAGGTTCCTGGAAGGAGGCCATGGAAGATGAGATGGCTTCTTTGGAGAAGAATAAAACTTGGGACTTGGTGCCTTTGCTTGAAGGATGGAAACCCATTGGCTATAAATGGGTATTCAAGAAGAAATTTAGTGTATATGGTAGTGTTAAAAAGTACAAGGCCAGATTGGTTGCAAAGGGGTACTCACAAGTGGAGGGGATTGATTATGGTGAAAATTTCTCTCCCGTTGCAAAGCTGACATATATTTGGTTCCTATTATTTCTTCTAGTAGCTTATGAATTAGAGGTGGAGTAGATAGATGTGAAGACATCATTCCTTCATGGTGATTTGGAAGAAGAGATTTACATGTCACAGCCACAACATTACATAGAAAAAGGTAAAGAAATTTCAGTTTGCAAGATGAAGAAGTCTTTGTATGGTTTAAAGCAATCTCCTAGGATGTGGTATATCAAATTTGATGCCTTTGTGTTGTCCATTGGATTTCTGAGATCAAAACCATATCATTGTGTGTATTATAAATTTGGCAATGATCACATTCTCATTATTGCATTGTATGTTGATGATATGTTGTTAATTGGGAATGGTAAGAATATGATTTCTAATTTGAAGTCTCAGTTGTTAGTACAATTTGAAATAAAAAATTTAGGGGCAGCTAGGTACATTCTCAAAATGGAAATCAGAAGAGATAGAGCTAACAGAAAACTTTAGTTAAGCTAGAGTAAGTATGTGAAGACCGTGTTGGATAGGTTCAGCATGGCAGATTGTAGACCATTGTGTGTTCCTGTTTATTTGGGGACAAAGTTATCTATTAATGAATGTCCAAAATCTCCCTCTAAGGTGGAGGAAATGAGCAGAGTACTTTATGCTAGTGTTGTTGGTAGTTTGATGTATGTTATGGTCTTTACTAGTCCAGACATTACCCAAGTAGTGGAAGTCCTTAGTTAGTTTATGGCTAATCATGGAAAGGTACATTGGGATGCAGTGAAGAGAGTGTTTAGATATTTGTGGGGTACTTGCGAGTATTCCCTATGTTATCATGGTCATCCTATAGGACCTTTGCATTCTATAAGTATTTATGGATATGTGGATTATGATTATGAAGGTGACATTGACAACAGGAGATCCACCAGTGCTTATGTGTTTACTATGTTCAATGGTACAATTAGTTGGATGAGTAAGCGGCAACCTGTGGTGTCTTTGTCCATGATAGAAGTAGAGTATATGGAAGCTACTCATGCTTGCAAGGAAGCCATTTGGCTTAAGAGTTTGTGTTTTGATATTGGTGTTGATGCAGGACAGATTACTATCTGTTGCGATAGTCAGAGTGCGATTTACCTAGCAAAGAATCCAACTTTCCATGCCAGAACAAAGCATATTGATGTACAGTTTCATTTTGTACAAGGCACGGTAGAGGATGGGAAGGTGACATTGGAGAAGGTAGACACTTTGAAGAATGTTGCAGATGCATTGACAAAACTAGTGGGCACAGAGAAGTTCAGATGGTGTTCGGAGTCTATGGGCCTCTCGGCCCAGAGCAGTTAAATCCTATTATTTCTATTGGTTCTTACAAGGTGTTCGACAAGTGGGAGAATGTTGGGAATTAAGGTATCTCAACCTTGGTAATTCCTTGTATTTACTATTTGTAATGTGTTTATTTTATTAGCCTATGATGTAATTAAGTTGCACATCTTGTTTTGTCATTTAGTGTGAAGTGGCACAATGAGTTGTCACTCCACTTGTAAGGTGACAAGGATGGTCAACTCACTCCATGTGGATATAGGCATCCCATTTTGTGGTAGAGGTTTTCTACCATATGTCAGCATCTTGACCAATGTGTAAGGAATTATGATGTGTAACGGTCATGATAGATTCCTATGACAGATTCTATGACACGTAAGAGTCATAAATAGAAGATCCTATGATAGGTGAGGACATGTGTCGAAGAGCATCTTTGAGGAAGGCATCTTTGGGCACTCAAGGGAGGTTATGATATGTTGTAAGAGGAATATGCTATTTTTAGTCAGTGTATGATAGATTCTCTTATAGCTGTAAGTGTTGTTAGTTATGATGGATTGTATGACAACTCTAAGGTGCGTAAGAGCATCTGTCATAGCGCATCTTAGGAATAGGCGCCCACTTTGGGATGGGGTGATATGACAAGTGTAAAATCCATATTGTGATGATGGACAAGTGTCCTTAGGCATGGGTTTTGGGCCATGAGGCCAAGTTGGACGCCCATCTCAAGAAGGTTACATTTTTAGCTTGAAACTTCTATATAAATAGGTGCTTGGATGGGAGATGCATAGTGTTATTGATAGGTACTATTATGCTACTAGAATATCTCCAGATACGAGTGTTGAAGACTCCTGAGAAGACTTGCATTGCAAGTGTGTTGTAAACATTCTTTGTTTTGATAATACATTGTGCAGGTTTTGGAGTGTGGCATTTTTCTCCCGAAAGGGTTTTCCCCACGTTATATCTTGTCTCTCTCTCTTTTGTCTACATTTTGTGTGTATGTGTATTGCTACAATATCTCTATTTTTGTGTTAACATCACTATAATTGTAAAGGTTGTAAAGAATTTGCATACATCTCTCCTCGTTAGATTAGTGTAGGAAGCGATTTCCACACACTTAGCTTCCTTTCAATAATGGGTTACACATGGGACATCCTGATTTTTGCTGAAATCACATATTTTTATAAAATATAATTGTTTAAGCCTTGAAAGGTTCCATTTAAAAGATTGTAATTGAATAGGGTTTGATCAAACCCCCTTAGATCAAACCCCCTTGGATAGAACTCCGCTAGTTTTAAACCATACATGTCATGGAGTCTCCTCTACACCTATCAAAATGCTGATAAAAAACCACTTTTGATTTACCTTTTGGGGGATCAAATGAATTCATTTAAAATTTTATGTTTTGTAATTATGTAGTCCTTATTATAAGCTTCCCAAAAGTATAATTTTAAATATATTTAATTTGATTATTATATTCATTTTTTTATTTCTTGTGAATATAGGTTTTTTAATGAGCATCAAGGTCTTTGTTTCATACATACAAAAAAATACGAAAATATAGAAAAAAAATATAAAAAATATGTGTCCTCTAGATATTGATGTCCTTATTCCAACAAAAACAAATTGAATTCCGATACATATAAAAGAAATTATGATTCACAATGTACACCTATGTCTAAATTATAATTGGTTTGACTTCAAAAGTTAATAAAAAGACAAATATTCAATAAAACATTATGAAACAAAATGCATCCTCTAGATATCATAGTTATCAATCTAAATTCAAAAAAAATAGAATTTTATCCCTCATAGAAAAAAACTTACGTTTTACACAGTACATGTCATTCTTTAAAAACGTTGTTTACTGTTAGAAACTAGTTATTTAAGGAGATGGAAAAGGAAATACAATTTGATTCCAAAAAAAATAAAAAATATATATTTCAAATCTATAGTTAAAATGTGACAAATCATTAGTTTACATCATCTTCCAATTCCTCACGGTTTAGCAACTATATAGGTGTCCAAAAGTGAAGCTTTTTTTTCAAAATGTTCATTTTAATGTCAACTTTGCCCAAAAAGTGTAACCCACTATTGTGGGATCACCCAATGTTGAAGAGTTTGATTGAGGTATTGAATTGCTTTCTTCATGAGGCAGGGGATACCTAGATTGATTCCCACAAACAAACCATTCATCTTATGGAATATTATTCTCAATTGAACCATTAGATTGAGCCATTTTTCTTTGTGTTTTCATTTCCCTATACTCAAAATTGTCAGAGCATGAAGATAAACCCAACAAATGGATCCAATGCATCATGGTTTGGCACATAACACAACAGTCCTCTCAAGGAACTTGAAATGTGTCCTTTAGTACTCACATGATCTAGAGGCATGTGAAATTGCCAAAGTCCCCATAAGGTGACATCACACATGTGTTGTACAATCCTCCAAACTTGTAAATTCACAATGAAATCCTCAAAAATCCTCAATGTCAGGACTTATGGGTATGCTTACTAAATGTTACCACTATTTCATCAGAAGACACTAAGGTAGAATCTGATTCAAAAGAATCATCCAAGATAGTATCCACATTCTTGAAAAGGGGATAATAAAGGTTCAAAGTGTGAATACAATTTCAACTCATACCAACAGGACCTAAGTGAAAGTATTGCACATGGAGAATTATATGTTCTTTCACTCCCAAGCTATAAACCATTAAGAAGAACCATAGTTGTCCTCCTGCAACAATTCTCATTCTGCTACAAGTTGCTACAATGTTCTCGCAATAGACCACTTTCTTAGAAACTCTCAAGTACTTTGCATATGTGAAAAGAAGAAGAGCGGTGGCTTTGACCAAGTAATCTGCACTACGGTCTAAATCCAGATGGCCATCTAAGTGTCCATTGATACTAATGAGGTTTCCTTTCTAAACAACACGTTCTTTGTTTATGTTTACACATTTTACAAGACAAACCCCCAGAGCATTTCCAACTACAATATTTGACAAAGAAATTTTTAATTATACTTTGATGAATTTCCATGCACTGTTCCATGAATCCAAATTTGATACAGGCTATGAGGATAATTGTAATGGTTTTGCATTGCACCTACCAAGTGTGTTTGCTCAAAAGATTCTACAATCTTTGCAGCAGATTCCTCTCGTAGTATGCCACAATCATTGCATTCCATTTGGTTACATTTCATTAAAGCATTCTATCAAACGATTTGCATGCTTTGTCTATGCTCCCAAAATTTGTACACATGTAGTGCAGTTACGTTTTGATAGACGTCCATATCCTATTCGCAAGCCCCCATTTTGCTATAGACTGGGAGTAGAGATGCTGGTAAATGTTGTAGAACGTGGTTTTTCACTTGCCAATTGCATTTTCTTTAATGTTTTGAAAACCCTTTCAACAAAACCATTTCGTGTACCTTCTGATAATTGCATTTCTTGATATGACAGATATATTGAGGCACATTGAAAATAGTTCTAACTCCTTCAAAAGAGTTTAAACACTCGCCATTTTCTTTGGGCAACCTGGAAAACATTTCAAATGCACTATTTATTTGTCTACACTTATATGGCTACCAAGATGTTGCAACCACACCATACAACGAAACTCCACTTTCAATCATGCTTTGATGGATGTCTGTGATCTATTCCAAAGCTCTCATATGAGCGTTGGCTAGGAAGATGCTCACAATGATTGTAAAATCTAGTTTTTATATCTACCAGTTGCATTTCTTTGAAATTTTTTAATGCCTACACTTCACAACAAAGATCCGTTTTATGCTTCTTGGGTAGTTATAATAACTACCAATTTACAACATTTTGTTGATCGGCTCTTTGAGAGCATTTCACAACCTTGTCGATGTTTCAAACTACTTTCAAAACTTACTCTTTTCACCGATGGTGAATAGTAGTAGTGTTTACACATAAATGTGATGCATATAATTTTGGCTTGTCTCCTATCGGCACTTCAAGTGGATTTTAAAAATTCATCAGAGGAAAACAAAGCTTTAAAAACCAAACAATTCCCCCAATAACAAAAGTGTGACTTCCCTTTGTTAGCCTTTGAAACAGTATCCACAACTAAATATGTGTTTCTTCCTTTGCATCGAAACTTTAGATAGTTTTTGAAACTAATAAAATTCCCCGATGACTAAAACAACTTTCCTTTGTCTACCTGGTTTAGAAAATTGAATCAAAGGTTTAAAATTATACTTTTGAAAGTAATTATGTGAGCTGATGAATAATTCATTTTTCTCTTAACAAAGCTTAGTCGGCCGTGAAGGACTCTTTCAAAACCCATTGATATATTTCTATCTCTTCAGTGTTAAGGAGTCTATCGACATCATAGAATGCTTTCAAAATGTCATGCATTCTTTGAAATAGGAGACCGATCTCATTTATCAGCATTTACCATTAGTTTAGCAACTTTCTAAATGTCGAGATTACTTTCAAAAACTTTTACATTATCTGACAACCACCTTCAATTTTAGATGAAGCTGCTCATAACAAATCATTGTTAGTGTTGCTGGAAACTTGATAACTTCACGGGTGCCAATTTAAAACTTTTGAAACTAATTATGTTTACTTTAAAATTTTGCCCTAATTGATTTGAAAGCATGAAGATGGTGAAAGGTGCATAACTTTTGAGTGGGATAGTATTTTCTCACAAAATCTTGCCACATTGTCCATAATAGATCCATAAGATCCCCTACTAGATGATTCTATTCCAACCCTTATAGAAATCATTATTTAATCGTTCCCACAAATTGCCTGCCGAAAAATTAAAGTTTTAAAATCTCGCAAACTAGAAGGCATAAGAGCCTAAAAAGTTGTCACATTAGGAGAAATAAACATATAAACTTCTCTATAAAATGATTTCTTTCCAACCCTTGTAGATTTTGAAATTTAATTGTTTCTATGATTTCCGGCATAGTAGAACTGCTTCTAGCACTTCAATTGAAACATGCAAACAATTTCTCCTTCAAACTAGAAAGAAACTTGACACTTCAGGAGAATTTGTGACTAGGGGTGACTTGACATAGGACTCCAAACACAAAATTTGAAAATTGGCAAGTTGAAAATGAGGCCAACACTATTACACAATTTTGTCAGTGTTTTTCTCACTATTTTGTTTAAGGCTTCTCTTGCTCCATTAGCTTGTGGATGATATGGTGAGATTTTATTATGTGTTATCATGAAATTCTATGAGAGTTCCTTTATCATCTCATTTATGAAATGCATTCCCTAGTCACTAACTATGCTTAGCAGGCATCCATACCGTGTAATGATGTTTTTGTATAAAAACTTGGTGGTAGTTCTTGTGGTACAGTCCCTAGTTGGCTCTGCTTCTGCCCATTTGGTCAAATATTCTATACTAGTAATAATGAAGCAGGCTCTGGAATGTTTTACCAAAGGGTTAATAGGCCCAATGAAATCTATCACCCATTTTTCAAAAGGATTTTGAACTAGTACTGGTCTTAGGAGCATCTCATCCTGGTTGGTGGGTTTTCCTACCCTTTGACAAATATCACATCTTTTTACATAATCTTTAGCATCTTTGTATAGTGTTGGCCACCATAGGCCATCTAATTTTCTCTTCCTTTTTGTGGCTTCTCTGGAGTTATGTCCTTCGACAATCCCAATGTGTGCTTCTTGCAAGATGGCCTTCCTTTCGTGGTTATATACAACTCTCTGTATTATGTCGTCATTTCCCCTGTGATGTAGTTCCCCTTCTATTAGCATGTATGGTTCTACTCTTCATGCTAATGATTCTTTATCTTGTGGGTTTATATCTTTTGGGAATTCACCAGTGGATAATAAGATTGTAATATCTTCTAAATCTTCTGGTACCGCTGTGATGAGAAACAAGCGTGTACCAGGTAGTTCTTCTCTATATACATCCATTTCTTCACCAGTTTCAATTCTTGATAAGTAATCCGGGCCTTGGTTATTCATCCTAGGTTTCACCATTATCTTAAAATCAAAATCTTGAAATAATTGTAACCATCTTGAGATCTGGCCATGGGTTACCAGTTTGTTTAGTAGGAACTTGAGGGGTTCATGATCTATGAAGAAAATGAACAAGGTGGATAGTAGATAATTCTAATATTTCTGTAGTGCATATACCATTACTAATGCTTCTCTTTCTGTGGTGGTATAGTTCTTTTCTATTGTTGATAATTTCTTACTAGTGAAGGCTATAGGATGATCTTTATTCTCCTTAGGCTGAGTGAGTACTGCTCATATGGCTTTTCTAGAGGAATCAACATGAACGTGGAATGGGTTGTTCTAATCTGGAAAGATGAGAATTGGTTCTTCTGCAATTTTCTATTTTAAGGTATCAAAATCTTTTTGTGCTTCCTCATTCCATTCAGTACTTCATCCTATTTTCTTTTTCAAGAGGTCTTCTAATGGGATTGCAATTCTGGCAACCCTTTGATGAATTTCTTGTGGTATCTGGTGTAACCCAAAAATGTCTTAACTTCTAGAGCATTCTTTGGTGGTGGTAGATTTTAGATTAGGGCTATCTTCATTGGATCCACCATTAGTCATTCTTTGCATATGATATGCCCTAGGAGTGTCCTATATGGTACTGCAAATGTACATTTCTTTAGGTTTAGTGAAATCTACATGCTCCAACACTAGTTTAGCATCATCCAAAGAACCTAAATATGGTCTTTTACTAGGCCATCTAGACCATCCAGTCGTTTAAGTACACTTCAAGAAAATCATGGATAAAGTCTTTAAATTTATTGTTCATTATCCAGCTAAATATTACCGGTGCATTCTTCAATCCGAATGGCATGACTGTGTACATATATGATCCCCATTCCATAGAAAAAGTAGTTTTGGGTTGATCTTCTTCCCTAATCTTTAGTTGGTGGTTTCTGAAAAACCCATTGGTGAATGAGTAGATCTCCCTTCTGGCTACTAATTCTAGTATTTCTTCTATGAAAGGTGTAGGAAATGGGTAATATATACATGCTATATTTAGTTCTCGGAAGTCAACACACACCCTAATTTCTCTAATCTTCTTGTTTTGAACTACCATTGGGCTTATCCATTCCACATCTTCGACTAGCTTTATTATTCCGTCAGTTAACATCTTATCTATTTCAGTTTTTACTTTCTTCTTCATGTTTGGATTCAATCTATATGGTCTTTTTCATACTGGTTTGGTGCCTTCTTTAAGTTGGATTTTCATTATTACTACTTCTTCTTTGATTCCTTTCATTTCAGTAAAATTCTGGGGAAATAAATCTTGAAAGACTGTTAGAGTTTCAATTGTTTGTGTAACCACTCTTTCATCCCAGTAGTCTCCTATCTGGGCTAGTTTGGGATCTCCTTTAGTTGTAATATTTGCTTCTGTTAGTTTTATAGGTTCGTTATAATATTTTTCCTTTTGAGTGATGGTTTCTTCTATTTCTCTCCCCTTCCCCAACTTCTATCTTCAGTATTTGTTCTTCATCATCTTCTATCTTGCAACAATATTTTATTAGTCCAGAATCTGCCCATTCCATCCAATCTTTATATCTATAGATTTCTTCGTCTTCTAATGGTGTGGAATGGGGTTGTGGCATTAGTATTTCTTCTTCCTCCATTGGGTTAAAAATAGTTTTCTTTATTTTCTCGAGTGTAACTTGTATCTAGAAGTTTTTGCTAAAGAATGAAAAAGTTCGGATGAAGTTTGTCGTCAACTCTTTCCACATTTCGATCTCCCCTCTTCTCTCTTAATCCAAGTACTAGGTTCCTACCACTGGGCACAGGGTCCAATATAGCAGTCGAATGTATAGTCGGTCATCGTACTCATAGTTTCCTTCCTAGTGGTACTGACATATCTCTAAGTGTTTCTTTGAAGGGATATCACCTTCATATGTGGGGATGTATTCGTAGTCCCTTACCTCTGATAAGAATCTTACTATTAGATCATCATCTTGAATGTGTCCTATTTCTTTATAGTTCACTGGTGTGTGTTGTACCAGCATGCTGCAGTGCAAGTAAGGGTATACGGTAGTGTGGTTAGCCTATCTACTTCATTAGGGATGGTTTTCTTGATCTCATTTATGTAAGGCAATGGTTCACCTATTTCAAAGTATTTAGATTTTTTTGTCTATGTTTTCTGAGAGATAAGACAAACTATGCATGAGAGTCCCCTTTGTTGTACACTTCTTTCTTTTTGGTAGTACTGCACATGTCTTGCTCTACACTGCTCTGTTTCGGTGGTGTTTTGAACTTATCATAAATATTCTCCGAGAGCCAAAAATTTTCCAGGCATACATCTCTTGATTATCTTACATCCATGCTTCTAACACTGCCTCGCTATCCATACTGCCTTCGATGTCTTCTATTTATAGTTTTTCTAAATTTGGTTCTTCCAAAGTTTTTTCTACTGGTATATTTTATAGTATTGATTGTTTGGTCATTATCTTCGTAATCTTCTGCATTTACTTCCTCCACATAGGGTCCTCCATACCTTCTTCCTAGGGTATATGGACCACTCTTTTATCATCTACAAAGAAAATATCCTCTTTTCGGGCATCTATAAATCCCTTAGAGTCTACAAACCACCTTAGCCCCAAGAATGCATCAAATGCGTTGAATGTCTCTTTCATTGTGACTACCTCAAAATCAACAAACTATTTACCCCCTTTACATTTACCTTCACATTCCTCCAAGTTCCCATCATCTTCATTCCAGCACCATCTGCTAAGCTAATATTGTAGGGAGTTGGTTCTAGTGTCAGTTTGCCTAGATATTCCCATACTCTTTTAGAGATTAGGTTGACATCTGACCCTAGATCAACCATTACCTTGGGGATCTTCTTCTGGAGGATCCATCATTCAATCATAATTGGCCTTAGTTTCCAATGTCTTCCCACCATTCTTACCTGGGGTATGGTCTTTTGTTCCAATATTTATTAAGCTATATTAGTTTAGTAAGTAGGTCCTGTTGCCTTGCTAATTTTGTGAATTATTTAAGGATCCTTCTTGTTCTATAAAGTAGTTGTTTTATAATTTTTCTTTCTCTTGTTCCTACTCAAGGATCCTTTTAGTTTGTTCTACTATCTAGTCATGTTTCTCCTTCAAGGGGTAGAAATCTTCTTCTTCTCCAGAGTTGTTTTCCTCTTTGAAAGTCTCCAGGCTCAGCCTTCTGCTATTCATGTCTTTCTGGGTTACTATGATAGCCTTGCCCTTTTTCTTGGGTCTAGCCTCAGTGTCCCAATCGTCTTCAGTACCATCTTCTTCTATTGTATATTTATTATCCTTGCCTATTTTTTGTCAATGTTCAGTTCCTTCCTCCAGTTCCTTGGGAGTTTTACGGAGGAGTCTTTCCCTTCTTGCAGTGTTAGGGTCTTATTGGTTGTCATTTTGAGATTGTGCACCATTGTAATGTTGGTGTGCTTTTTCACAGTTGAAGGAATCATGATCTTCGCCTCCACAGAATCTACATTGTTTCATCTTTTCCCCTAGCATTCTATAGCAAAGTGTCCTAGTTTCCCACAATTGCAATATGTAGCATCTGCTCTTCTTCCTCTTCCTCGTCCACAGACTCTTCCTCCTTGGAATGGGTTGTTGTCATTGTAGCCTCTCAGCCCTTGGATGGTGTTAGCATTTCCTTTCCATGGTGGGGCCTGATATCCATGATCCGATGCATATAGTGGTTTTTCCACCAGTCCTTGTACGTATGACATCACTCGGTCATGGTCTAGTTCTTCATTTATCCGAAACTTGTTGGACGAGCATTCCACTATTTCATGGTTGTCCCATTTTCCACATACCCTACAATAGACTGAATTTGGTTTCCTAACTGTGTGGAGGTCCACCTATAGTGCATTTGCCTTTTTTTCTCATATTTTCATTGGACACTCGTTTTGGAGGTGGCCTTCTCTGTCGCAATAAGAACACCAAATATTGGGTCTTTGTAGACCGATTTCACATTTCATGAGTTCTTGTCTTAACCATAACTGGTCCATCTCCAACTATAATTTTTCCATCTTCCTATTTTCATAAATTCCCTTTTCATCCTTCTCTAGGACTGACCTATCTAGCATGCTAACTCAACTAGTTCTAAATATGAACCAAAACTTTGGTCATCCAAGGCCATTCTTAGCTCCAGAATTATGGCCGAAAGGAACCATTATCTCTTTTGTTTATCATTTAGTGGTTCATCTAGCCTCTAGACCACTTCCTTGAACCTTTTGTCGAATTCTACAATGGACTCTTCATCTCTTTGGGATAATTCTCTTAGTTTACTTACCCCTTCTATTGGGAGTTCCAGACTATCAAAATTTTCTAGGAAAGCATGTTTCACTTTGCCCCATGATTTATTGTTATGGGGTTATGCTTTTTGGTACCATTTCAATGGTTCTTCCCTTAGGGAGATGATAAAATCAAATAGCTTTGTACTATCCCTTTGTTCATTTTGGCTTTGTCATATAGTTTCTAGCAAGAAAATATGTTCCGCTATGTTGCTAGTATCTCTTTCGAAGACTGGCATTTTCTTCGTTGTGGCGATGTCTTCTTCTGAGGACTCCTCTTCATGTCTTGTTATACCACTTCTCTGGTTTCTAAATATGGAATTGTATTTAGTATCACTTCTTGTATTTTTGAAATCTCTTTGCCCTTCTATGGTTCCCCACTCAATCGATTGATTGTTTACATCTATGATGTCCCAATTTACTATATAGGTTGTCCACAATTTAGGTTTCCTACTTTCTTCGTCTATCTCTATGTGTGTTATATCTGGCTTAAGGGGTGACTCCTAGTCTGAGGGTTGGGACTATTCCTCATGCCTCTTCGATTGTGTCTCTTCATCAATAATCAAACTTAGTTTATGTTTACTTAATGACTCCTCAGGATCTAGGGTCCCACCGGTTCTTCCCCTCGTTTGGTTGCAATGTCTTTGGATTCTAGTATTTGTCCTCCCTTTCTTATATTCTTGGTTGCACCCACTATGGCACTCTCAACACCATCCCTCTTGGTGCGCTCTCCTCATTTCCATAGGATCTCTTCTACCATTCTTCCTACCTATTTCATTTCTATTCTTTCCATTTCCCTTTTATCGTACCTTTCTTTCCTCTCCTAAGCTTGCTTTAGTTTTCTATCTTCTATATCCATTTATGTTCCTAGTTCGATGATTTCGTGTGTATCTCTTTCCTTTCTAGTTTTTCCTTTTCACATATATGTCTTTTGGTTTAGATACTCTTCTCTCTATATCATGGCTTTGAATAGATTTCTAAATAGTCACATCTTTTCAAGGACCTCTGAGATCCTTCTCCCTTCCCATTCGTCATCCCTTAATGGCCTACCCCCTCTCACAGAGATGGTCTTAGGGTCTGACAAATGTTTTGTCCTATCAATTTCCTTACTTCCTTCTGGCTCCTAATTCCTTTCCTATTCTCTCCAGGGTCCCGGCAATAGAACCAATGTTGACAAGAGATAAGGGGTCGGTATAGTCTAGGAAACTGTAACTCGGTACTTCTTGAGTAATCTATTTATACCCTAGAAGACATAGTCATAGGATTAAGCCTAACTGGTAAGAGTCCAATACACATACAAGACATATCATAACATATAAGTAAAAGATAAAAGATATCCATCCATAACACATAATTTCCCTTATGACTCTTCTATATATGTATATATTAGGTCATAACCGGTATAATAGGCAGGTCTAGTCTCTGCTTCAGTATCAAATTATATTACAATCTACCTCTCATATCTTATATATATTCCTTATGTTTATTACATTCGATATATATACAAATATTCCATTGAAGTGACATGTCTCTTGTTTTGCACCTCATGTCTCTTCCAGTAACAAGGTCATTTTCCTTGACCTGTCTTCTGGTATTCTTTGGTATCCCCTATTCCAGTATTTAACCTGCTAACACAAGGAAATATAAATAGTTTCTTACATTAACTCTATGGGAAGAGATTCCACAAGTTACCTAATGTATATAAAGTCTAGCAACATTTTAGCATAACCCATAAATACCAAAAATGAAAGGGTGAGTGTGAGATCATCATGGGCCAAATAGTGGTGATGGAGGAGAAAATCATGTGAAAGTGTTACCCAAAATTGTGAAACACTTTTTTAGCCTTAGATTTTGGCTTGGTAAGTGGAAACAAAATGGATATTAGCTTTTCCAAAATAGATACCCATTTTGAAGATCATTTTTTAAAATTTTGACCACAAATTCAAACGGATATTCATTTCTTAAAAACAAATATTTGTTTCTTAGAAATGGATATCCATTTTTCTTTTAAACTTCCCTACCCCCCAAAATTACTTGGAAATTAGGCTTGAGATTCCAAACCTGCCTTTTCCACATGAATGAGGAGTTGGAATGTTTTCACAAACTTTCCTCATATTCACCCTTGATGCTAACATACTTTTTTAATCCATATTAGATAAAATGAAAAGGGTATATTTGAGAAACTATCAAGATTCTTAAAATATAATATATGCCTAATTAGAATTTTAATAGGTAATTATTAATAATTTTCTACCTACACTATGTATGAATTCCTAATAGACACTGATTGAAAAATACCCATAACTTTCAAACCATTTCACCTTTTTCAAATCCAAAAGATGTGTCACAATCTATGCTTTGTTGGCTATAGGTCTAAAAACACGAATTTCATATTTTATTGACCAAGTTAGGTTGGCCAAAAAATTACTTTTTAATGTTTTAAAAAAATTGTCGTAAAAAAATTCATTACTAATTATTTACTTACAAAAAAATCACAAAAATATGTGTCACATCTAGGCGTGTGTCCTTTACTTATATCTAAAGATTTTTTTTTAAATATTTTTTTCTCATACATAGGTTGGCCGTAATGACACCTACTTTTTATTTTTTTCAGAAAATTTTATTAGTGGGTCATTGAAATATATAATTTTCATCAAATAAATTTAATTTTTTATCAAAAAAAAAATAGCCCATTAACTACATTCAATTTTCTACAAATTTTATTTCTAAAAATTTTATTTCTACATATTTTTCAAATTATGTAGATAACCTATTTGAATTTTTATGTGAAGTTGCCTAAATCTATTTTTTGACATTTTCATTACCAGTTAGAGGTATTGTTAAGCCCATTATGATCTTGCACTCACCAAAGAAAGAATAGCCATATAAAAAAGAGACACTAATAGAATTAGGGAAAACTCTTTCAAAAAAAAGTCTTATCCTCCAAAGCATTAAAATCAATGTATTCTTAGTAACAAAATAGTGACAACATTAATCTTAACATAAAGATGAACACTCTTAACCAAAAGAGAAACCATGGCCTTCTATAACAATGAGCAACCCTTGTTGCTATTTATGAGACCAGTCCAACGAACAAATGAGAGACATATGTTCCGTTCTATGCTCTTCAAAGTTTCCTGAACAAGCCACTCAAGCATGAATGAATAGCCTTCACAATACACTCTAAACCTTAGAAATTTACTTACTCAAATAAACAGCTTTTAATAGCTGATAATAACATATTTTAGCGAGTAATATATCTGGTTTGCGATCTCAAACGTTGCTGCCTTCACTTCCATTCCTGCACTCGAGAATAAAATTGTAGGTACGTGAAATGCTCTAGTTTAATCAAGCATCAAGCGTCATATTGGAGGACAGAAGTCTTTATATGTAAATGTTAAATGTTAAATGTTAAAAGTTACCTTGGAGAAAAACAGAGAGTTTGCTACGAGAGCAATCCAGGCAAACATCTCTGGTCATTGTTAACAATTGTGACTGCTTATGCTCAGAATGAACGTTTATTTATAGTGAAATCGCTCGCGTGTAATTGGCTTTCATGTGACTTATTGTCCCTATTTTGAAAGTCTAGATAAGATTAGGGTCGCCTACCGCATATCTCGGCAGCTCGATCACGCAATGACGTTTGCATGGAACTCTTCAAATCATTTGAGAGTTCTGTTTTTTTCCCACTAAATAACTTTAACCAAAGCAACTTCAATCACGAGTTCACAACATGTATTTATCAATGTCATTTTCCATGTAGTTTTGTGATTATCTTGGTGACTAAGTTTTACGGAGTGGCTAGTTCCTATTTCATGTTTGAATTGTATTTGTATTGTAGTGAGAGTGAAACATGAGTGTAACAACTAGCAATCGTATTTTGGTGTGCAATGGGTACGTCGGTAATGATTGTATTTGTTGAGTTAATTTTTTAGCATTGAGGTCAATTGTGAGGTTGTTAAGGAAGTGACATTTTGTGTATACCGTGTCTCCCTATATAGGTGGAAGCTTTGGATTGATTGTTTCTTGCAAACACAAAGGCCACATACGAATGCAGTCCTAAATTGTTGATATTTTACAAAATGAACTGGAAACCTCCAACTTGGAATGTGCATATACACAAAAACCAAATAAAAAGTTATATAAAAATAAGGAGGTACTTGTGGTCATAGAACTAAGATAGTTACAAATAAGGCTATGTAAGAGGTCTTTTTTTTGTATTAAGTAGTGAAATTTTCCATTTCCCCTTAAAAAATTCTCTTACAAAATGTTGTTTGAAATATTAAATATATAATTCCATAAATAAATTTAAAATATTCTAATGCAAAGGAAAAGCAACCATTTACAAGTATAAATTGATTGAAAAAAATTGGTGGCATATTCGCTTTCGTAGGGAATGTGAGTGCATTGTGAGATGTACAAATCCCTATTTCAGTTGCAAGAAGTGCATCTAAGCAAAGGGTAGAAATGCAAACAATAAATGAGGATGTCTTTAGACACTAAATATAAGAGGTCATAATTATAAACAAAAGCGACAATATAGCTTCAGATTACTTGCACAATTTAGTCAATTAATTTTTACACCCCTTAGCCCCCTTGCTCCTAGATCTCTTTCTCTCTACCCTTGAAAGGTTAGTTAAGCTATTATATTTCTAAATTAGAGTGCTTCTGGATCAAACTGTGTATGTTTTTGCTTTGAAGCAAAAACATACACAGTTTAATCCAGAAGCACTCTAATTTATTCATGGACTGTGGAAAACTCATACCTACTATTATATTTCTTATAGGTTAATTTAAATAGTATTATATTTACAGATATAATTATTATATATTTTAATTATATATGATAACATATTTGTATTTAATAATTTATAGTATATAGAATGTAATATATATGATAATAAATATAATTATAATATAAATTTTACATATAACATAAATATATAATTAAATAATAAATATATAAAAATATTCAATATTATGATTTTATAATATAATATTATTTTAGAAATATATTTAGCAATATATAGTATATAATAATAAGTATAATTATATATTTTCTATATATAAATAAAATATAGTTGAGCAATATACAATTGTATAATATAATATTATACTAAAAATATATAAAGATCATTCAAATATTTTGCACAAAATATTATCTTTTCTTTCCGTTAGTAGACTATCATAGGTCACCAACATACTAACAATTTTATGTACTCATGTGCAAAGCATTTACAGGTTGTTATAGCTTGTGCTTTACCTAGCTTTTGTATAGATGAGGTTCAACCAAATCCATTTAAAGAGCCTTCCTTCTAGTTTCCCCATGTGACATGGAGTCAATGTGATTGTCTTTTAACTATATGAGACTTGAAAAGTATGGGATAATCCCATTGTTTTGTAAAAGCCTCATAAAATTTGTTATAGGAAAGGCCAAAGCGACCCTCCTTTTCTACAAGGATCTTATGCCCATATAGTATTTGGATAACATAACACCCTATACTATATGGGCAAAAGATCCCTATGGAATATTGAATCGGCTAAAATTCTAATCCAATTTCAAATGAAGTGGAAGCATAAGTATTATAGAAATCGAATACACTGAGCCAAATTTTATCCATTTTCATGGCAGAGTTTTTTGAGGTCATAGGTTCAACTTCCTTGGGTATCATCAAAGGAAAAAATGACAAAATTCTTTCATCATGTGCTTGCCTAGTGCCACTAAAATAGCAGAGCTTCTTTATCTTCTGCCAGCAAAGCGAAGGAATTTAGAAAATCCTAGGCAAGGATGGCAATGGGGTCATTAATGTGGAAAAGGGGTTGAAATTGAAGTGCAAACATGTGGTGTTGGAAATGATTTTAATAGATCTCTAGTGGAGAGGATGTCTAAGGCAAGGACACATGAGTATAACAAGGCTTTAATAGTCAACCATGGTGCTATAAATGAAAAAATCTAATTGGAAACTATAGAAAGTGGTAAATACTACAAATCGAAATCATATTCTAGTTTATCTATGTTTCCCTGTGCTATAAACCACAACTTTATGATGTGCAATTAAAGCCAAAAACGTGTATGATAAGGATGTAAAATGAGTGGTCAAGATGATTTCAATCACCTTGCATATTTATTGAAAGCTTTCAACTGTCGATTTTGCAAGTCAACTTGGTCCCTCTCATAGAGGTAACACCTTAACGTAAATATCATCATGTAGTTTTATTGATATCTCTACCAATGTCTTTAATTTTTATGATTAACATTATATAGATCTTCTTGACATGCATCAATGAGTCTATATTTTTTCATTTAATTTACAATTTAATTTACAAAAATAATTTAATTTACAAGTTAATTTACAAAAAGAAATTTGAGAAGGTGATATTTAATTTACAATTTTGAAATAGAATGTTCAAATATTTTCTACCAAACTAAAGAAGTCAGTAGACAAGATTTTTGAATTTTGTTTTTTAAATACCTTAAGACTTAAAAAAATAAACTTCAATACAATTTATTTAAAGTTCAAAGTTCATGCCATGTAAATTCCTTGTAAAACCAAATAAAAATATCAGTTTACATTATTAAGATTATTGGTGTCACTAATGTAAATCTATATCTCTAAGATAGTGGTATTTGTACTTTGTTGTTGCCTACGCAATAAAGTAACTTTGCCCATTGATTTTCATTGTAAGATTAATAAAATGTTTTCTTTGAAGATAAATAACAAGCTTGTCTAATCCTTAGCACTTTATGAGTATGAATGAAGTAGAAATCTTTTAGGATCAATTGTATCTTCTTTAAAAATATTGCCTCAATCGATGAATGGTTGTTAATTTTTTAATTTATGCTAAAATTAATTTGATCATATGTTTAGAATATTCCACCACGAGTTTTTAAACTTTCAGAAGAAAAAGGTGCAGCACTGTATGTCACATGCCTGCAATGTGTAGCTTGCATGGTATAATAGAGACTGAAATGGAATAATCTTCTTGGCTATAACGATTAGAAAAATCTTACATCAAGCTACTTGGGAGGTAGAAGCAAAGAGAACTGCATAAAAAGAGAAAGAAGCATATAAATCTATCATACAATTAGAAACATTTTACCCAATGTTTGATAATGCAATAACTTTAATGAGCTTTTGTAGGACCTCAAAGCGCTTATTTTACTGTGGTAGAATTTGCATAGAAACTATTGCCAAACTTGTCCTCTCTAATAACAATGTGTGGGTAAAACGTAGGAGATGAGAACGCACATTCACATTTTAGAGTAAATTTTAAGAAATCATTATGTTTTGATTCTTTTGGTGGAATTTTAGAGTAAATTTTAAGAAATTATTATGTTTTGATTCTCTTGGTTTGATTTTCTTGGTGGAATTTTAGAATGGGAGTTTAGAAAAGACTATTTGTTCCAATTTGTTTAAATATGAAGGGACTAAATGATTTGAATTTCGATTTTGTTTGAAAAATGTGTTGTAGAATAGTTAGTTTAAATGTTGTTATGTAGAGTCACAATTTTTGAATGGAAAAAAAAATTTCTAGACAAGCTTCCTAAACTACTGACTATTATAGCTAAAACCATGGAAGCACATTCTACATAAAAATATTAAATCTCAAAGCTAACAATATTGTAATAGACTTTAATGAGTGGCTATATAGCATATAAATCTACAACACTCATTATGGTTAAGGTATGAGCAAACATATGATTAGATTTAGGTACCTAAAGAGTACAAAACAATAAAAAGGGCATTCAAATAAAATTAATCTCTCTAATAACTCAGTCTCCTTCAAAACCTTAATAACTCGGTCTCCTTCAAAACCTTATTGAATGACTATGTTGTCTTGTATTTTGTAGTGATTTGAAATACTTATCTATAATTTTTTTTATATTAGACGTAGTGAAAAATACTTTCAAACAATGGTGTTAGAAAGCATAAAAATGTGAACTAGTAAGTTTGAGTTTGGATTGGTTAAGAAAAAACATTAGTGGGATTTGCAACCGCTTACATTGCCTCATTTTGTATTCTCATACATGAAGATTATACCATTTTAATAGTCCATGGTAATAATGACTATTTCTTGTTGATGTGTGTAATGATGTATAGGGGAGGAAGTGAAGACCACTCTAGGCAAGGGAATAGTCACTACATGTCTTTTCATCACTCTAATACTAAATAATAGTTGCATTGCACATCTCACCTCTATTCTGATGGTGGAAAGATTGGCCCCTAAAATTACAAACATGAAAAGTTTCACCACAAGTAATGTTAATGTGGGTTGTACATGAAAACTTCATTTGTTTAAAATTATCTTACAAATGATTTGAAAATACCTCAAGATAGACTATTTCTTTAGGATATCCACATGATTGTGTACAAAAGATACCAAGCAGGGAAGTGGGTGCCATAGTGGATGAGAGCCCATATGTTCAAATAGTACAATCTCTCTACCCATGTGCAAAATTTGTTGTTGTAGATCAAGAATACATTGGCATAAGGACATGCATGCATGTGGCTCAAACCATACCCACAAGAATCAAACCTAGGTGGATGGTCTAACATGCCACCATCCACACTATTGGACAATGAATACTAAGACTTTTACTTAGTTACACACATGCTTAAAAGATTCAAACCTAATTCGAGGGTCTAAAGTGTAAGCTAGTTTTCTTAGGGTGAGACTGATTAAGAACCATCACAATAGGTGCTCTAACTTATACATGGTACAAGAATGTGCGCTTTGCTCCAAGCCCCTGTGTGTGGTAATTAAATCCAAAACCATAGCCTACCAAACAGTTACCTTCAATATTAGATCACAACTTGAAGATTTGCATTTAACCCTAACATACTCGCATCAATCAAACCTAAGTGGACCTCTTAACATGCCACTTTCATCATTAGCACATTACAACTCTTAAAATATACACCATACCTTTAAAACTTACACCTACCCTAACTATACTTCAACATTCAAACCTAAATTAATACCTTCTAACACCACAAATCTCACCATCCAACCATAATTGATAAATTTTTGAAATATTTATACAAAATAAATGACTCTTCAATAAATTACATTTAACCTAACACATACAATTCAATCCTTGATGCATCACCCAAATCTAAAACCAAAAAATTCTCACCTTAAGATCCGACACTTAAGTCTAAACGGCAAGCCATAAACAGCTGGTGAGTTGTAACTCACCGATTGTACAGCTAGGCCACCTGGATCTGCAGTCGACAACATCTAACCGATAAAATTGTTTGACTTCTTTCGATTGTTCCAGTCTTACTGCTCGTCGACTCCTTATTCACTGTCTTCGACGAACCGTACGAACGTCGACTAACCGGTCGCTTATAATGCACTGACTGATTAAGACGTTCCGTTCTAAACCCTAACATAAAAGAGATCCATGTATCTACTGAAAGAGAACCATAAACAGATTTGTTGAACTCTCCTCATAAGCACACCAAATAAGTGTCAAACCAAATCCACAAGTACCATTTACTGCAAAGACATTAGATTTAATCTTTAACTGCGTAGATCCAGTTTCCCCACTTTCTTCCTGCGTTCACTAAAGGAGGTCAAACTCCCAAACGTGTGGGCTGCAGGTTCATTCCAGGGTGTTTCGAGTGCATTTTAGACATCATTCTAGGGAGTTTGGAGGCACGCGTCAACTTGCTGAGTGGTGAGTTTCACATTTTAGACGTTTATGCCTATTTAATCAGTGTTGTAAACATTAAAAATGCCTCCAACTCGACGCTTCTTTTTCTTTCTCTCACGTAATAGTCAAATGAAGCATATCCAAAATTGGATCCGGATCGAGAGGGCTGGTGAAAATCTAAGGCGAGAAACATCAATACGGTAGCAGATCCATTGGAACAGATAGATGTAAATTGTTATTGATTGTTTGATCGTTGAAGTGGATAATATTTAATTAAAGTGTGGATCGAGATGTTGAGGGGTGATCATGACCAGAGTAAAGAGTGAAAAGGAAAGAATTATGCTTTCTACCACAAATAAAAAAATTCCAGTGACCGGAGAGACATGAGACAAATATTCAGGTAACTTTTGCACGGAAAGCTCATACTAAATAAAAGCTTATCAGCTAATAAAAACAAGTTATAAACAGAAAAAGTATGTGAATTTGATCGAAGTATTACTCCATTTTTTAGTCTCTGTTATGATAACAAGGGATTCTTTAATAATTGATTCAAACAGAATTAAAGTTAATTAGTCATTCATAATACATATTATTATATTTTTTTAAAAAAAAAATTTGACAGTATTTTATAATATTAATATTCGAAAAAAAATAACAAAACCAGTTATTTCTACTATATCTGATTGGCTTATGTTGAAAGAATAGACTATTTTATGTCTTCTCTTCTATCTATTTTTCATTTAATTTCAATTCATTATTTTCAAAGGCCAATCATATGATTTTTTTTTTCTACATTACAAAACTTATATAATTACGATTTTCCACTATATCATATATGTTTGAAATGACATTGAAAACTATTATCGACATCATCATAGTCCTTCATTTATTACATGCCATAAATCTTGCCTATGAATTGGCAAACACAAATAACAAATAATTGTAATGTTGAAAATCCTTCTTTCCATATTTCTTTATTCTATTGTTCATAATTGTTTTAAGGATATTCTTAGATGCATGCTCATGTACTAGAAAATCAAATCAAATCAAAAGGTAACAAGTTCGAGATTTGGAGAAGATGAACTTAAAGATTTGAGCTTCAATAATATTCACAATTTTCAATAATTGTGATAATTTCGATGGAGAAAGAAAATGGGTTGATAAAAACTTGGCACCATTTGATTGCATAATGGATTTTAATTGCATGTACAAAATGTTGTACTTGATGTCTAACAAAAATAAATAAGGCCACCCTCAATGTATGTGTCAATTATCTTTTCTTCATTTATGTTTGCCAAAAGTGTAATTATTTATTTATCTCTTTTCTATTGCAAACTGCAAAAAGAAACTTTATTTATGTTTTTCCTATGAACAACTCAAGCATTTGTAAGAGCTTATATTTGAATGAGTTATGTTATTTGAGCAAGAGATGAAGGTATTATTTCATTAAAGGGTGCAATTTCTCAGGTTATAAGGGCACTCACATTATCTTCTATTCAAAGAGAGATTACAAGTATGTTGGGTTTGACATGTTTATTCATTGTTTGAGCTCTAGAGGGCATGAAATGCAAAAAGTCCATCACAAACCAAATAAATTGTAAATTGGTTTAAATATTGGGTCTATTAGCACTTTGTGACACGTAGACTAGATGAATTTACAACACTCATCCAAGTGCAGGGACCCAAGTTGTGTGTCTTTTTTATTAATTTGCACACTTCCTTTTTAACTGTAGATATCTAGGGAAAGAATATCATGTCCTATGATTTAAAGCCTCTTTGTTTTGATTTTATCCCCCACTTTGTATTTGTTCTGATTTCACTCAACAAGAGTTCTTAAATAGTAGGGATACCATATGTTGGGACTACTTGCAAGAAAGTGAAGTGTTTCATGTGTTATTTAAGATAAAATCACATAAAATCAACTTATACTACCTTTAGTGTGGTAAATATTGGTTATATATTCTACTACAGTGTGTTAGTTTTACTGTGTGTGTTTCAAGAACTTTTTTGTGTCTTGAGTAGGAGATATTTGTAGTTTGAAAAGATAAAATTGGTTTATTTTATCTCCAATTTGGTAAATACTTCTCAAGTGCTCTTCCATAGCCATAGTAGGTGGTCTTAACTATTTGTCTACACAATTTTACCTAGTCTTTCTTTTTAACAAAATAGATTATTGAAGCTTAAATTCTCAATTAAAAATGTTCAATGAAATGTTTCTTGTCCTAGAGAGGATAAATTAGTAGGTATTTTAGATTCAATCAGCTTGGCTTCATTTTGGTTAACATTAGTGATGTAATTTGTGAAAGTGGTCGGTCTTGTGTTTGTATCTTATTTTCACAAAGTCGATATATTTCCTTTCTTGGATTAGGATAAGTTTGCACTTTTTGAAGATAATATCAACTTATTTTTACACAAACATGACTTATTTTGTCTCTAATTTGGTAAAAAATTTTGACATACCCTACCATAGTGGCCATTCTTATTAATTCTATTAGAATTAATGAATATATTACGTGAATGTTGTTCGTAGTCTATTAGAGAGTTGACAATGTTAGTTTCAATTCTAGAAGTTTAACAGTGAAACACTTTTATTTACCTGTCCAATCACTTTCTCAGCAAATCAAAGAAATCGTGAACCTACGAACCAAACTGGCTAGTTCGTCAGTTCATGATTTCGTCAATTTGCTGATAAAGCCTCCAAATGAGTCATTTTTTGAAGGGAAAAAACAAAATGACAAGGGGAACACTTAGCATTTTTGAATGAAAACCCATATAACTTATCTCAGATCAAATCTAAATAGTGGTTTTTGACTGCAAAGGCAAAAGACTGAGAAATCTAAAGGATTTGGGGCAAAAGTATGCACGTCTGGGAACTAAATTTTTAGGTGCTAAACATAATCCATCCATCATAGACATCAGCTCTGAACCAATAAAGCTTTGCAAAAGATGATCCATACTTAAAAGGGATAATTATCCTGGAGGGATTTGATGTTTAGATTTCTGAAATCTACACACAATCTAATATCCCCATTCTTTTTTCTCACTAGGACAAGATTTGACACACACTCAAAATGTTTGATTGGTTTAATAATACCTCTCTTTTATCTTTAACAATTCTTTCTACATTTTGGGAGCTATGGTAGGGTTTATAGGCCTTTGTTTTTGTCTGAATGCTTTTGCATCAGGTTGAAGGGGGATATGATGCTAGAATAGATCCTCTATATAGGCCTTGAGCTCATCATAGGACCATGCAAAACACTTCTTGAATTTTCTCAGCCAAGCAATCAGAATCTACTTTTCACGATCCTTGAGCTACTTACCAATATAGACCATCCTAGGTGCCTTGTAGGTGCCAAGGTTAACACCTTCAACATCTTCTTCTTCCACTAGTTTTTCCTTTGCTTTTCCAGTGGTCTGTATTGTCAAACATTCTCTCCAGCACCACCAATCCTCTTGGAATTGTATTTGTCTTCAATTGCACTACCTCACTGCCAAACAACATTTCCTTGCCATCATCAACATCTACCATAGGTTTCTAATCGATCACTTGAATGTCAAACTTGTCTATATAATTCAGAAAGCTAAAAATCTAATTGTTATAATTGAACACTTGCCATAGAAGTTTGTTGAATATATCTGCAAAATATGAAGCAATTTCAGCAAAAATATATTGGTGGTGGGTGACTTGTACCATGTAGAAACCATGTCACCACAATAGAGAGTGCCAAATCACCATCTGGATAGCTAGAACACAAGTCACCAATCACCAACCAGCCACCAACCAGCCTACTCAAGGGTTATTTACGCACAAGAGGGATAGACCACAGCCACATCATCCTTGCTCACACCAAAGGAGATAGTAAATAGTTATTTCAACAGCAAAATACTTCACTGTGCCACCAATGTGGGACAAAAAGTCCCTATTCAAACAAAAAAATTTGAACACCTAAAGAGAACAACGCTCATACGGGCCCTCCTCCAACAGTTGCTCTTTATCAAAAACCCTAAACAAATATAATTTTGTTGAGACTTTAGAAATGTATAAAGTTTGTTTCAAATATATATCTGCTTATGTTTTATCCCACACAATAATAGAAAAATACCATCTCCTTCATAAAAAATTTCTGCCAAAAAATGTTGTATAGACAAAAATGTCACTAATGTCTACTCCATCCAATAGTTGCTGATGATATGAAACAACAATATGCAAATAGATTTTTCTTTATGTTGGATATGATGCTCGAACATGCTAGTATTTTGGTGGACTTAGGAATATAAAGTCTGCTCAGAATGAATGAAGAAGACCTGTGAGCAAATAGAAAATATTGTTCTAAAAATGGCCTCCAAAAATCACCCAACACTTATGTGGATTTGCTGATGAAAAATCCTTCAATATTGGTGATTGGCATGCACGATTGGCCTCCAGACCGGAGTATAACTCTATCAATAGTCTTCAATGAATTCACCCTAGCAAGAATCGATACCAAAATATAACAATGTCATAGTCTAGTGAAAACTCTCAGAAGGAAGGGGTGGCATAATTGAAGAGCTCTGATACCATGTTAGAGCACCCAGGGATCCAATATGCACACTAAAACCTTCATAGGCCTGAGAGAAACAACACAACCAAAGCTATTTCACCAGCAGTGAAAAATGCATTGAGATGAAATCATGTGATATAATATAATATACAAACCTAGATATAAATAGCCAGGTGAGATGAGGTATAGGAACAACCAATCCCAACTACCTCAATGCCAAAAAACACCTAAACATTATTAAATAATAAATATCTAATAATAAATATGTTAGTTAGCCTAAGTAAAAACTTAAGCCTACTCTAACATAATAGAACAACCAAACCCAAATCACTCTCTTAGTCTGAAATTTGTCACTAAACTAAGAACAACTAGTTGTTATAAGACCCTTGTATAGCTAATAAAAGCAATCCTACAGAATGAGGATGCTGGCAGAACTACTACTTGTTGCAAGTATGTGCCTAACTAGTGTTGTCATTGATGTCAACATATCTGTGTTGTCATTAATGTCAATTGTGCTCCTAATCTAATAAGTTAGATGCTTTGTAAGTGTTGGAGAAAATGAGTAAGTGATCCAGATATTGAGTTTCTACGTGCTTTTGAGAAAATTTGCTCCTCCGGTGGAAACAGTGTGTGGAAGAGTATCTTTGTTTACTGAAGAACAATCTGGTAGATTGCTCCGCATTTCCAATAGAATGAATATCTTTGTCTATAGATTGGAAGTTATTTAGAGGCATGTCTGAAGATGCTTTATCTCAAATTTGAGCCTCTGGTATGAAGATCTGAGGGAGTTATGTTCACCAAAATAAAAGCTACTTTTTCTGAGTATTCACTGGTGACAAAGAGAAGGTATTTTGTTCCGCATTCCTCTGCATTGAAGTATTATGATATGTGGTTCTATAGTTAAAGATGGAATGATGATAAGTGCCTTCAACTACAATGGTTCATGATTTGGTGGTCTGCAAGCTATCCTTTCCTTATGACAGTGGCTAACAGTATTGTTCTTGTGCTCCAGTTTGAAGAATCTTCTTAACAGAGTGGTTAGAGATCATGCAGTTGTTCTTGGTGATTATAATGTACTTGTAGATGTCTCCTAATCATGTTCCTACCTTTGGATTGGTCCGCAAAGAGAAATTTGGATCATGGATGAAGTCTGTTCTTTGAAGACCCAGTGTTAACACCAGTCTTGGTCGACTTGGTTGTTTTCACTTCTTACAGAGATGCATTGAAGATTGTGGAAGCATGTCATGGCGTGAAAGATTGCATTTGAGTCCTAGCTAAGGCATAACATGATCCACATACATCTTTACCTTAGCAAACCTTGTTTAGGTCCAGACCTATTTCTTTGTATTGTTGTAATGCCGACCTTGGAGAATGTTGGACAATGGTTGATGAATGTAATACCGACCTTGATGTACATTCTAAAGTTGATGAATTGTATAAAAGCATGTAATAGAGTTGTGAAAAAGGAGTCTTGAGTGGAAATGAAGAGATAAGTGCAAAGGTGTAAAAGAGCATAGCAGAGGAGTTATACTGTGCTTCAATGGAACTGAACCTAGGCATGGAGTAGATGCTACCAAATCAGTTCACCATCTTTTGGCAGTGAGCCAACTCTTGGCAGTGAGCCATCCTTAGCAGTGAGTCATTCTTGGCAGTGAGCCTCAACATTTGCAGTGAGAAATTCGGGCAGTGAGCCTCTATTTTTTGGTATTGCTATAACTTATATATCTTGTGGGCTAACACCCATGGTTTTTCCCTTATAGGGTTTTCCATGTAAAAATATGGTGTCTCATGTGTTGCTTGTGTTATTGTGTTGAGCTTCTTGTTTCATGCTTTTATTGTTAAATCTGAACAACAGTAAAACAAGTGTTTGAAGAGTTGATGTTCATAGTTGTTCAAAGTTTTAGGGACAATTGATTCACCCCCCTCTCATTTGTCGAGTGCATTTCAACAATTGGTATCAGAGCAAGGTTCCTCGGAGGTAAGCCTAACAGCTTGAGGTAGAGCCAGAATGTCTTACAAAAAGGAAGCTTCGCAGTTTGATGGAACGAATTATGCGACTTGGAAGATATGCATGAAAAGCCATCTACTTTAATTTGTATTGGGTACAAAGTATGGAAAGCAATAGAGACTAAATATACCATGCCTCCGAATGGTCTGACAACTGAAGATGAAATCAAGGAATATGAGTTAAACATAAAAGCCAGAGATGCTTTGTTAAGTGCATTAATCGACACTGACCTGATAAAGGTCATGAACCTTTGAAAAATACTCAAGAAGTCTGGGAAAAGCTAGAAAATCTATATGAAGGAGATGATTCTATAAAAAGTGCCAAATTGCAGGGACTAAAGGCTAAATATGAAGGCTTAAAGATGGGCGAATACGAAAACATAACATCCTATATGCAAAAGGTTGATGAACTTGTCGTTGGAATCAAAGCTATGGGAGAAACTATTGAGGAGAAAGAAGTTGTGATGAAAATTCTCTAGTCATTACCTAAATCTTACAATCACAAGGTTGCGGCAATTGAAGAAGTAATGATTGTGAAAGAAGTCACCAAGGATCAGTTGCTAGGAAAGCTAACAACCTTTGAGATGAGAGAATTTGGTGATGCTCTGTCAAAGATTGAGATTGCCTTCAAAACCAGTACTTCAGAAAAGATCTCCAGAGCTGAGAAGTATAAGGTGAAACCTGATGATGACCTTGATGAAATTGAAGCAAATTTTGTTGACAGACTACAAAGAGGCACCGGTAAGTTTAAAGGAAAATTACCTTTCAAATGTTATTCATGTGGTAAAGTAGGTCACTATGCCTCTAAGTGTCTAGAGAGAATTGAAAGGAATAGAAATAAATTTGAAAGTAGACCTAGAGGTCCAAAGAAATGCTATTATGTTAGAGATCTTAATGATGGAGGTGTGACAAATGATGAATCTGATGATGCTAGTACTAGTGCAGATGAGTGTTTGTTTATTACAATTAAAGAAGAGCCTATGTCTACTAATCCTGCTAGTTGTGTGAAGAAAGAAAAACTAGTGGAAGAAAGTGCTCTGGCTATTCAGGTTGACAAAGAAAAGGATGAATGGATCATTGAAAGTGGATGGTCACATCACATGATTGGTGACAAAAGTAAGTTTGTAAGCTTGGAAAAGTATGATGGAGGACTGGTTAGATTTGAAGATAATGCAACTGGTAAAATTTGTGGAAAAGGATCTATTTCTTTTGATGGTAAGCACAACACTGATAATGTCCTATATGTGAAGGATTTAAAACATAATCTTTTGAGTGTGGATCAGATGTGTGACAAAGGTTATGATATGAGATTCAAAGACAATGGGTGCAAGATCATGGCAAGCTCCGAAACAATTATTGCTACCAGTAAGAAGACTAGAGGTAACATTTACCAGTTAAGAGGAACTAATAATTATTGTTTATTAGCTCAAGCATATGAGAGTTGGTTGTGGCATAGAAGGATGTGTCATATAAACTTTGATAATCTGGTAAAGATAAGTTCAGGTTAGACTGTGAGAGATTTACCAAAGCTTGTGAAACCCACCAATACCATTTGTAAGGAATGTTAGTTGGGGAAGTAGACAAGAACAAGTTTCAAGAGCAAAGAGCAATTTTCTGTTAGTTTGTTGGATCTAGTACATATAGATCTGTGGTTCTACAAGGGTAAGAAGTCTACAAGGTGATAGGTACTTCATGTTGCTTATTAATGATTATTCTAGAATGACTTATGTTACTTTTCTAAGAGACAAATCTAAAGCCCTAGAGAAGTTCAAATCCTTCAAGGCAATGGTTGAGAATGAAATAGAGATGAAAATCAAATGCTTGAGGTCTAATAGAGGAGGTGAGTTCACATCAAATGAATTCAACATTTTCTGTGAAGAGCAAGGAATAAAGAGACAATTGTCTACACCTAGGACTCCTCGGCAGAATGGAGTTGTGGAAAGAAAGAACATGACAGTTCAAGAGGCTACTAGGACAATGATAAAGGAAGGAGGTCTATCGGAAGTTTTCTAGAAAGAAGCTATACATACTATTGTCTACATTCAAAACAAAGTTCAAGTAAAAGGTAATGGTACTAAAACTCCCTATGAATTGTGGTATGGAAGAATTCCTACGAGAAAATATTTTAAAGTCTTTGGAAGCAAATGCTATATCAGAAGAGATGAAGATCTAGGGAAGTTTGATGCAAGATGTGATGAAGGAATCTTCCTTGGATAATCTACCAAGAGTAAGGCCTACCAGTGCTACAACAAAAGGCTGAAAAAGATTGTTGAGAGTGCAAATGTGAAGGTGGATGAAGACAAAGGAAGAACATCATATCAGAATGGCTATGAATCAGATGAACCGGTTGCTATAACACATGAAGAAAAAGTCTAACAAGAAGGTAGTCAAGATGAAGAAGAAAAGGCTCTGAAAAGTGCTGCTAAGACCCCCAGGTATGTAAGAATCAATCACTTTGAAGATCAAATTATTGGAGATAAAAATAAAGGAGTACTAACAAGGAAAAGAGTTGTAGAAGAATAAGTAAATTACTATTTTCTTTCTACAGTTGAACCAAAAACTGTGAATGAAGCCTACAATGATGAAAATTGGGTAAAGGTAATGAAGGAAGAACTAATACAGATAGAGAAGAATGAAACTTGGGAATTAGTTCCTAGACCTGCTGACAAAAATGTTATTGGAACCAAATGGGTTTTCAAGAATATAAGCTGAATGAAAATGGAGTTGTAAGGAATAAAGCAAGGCTTGTGTGCAAAGGATATTCTTAAATTGAAGAAATAGATTTTGAAGAGACTTTTGCTCTAGTATCTCAGATTGAAGCAATCAGAATATTTATGGCATTTGTAGCTCACAAAGATTTCAAAGTGTATCAGATGGATGTGAAGTCTGCATTTCTGAATGGTGAGTTGAAAGAGGAAGTCTACATTGAGCAACCGGAAGGATTCTAACTATCAGATCAAGGTGATATGGTATGCAAGTTGAAAAAAGCATTGTATGGACTCAAGCAAGCTCCTAGAGCCTGGTATGCAAGGTTGGATATGTACTTATTGCAGTTAGGGTTCAATAGAGGTACTGTTGATAGTAATCTCTATTTCAAGATTAATGGTGATCAAATTTTGATTGTTGAAGTCTTTGTTGATGATATCATCTTTGGAGGCAATGAAGGTATGTGCATGAAATTTGCTAGTGAAATGCAAAAAGAGTTTCAGATGTCTATGTTTGGTGAGATGAATTTCTTTTTAGGTCTACAAATTACTCAATCAGATAAAGAAATCTTCATATCCCAGTCTAAGTATGTGAAGGAGTTGTTAAAGAAATTTGGAATGGAGGATTCTAAATCGGTATGTACTCCCATGGTGACTGGTTGCAAGTTAAGTAAAAATGATGAATCACCTAAGATTGATTGGAGAAGGTACAGATCCATGATTGGAGGATTACTTTATCTAACTCAATCCAAACCTGATATAATGCATGCAATTTGTCTTATAGCAGGATTTCAAGAAGATCCTAGAGAGTCTCATGTTATGGCAGTTAAGAGAATTTTGAGGTATTTGAAAGGCACATTAGATCTTGGCTTATGGTATCCAAAAGATAATGATTTCACTCTCAGTGCATATACAGATGCAGATTGGGTAGGAGATGTTGATGACAGGAAAAGTACAAGTGGAGGTGCTTTATTCTTGGGTAATAGATTAGTTTCATGGTTGAGCAAAAAGCAAGAATCAATTTCCTTGTCAACTGCAGAAGTAGAGTATATTGCAGCAGCATGTTGTACTCAAGTATTATGGATGAAACAGACCTTGAAGGACATAAGATTTGTGTATGAAGATCCAGTTGCAATCTTCTGTGACAATACAAGTGCTATAAACATTTCAAAGAATCTGATGATTCACTCAAGAACAAAGCATATATCAATAAGGTATCACTTTTTGAGAGAAAAGGTGACAGAGAATGAAGTAAAGATGGAATATGTGTCCACAAAGGATCAGATTGCAGACATATTCACTAAGCCTCTACCTAAGGATACCTTTGAGTATCTCAAAGAAAAGTCAGGGGTAATTAGCCCTCCTTCTCTGAACTAAGATGCATAAGAGTGCATTAATCTAGTGGTGTCTAGAGTCTTAGTCATTGATCTGGATTGATGTTTTGAGAGCTACCTCGTAGGGGGAGTAGCTAGATGTTCCTAATAAAGAAAGTGTTGATAAAAGAGAAAAGTTTAGTTGGATCAAAGTAGCAGAATGCAAGTATGTGCCCTTTTCCATTGATGTCAAAGGGGGAGAGAAATCACGTGAAAAACTCAAGGGGAGAAAGAGTGTAGATGTGTAAAGAGAAAGGGGGATAGTCTTGTCTTGATGGTCTTTTTAGTTTTTCACATCATATGTTGCCATCAATGACAAAGGGGGAGATTGTTGCAAGTATGTGCCTAACCAGTGTTGTCATTGATGTCAACATATCTGTGTTGTCATTGATGTCAACTGTGCTCCTAATCTGATAAGTTAGATGCTTTGTAAGTGTTGGAGAAAATGATTAAGTGATCCAGCTATTGAGTTTCCAAGTGCTTTTGAGAAAATTTACTTCTCCGGTGGAAACAATGTGTGGAAGAGTATCTTTATTTACTGAAGAATAGTCTGGTAGATTGCTCCGCATTTCCAGCAAAATGAATATCTTTGTCTATGGATTGGAAGTTATTTAGAGGCATGTTTGAAGATGCTATATCTCAAATTTGAGCCTCTAGTATGAAGATCTGAGGGAGTTGTGTTCACCAGATTAAAAGGTGCTTTTTCTGATTATTCACTGGTGACAAAGAGAATGTATTTTGCTCTGCATTCCTTCGCATTGAAGTATTATGATCTGTGGTTCTACATTTTAATTTGGAATGATGATAAGTGCCTTCAACTACAATTGTTCATGATTTGGGGGTCTGCAAGCTATCCTTTCCTTATGACAGTGGCTGACAGTGTTATTCTTGTGCTCCGGTTTGAAGAATCTTCTTGACAAAGTGGTTAGTGATCATGTAGTTGTTCCTGGTGATTAAAATGTGCTTGTGGATGTCTCCTGATCATGTTCCTACCTTTGGATTGGTCTGCAAAGAGAAATTCGGATAATGGATGAAGCATGTTCTTTGAAGACCCAGTGTTAACATCAGTCTTGGTTGACTTGGTTGTTTTCATTCTTGTGGAGATGCATTGAAGATTGTGGAAGCATGTCATGGCATGAAAGATTGCATTTGAGTCCTAGCTAAGGCATAACATGATCCACATACATCTTTACCTTAGCAAATCTTGTTTAGGTCTAGACCTATTTCTTTGTATTATTGTAATGCCGACCTTGGAGAATGTTCCAATGGTTGATGAATGTAATGCCGACCTTGATGTACATTCCAAGCTTGATGAATTGTATAAAAGCATGTAATAGAGTTGCGAAAAAGGAGTTCTTGAGTGGAAATGAAGAGATAAGTGCGAAGGTATAAAAGAGTAGTGCAGAGGAGTTATACTGTGCTTCAATGGAACTGAACCTAGGCATGGAGTAGATGCTACCAAATTAGTTCACCATCTTTTGGCAGTGAGCCATCTCTTGGCAGTGAGTCATCCTTGGCAGTGAGCCTCAACATTTGCAGTGAGAAATTCGGGTAGTGAGCCCTAAGGCAATGAGCCTCTATTTTTTGGTATTGCTATAACTTATATATCTTGTGGGCTAACACCCACTGTGGTTTTTCCCTTATAGGGTTTTGCATGTAAAAATATGGTGTCTCATGTGTTGATTGTGTTATTGTGTTTAGCTTCTTGTTTCATGCTTTCATTGTTAAATATGAATAACAGTAAAATAAGTGTTTGAAGAGTTGATGTTAATAATTATTCAAAGTTTTAGGTACAACTGATTCACCCCCCCTCTCAGTTGTCTGGTGCATTTCAACACTACTATGTTTAAAGATGGATATGCAGTTTTGTTTTAAATGATTAGGGTTATCACAGGCTACTCAGATCGGTGCCTATTCATTGGCTGCAGAGTGTCATGTTCAACAAAGGAACACAACTACAAAGAAATGTAGGACTCCCTATTTCAAGAATCAAATGCATGAAAATCAATACCAAATCACTGGGAATGCTTAATAATCTAACACTACATCATGTTCTTCCTTATGCAATACTAAAATGATCATTTACAGAAATTGGAAATGAATTAAGAGTTGTCGCACTCATCCAAATCAGAGCTTACATTCAAACCACTAAACATGGCAAGAGAAAATTACAACTGTGGTTAAGCTTCCTAAGAAGAACATCTACAACAGTGGAGAAAAATAGTGATTCAATACATAGATTACAAAATATGTAACATGCATTTCACAGTTGTTTCATGAAGAACAAAAACTACAAAGATGATCTTTTCTTTTCTACCTATGGATCCCTGAACCTGCTGAGAGAACAATGCCTAATTGACCAACCACCAATACCACTAAAATAGAAGCATATATAGCATTTTACCTCAATGTGCAATTCCAAGCATTGCATCCCAATGATCATGTACAAACATGCTTCATTAAAACTAGCCCATGGGCATGTCAGGCAATCTGTCAGATTGGAAGGAATGCCCACTCCCTGACAAGCCTAAAAATGTCAGAAGAAGATTGCCCACACTCTTTGGGTACCTAGAGCATTAAAGAGGGAATGTTGAATTCATGTTTCGATACCTGCAAATCCATTTCATCTATTTTGTCCTCTATTTGTGTACAAGTGCATTGAATATTTTAACTGTGTTAACCACCTACATAATCTAGGCCTGTAGAACATTAATGCTAAGTACAAGATTAACTATGTAACATTGTGATCATGGAACAATTTCAGGGAATAGCCTCTTGAATCCTTTACAACACTTTAAACGTGTTGTTCAATTTCAACTTGCAGAATCCCCTTTGAATTTTCTGCACTTGAAGAATTCAAACATTCAACCTAGTTATTTTCATTCTTACCAAGCTATTGGGTCATTTGAACTCTAATTTTACCTTTCTACACACTGGGCATCTTCCTTTCCCTTCTATTAGAAAATTTGGTCAGGAAGCCTCTCAATCAGTGAAATTTCAACTTCGCAAACTCATCCTCCCTCTAACAAGTTCCCTTTAGCCTTATTTTTCTTCTTTATCTCCTTTATCAGCAAATTTATCTTTTTATGAACCATGGAAAAAGTATTTCTTTCCTTATATTTCACCTTGTCTTCATTTTCAACATTATTTGCCTTATTAGAAAATCTTGGAGTTAACTAACTATTCATTTCTTTCCTTCTATCTTGTGTCTTCTCTTCTTGTTGTATCCTCTCTTGTCACCTTTTCACCCAGTCAGTGAACCTAAAGGTTCGTCAACCTCCACCTTTGTGTATGAAGACACTCCTTTTCTACCTTTGCCATTTCCACCACTATCGGCAAATTCTCCTCATCACAAACTTCTTACTTTGTCACTTCCTTCTTTGTCAGATCTTTCCCTATCTTTCAAACACTTTCTTTCACCCATTGGTCGCTTCATCGCCTTATCGGTGAATCGACAAAACTAAGAACTATTGAATTTCATCGGTAAACTTGATAGTTTACGAACTTGCCAATTTTCCGATACACACTTAGTTTCTCCATTCATTTTCCTTAGAAACTTTTTTCATTTCTCTATGAGCAATTTTGCTTGCCAACAAACCATCCTTTTTCCTTTGTTGCGACATTTTATCCTAGAAGTGTCATACTTGGCATAGTTGTATGCCTAGGGACATTATCCCTTAAAATCTTGGAGTAATTGGTGGGTCCACAATTGTTGGTAGATGCTTCTATGCAACAATATTTTGACATATTATATCTGACCTACAAGTTCTTTTGCATCCACCACTCACCTTGAGATCACTAGGAAAATTGGAATTAATGTTTCTCATGCATGTAATTCTCTTGCACTGAGGGATTATTAAAGGAGTCATGGGGATGATCACATTCTCATTATTGCATTGTATGACAATGATATGTTACTAATTGGGAATGGTAAAAGTTTGATTTCTAATTTGAAGTCTCAGTCGTCAGCATAGTTTGAGATGAAAAATCTAGGGGTAGCTCGGTACATTATGGGGATGGAGATCAGAAGAGACAGAGTGAACAAAAATCTTTGGTTAGGCTAGAGTAAGTATGTTAACACTGTGTTGAGAGACTCACCATGGTAGATTCTAGACCTTTGACTGTTCCTATTACAATGGGGAAAAAGTTATCTGTTGTAGATTGTCAAAAGTCTCCTTTTGAGACAGAGGATATGAGTAGAGTTCCTTATGCTACTGTGGTTGGTAGTTTGGTGTATGCGATGATTTGTATAAGACTAGACATTGCCCAAGCAGTGGGAGTCCTTAGTCGATTTATGGCTAATCCTGGATGGGTACATTGGGTTGCAATGAAGAGAGTGTTTAGATATTTGTGGGCTACTTCCAAGTATTCCTTATCCTATCATGGTTATCCTACTAGATCTCAGCATTCTTTGAGTGTTCGTGGTTATGTGGATTTTGATTGGGTAGGTGACATTAACAACAAGAGATCCACCAGTGCTTATGTGTTCACTATGTTTGGTGGTGCTATTAGTTGGATGAGTAAGCAGCAACCTGTGGTCGCTTTATCCATGACAAAAGAAGAGTACATGGCAGCTACTCATGCTTGTAAGGAAGCCATTTGGTTTAAGAGATTGTGTTCTGACATTGGTTTTGATGCAGGGAAGATTACCATTTGTTGTGACAGTCAAAGTGCCATATGTTTGTCGAAGAATGCTACTTTCCATGCAAGGACAAAGCATATTGATGTACAGTACCATTTTTTCATGACATGGTAGAGGATGGGAAGGTGAATTTAGAGAAAGTTCACACTTTGACAAATGTTGCAGATTCCTTGACAAAGCATGTGAGCATGGAGAAGTTCAGATGGTGTTTGAGGCCTATGGGCCTCTTGGCCCCTAGCAATTAAATCATGTCATTCTATTGACTCTTGAAACGTGTTCAACAAGTGGGAGAATGTTGGGAATTAAGGTGTCTCGACCTTTGCAAGTTCCTAGCTGTAGATTAGGAAATCAAATTGAAGGTTAAACATAAACTAAGATGCATAACAAAACAAATAGTTATACCTCAACAAGAAGACCCAATCTCATCAAGGGAGATGAAAGTTGCACCCAAAAAAGTTCCTAAGACATGATAATCCCTAGAATATGATTCAAATGTGAAATGTTATTACTCTAATTGCAACTCACTAATTAGCTCAATGGATATTTAAACATGGTAACTTTGCATAAAACTTGGATCCCCAAATGGGTTGAGAGATGTATTTATAGATTTTTGGAAGGGATTTTGATCCAAGGGTGGAGATTGATTTGGAAGATCAATGGTGGATGATAAAAGTGATGTGGAGGGCCTAGATTTGATCTTGAAGAAATGGAGGGCTAGGAATAAAAGTAAATCTTTTATTCATTTTGGGAAAAGGGGTAATTAAATGAGCATGGGTGTGAAGGATTATTTTTGAATTAAAGATTCATATGGGGAATGTAAAATGAATTAAAAATTCATTTGGGGATAAGTGGAGATAAATGAGGTATGGGGGTGTAAGAGGAACTAATTGTGATGTGGGATGTATTTAAATAAAAAATTGACTTAGGTGGATTTATTTCAATTTTTTATTTGGAGGATGTGGGAAAGGGTGTTAAACTAGGTTTGACCACCCAAATAAGAGGTTAGGATTAATTAAGCATAGGTTTTATTTAATTAATCCTAGGGCTAGGATGAGGTAGGCTAGGGTAGGCAATTAAATAATAGCTATTTAATTGTCTAGGGTAGGGATAGGTCAATTAATAGGCTGAATTAATTAGTTAAACATAATTTAGCTAATTAATTAGATTTAGTGAGGAAAGGGAAATTGATTAAATAAATATTGCATATTTATTAAATCAATTGGCTAAGGTTTGGACTATTGAATTAATGAAATTAATTCAATTTTGGGGATAAAATGATGGAAAATTGGATGATGAATAGATAATTAATTAAATAAAAATTTAATTAATTAAATAGAAGGGAAATTGATATGTTTAGGGATGTCAGGAGTCAATTTGGTGGTAAAAGACATTTTTAGGTGTCTACATTTGCCCCTCTTTGACGTGGTGTCAAGACTTAGGAGGGAAGTGGCGTCAGGTCGAAGAAAAATATGCCCCAGCTGCCGAGAAGGAATAAGATGGGTGGAGGATGCCCCCTTGAGAGGTCCGCAGAAAAAATAAAATTTTTAGGGTGACCTCTCGAAAGGACGCATCAGGAGTGAAAGTTGGATAGGGGATGGAAAAAGAGGATGACAGGAAGAAAAATGAAGGAAAAAGGCTGAGATCTGCACCTTGGAGGGAAAAAGAGGGGGTGGAAGAATGACATGGCCCACTATATTAGGCAAAGTGGGCCCTTAGAGTGCCACATTTGCACACATTGACCATTAGAGAAGAAAGATCGAAGGAGAGACGGCAGAGCACAACCCCCAGTTCCCTAGACTTTGACACATTTATGAGCGGTTCCGATCATTTTGGCTAAGCACCGGAGGCGGGACCCCAGGTAGTATCTAACCCTGGCTTTTTAATTTTTTTGTTTTTGTCACTTTTTTAGGGTTCAGGAATTGGGGTTAGATCGCTTACTGTGAAGGATAGGGTGGATTAGTGCAATCCTCTGGATTGGCACTATCCGCTAGGGTAGCATTAGGGCAGTTTGTCACCATTTGCCTAGTATTTTAGCGCTATCTTCTGAAGTAGCGCAATTTTTTAGAAGAATAGGATTTTGGCATTTTAGCGCCAAATAGGTGTTAGGGTAGCGCTAAATTGTGAACTAGCGCCATTTTGGGTAGTAGCGCTATTTTTCATTTTAGCGCTATATAGGGGATTAGCTCCATATATGATATATGCACTTTTGTTATAATTGGTGCTATTCACTAGATTAGCGCCAAATGACAGGGTGACGCCATTTGGTAAAGTAGCGCTAAGCATGCTACGCAGTAGCGCAATGTTTGGGATTAGCGCAAAGTGTATTGTGCAGTGGCGCTATTGCCTGTAATAGCGCTATTTATAAGTAGTAGCACCATTTTGAAAATGGCGCAAAGCATTGTCTGTTTTGGCACCAAATGATTCTGACTTTTAGACATTTAGAAGAAAGGGGTTGATTCAAAAAAAGATAGGTCGATATCTGACCAGAAAGTTGTGGATACAAGATACGACGTCATTTATAGTGTATTCACGGGATCGACGTGTGCCATCTGTGATGGCACTGTTCAATCAGTTCGATGATACTACGCGAGCTCGACTGGCAAGATTGGGGCTCGACTGGCGAGATTGCGGCTCTTGACAGTGGCATCGATGCCAGTTCTACGAGCTCATAGAGCTCTGATGACAGTGGTCATAGAGCGGTACCGTTCAAAGACATGCACCTTTTTGTTGCCGACCGGGGAGTTCACTATCACACTTGAGGATGTTTATCTCATCCTCAAGCTACCTATTCACGGTCGGCGAGTGAGGTACAACATGAGGAGGGGACGGAGGGCCCTAATCAGAGTGTTTGGCGAGGACCACATTGTGCTATCAACAGATGGTTGGGAGATGAGCTACAAGGGGACATTGGCTGTGGGTGCAGATCCCTTTGCCTTATTCCTGTGTGCTTTGATTGGTGGTGTGGTGATGCCTAATAGGAGAGGCAGGGGTTTTCCAATTGGCTGGGGGGAGATGATCGAGGGTATGGTCAGGGCTGAGACCGTGTATGCCTGGGGACCAGCGATGTTAGGGCAGCTGTATCACGAGATGCATACAGTTGTTTATCTTCATGATTTAGCGTTGTCAGCTGGGGTGACTCTTTTACATTTGTGGATTTGGGAGCACATCGCAGTTACCCAGCCGATGTGTGGGTACTGTCGTCGGCCATTTGAGGCGTTATTGTTTTTATATCGAGATGCAAAGTACACTTACACTGGATAGGTTCATTACTAGAGATGGATGTCGGATGATGTCATTCGGGTGACCTGGCAACCCTATATTGGAGTGGAGCCGTGGCCGGGTGATGATATCCACATGCCTTTTACATTTCAGCAGCGATACCTGATGGGTCGAGGAGACCACACAATAGATATGCACCTGCTATCATAGGTGATGCGACAGTTTGGATTGAGGTAGGACACGCCATAGCAGATGGCCATTTTTTCTCAGACCCATCGAGATGCGCCCTTCTGGCCTACAGCCATACAAACACAGGTAACTCTAGATGACTTTGCATCTTTATGGCCAGTGCGGTGGGATTGGGGGAGCATGGTCATGGATGCAGGAACCACTCCTGCATATGACATATGGTGGCAAATGTGGCGGCCGACCCAATTTACAGACCCAGTAGAGGAGGCAATCCCGGCAGAGGAGGCAGCGGGGTCAGATGATGATGATTTAGATGACGATGGGGATGATGACTCTGATGGAGATGATGTCCTAGAGGAGAGGGAGGAGGTCATCGCAAACTACATCATGGAGGTTGGGAGGGATGGTGAGGAGAGGGTGGTTGGGGGGCATGGGTAGCCGATGGATATGCTGGCTGCCGCAGCAGTTGGACAGGTGCCCCAACAGCAGGGGGATAGCAGGCAGCTGTATAGCAGGTGCCTGTTGAGCAGGTTCAGGTGAGAGTGGGGCAACAGCATAGAGGGCCTCAACATCATGGGGGACAGCCGAGGGTGGATAGGGGGGGCCTTCCCCCACCACAGGTAGTGTAGCAGTAGTTTATAGGGCAACAGGTAGAGGCAGGCCCCTCAGGGACAGCTAGAGATGTAGAGGTTGAGAGGGTGGCATCCCGTTAGCGGGGCCAGGATGAGGAGGAGGAGATTGAGACCCTGTGAGCACAGGTGGCCAGCCTATAGAAGGCCTTAGAGAGCCGGGAGACAGAGTTGGTGCAGCTGCGGGGGACAGTGGCCTTATTGGATGGGTTAGATGGACAGGTGGCTGCATTGCAGGCACGGCTAGCCCAAGCTCAGGGTGAGTTAGTCACTTTGATAGGGGAGTGGGATGCGGCACTTGCCAGGGCACAGCAGGCAAAGGCCCAGGGTGATACAGCGGTTTTGATCAGAGAACGAGATGCGGTGCTTTCTAGGGAACAACAGGCAGAGACTACAGTGGGTAGCCTACAGGCCTCAGGTGGTGGACTGGCCCCTGTGTTGACAATGATGTAGACTCAGTTATCTCAGGTGCAGACACAATCATATCAGCTATAGGGATAGTTGAGTCAGGCACAGGGGCTGCTGACTGAGGTACAGGGGGAGTTGATAAAGGCCAGAGCACGGGTGGAGTATTATTGAGGCCTTTATTACGCTGTAGTGCTAGCAGAGAAACGTGTACCGAGCTATAGCCAGGTCAGTGGATCGAGGGCCTCCAGGTCTCATAGGTCTAGATCTGTTTAGAGCATTTAGCAAGTGATGGGTCCCCCATCATATGTGCCCTAGCATGTTCCACAGGTACAGGTACAGGCGCAGCCACCACCACAGGCAGGACCACAGCCACAGCCACAGTCACAGGCAGGACCACAGCCACCACCAGGGTTAGGATCCCCCACCCGATCAGATAGAGGATCCTCTATGTGACAGTCATATCATGTTAGCCCTTAGAGGCGTTGTATCAGGACACTGTATTTTTTGATATATATATGAGCGATGTACATTTTTTGTGGTGATTATATATGATATGATTCTTTTTCATGGTCTATGTGTTTGTCTATTATGATAATGCTCTATGATGATTATGCAGTATGTTTTATGGATTATATGCTTATGGATGTGTTCTGTTTATGCATTTATGTTTTTTTGATGTAATGGATGCACCTATGATGGATGTAATGATAGTTTTATTATTTTGATATATGTGTGGTTTATGATCTATGGACTATATGATGTATAGTGCAAATAAATGTTCAGATTATTAAACATTTATTATGGATGCACAATGTAATGGACATGTATGTTTATCTTAATAAACACATGTTATGTATGGCGAGATTTTATAAAATGCAGCTAAATGATTATGACTATGATTATGCAATGTGATTATATGATTATGCTATGCAAGTAAATGTAACTAAATGATTATGAGATGATATATAGAATGCAATGTGATGATTAATGATTTTTAAAATGCACCTATGTGATTACAAACGTAAACAATTATGGTATAATAAGTAAATGACTCTAGAATGAACCTAAATGATTACCTAATGAAATGATATGCAACTACAAGATTCTAAAATGAACCTAATGAAATGATATGCAACTACAAGATTCTAAAATGAACCTAATGAAAAGATATGCAACTACAAGATTCTAAAATAAACCTAATGAAAAGATATGCAACTACAAGATTCTAAAATGAACCTAATGAAATGATATGCAACTACAAGATTCTAAAATGAACCTAATGAAATGATATGCAATATTAAAAGATTCTAAAATGAACCTAAATGATATGAGATGCAATCTTAAAAGATTCTAAAATGAACCTAAATGATATGATATGCAATCTTTAAAGATTCTAAAAATGAAGCTAAATGATAGGCAGATGCAAAACTAAGTGATAGGTGAGATGCAACCTAGGTGATAGGTGAAATGTAGACTAGGTGGTAGGTGAAATGTAGACTAGGTGGTAGGTGATATGCAAATGGGTGATATGTGAGTTAATCAAGTCCTGATACACATGATGTTCTTTGTTTGACCCTGAGTGGTGGGGTTGTGTGAAAGTGGACCAGGTGGGGAGAGGATAGGGGTGGATGAATGGGGTTTGGATAGGATTGGGAGCAGTTAGATTGGGGGAGTTGGAGATGAGGGAATTGATAGGTCATAGGACACCACATCATTGAGGGGTGGGGGGTGGGGATATGATTTGTTTCAGGATGTGTTGTGTGAGGATACGTTGGAGGAATGGGATTAGTGAGAAGATTTTATAGGTTAGGTGTGGGGGGGTGATTATGAAATCTAGGCCCAGATAGTTTAGTGGATTAGGATGATGGTTTGAGCTAGTAACAGTAGTCGCATAACATTAATTGAGAGCATTTCTTAGTTTACTATAGCAATGTAGGATATAGTTCACAAAGGTATGAAGTAACCTAGGTGATGATATATATCCCATGATTTCATGGACTAGACCCATAAATAATAGGTTGATTTCATGCATGCCCAAGGTAGTATAATCTTGCCTAGTCTAGGAAGGGGACTCATAGCAATGAGTGCGAATAGTACATATAAGGTTTTGATGCCTATATATGCAAATGGGACACCTCATGCTAGAACCAACCTAGGCTTCAAGATATGAATACTGTTCTTGAAGTAATGAAACCAACCCACAAGCACAGCATACAGAAACAATGACCTTGTCTGCTCTATGTGTTGTTTGCCACTTACCATGATATAATGAGATCAAGGTAGCTTTGGAGATGACCTAGAGTGAGAAAAAAAGATAAAAATCAATAATCAAAAAGACCAACCAAAAGATACAAATAGCCCTTTTTGTGCTCTTACCAAGAGACATGTTGATAAGATGACAAATTTTTGTCCATTGTAGGAAAGATATATCCTAGGACGCATATCGGTTGGATTTGATTGGAGAATTTTTGAAAGATGGGAAAAAGAACAGTCTAGCTAGGTGTAGGATTATAGTTGGTATGTTGATTGATGATTTTTGCGTTAGGGACCAAGCTTCGAGTGTATACTTACCGTGTGTATCATATAATGGGTCTAGCAAGGTCAGTGAGTGGGGACCATCCAAATGGGTTGGATGGGTGCATCTTAGGTACCTAAGTACTGGAAATGTCCTTCGTATTCCAGACTGCCTACATACCCTATTTCCACAGGATCAAGGTATTGTCAAGATGCGGGTGAAATGAATATGTAGTTTTGGTTTGACTTGATGATGTGGGAATGGTTTAGTATGGATGTGATGGTGAAGATTGATGGATGGGAGAGATCGATGTGTGAGGGTGATGTTGCATTTGTTTTTGGATTTTTGATGATTTTGTATTGTTTTTGGATTTTTGATGATTTTGTATTATTTTTGGATTTTTTATGGATTTGTATTGTTTTTGGATTTTTGATGATTTTGTATTGTTTTTGGATTTTTTGATGATTTTGTATTGTTTTTGGATTTTTGATGATTTTGTATTGTTTTTGGATTTTTGATTTTTAGCTGTACAAACGGAAGCTTACAAGGATCCCCATTCCATGGATTGGGCTTGGGTGAGATAGTGTGGAATGGGTGATAGGACTTGATGTTTCGGAATTCCAAGCCATGGGATGTGTGCAATATGGAGTGTTGTGACGGAAAGAGGACTTATTAGATGGTAGAAACGGCCACTACACATGGCACCTGAAACAGGTTTTCACCATGGTACTTATCCAAGGCGTCACCGAAGTGATTTTCACCATTGGAAGTTTTTATTGCACTCACATTTTTCTTGATTTTTTGATTTTTTTGGTTTTTTTTATTTTTTCTATTTTTTTGATTTTTTGATTGGGATATTCGATGGGTTATGCGTAGAATTTCTTTAGATGCAGAATGTTCATCAGCTCATCTAAAGGCTGCCCCTCAAGTGTTGCAAGTTGGTATGCTCTTGATCCATAGCTAGTTGTGATGACATACGGTCCTAGCCAATTAGGTTCGAACTTACCTTTCTTAGTGCGCTCTTGCAAGTTTTTCTTATTCTCCATAAGGACAAGATCACCTACTTCAAATTTTTGGGTTCTGATTCCCTTGTTATAGCTTCTCCTGAGGTGATTTTGATAGGCCTGTAGATGGTTCAATGCATTCAGGCATTTTTCATCTAGTAATTCTAACTGGTGTAGCCTTGTGACTCGGTATTCCTCATCAGTGATTATGTTTTGAAGTGATACTCTTAAGGATGGGAGCTCAACCTCGATAGGTAAAATGGCTTCGGATCCAAAGACTAGAGAGAATGGAGTGGCGCCTGTGGGGGTGCAGATGCTTGTACAATAGGCCCATAGGGCAGGGTTGAGTTAGAGGTGCCAGTCACGGCCTGCTTCATTGATTGTCTTCTTGAGAATGCAGAGGATGGTTTTATTCGAAGCCTCTGCTTGACCGTTTCCTTGAGGATAATATGGGGTGGAGAAGTGGTGTTTGATGTCAAATTTTTTGCACAAAGTACGGACTTCTTGGTTCTTAAATGGTTTTCCATTGTCAGTGACGATGGAGTGAGGGATACCATAGTGACAGATGATGTAATAGAGGATGAACTTGGATATCTGGGTGCCAGTGGTGTAGGTGGGTGGTATTGCTTCCACCCACTTTGTGAAGTACTCAGTAGCAGTGACTATGAACTTATGGCCATTAGAGGATGGGGGATGTATTTTCCCTATGAGGTTGAGTCCCCACTATGAGAAAGGCCATGGCATCGTGATTGGTTGCAGCTCTTATGCTGGTGCGTGGATGAGATGGCCATGATGTTGACATGGTAGGCACTTCTTGATAAACCTATAGGCGTCTCTTTCCATGGTTGGCCAATAGTATCCGGTCCTTAGGATCTTTTTAACAAGAGCAGGTCCACTTGAATGTGCCCCACAGATACCTGCATGTACCTCTTGCAAGGCCACTTCAGCTTCCCTAGAATCTAAACATCATAAAAGCGTGCCCTCAAGACTCCTTTTGTATAGGGTATCTCCTACAAGGGTGAAACGGGAGGTGTGGCGAATGAAAGATTTACATTGTGAGGTGGATAGGTTTGGAGGGATGATATTATCATGGAGGTATAGGTAGGTTTCTTGATACCACAGAGATAGGGGACCAATGACCTCGCACACTAGCTCCTATTGAGGAACATCATATGCTGGGATGGGGATTTCTTCTATCAGGAACTCACACTTCTTGTTGTCTTTCTTCATGTTGACCAAAGATCTGATGGTGGCCATGGCATCTGCAGCTTTGCTGTTGAGCCTTGGGATTTTGCTCAAAGTGGATGTCATTGAAGTAGTCTTTGAAGTCATCGACCATCTTTTTGTAGGGCTAGAGCTTATCATCTTTGGTCTTATATTCATTGTTTACTTGTTGGATGACCAGTTGAGAATCTCCATACACTGTCAGTTTCTCAATTTTCCATTTGATTGCCATTCGGAGGCTTGTGATAAGAGCCTCATACTCTGCCATGTTGTTGGTACATGGGAATGTGATTTTGAATGACTTAGGGATTGTGTTGCCTTGAGGGGTAACAAACAGGATGCCTGCCCCCGAGCCTTTGTGTGTGTATGATCCATCAAAGTACATCTTCCATGTTTCTGTGGCTGGTGTGATTGTCAGGATAGCTTCGTCAAGAAACTCTGCCAGTGTAGGATGTTCCGCAAGAATGGGTGCTTCGGCCAACTGATCAGCGATAACCTGTCCTTTGATGGCCTTTCTCTCAGTGTATTCAATGTCAAATTTAGTGAGAATCATGACCCATTTTTCCATTCTCCCAGTGAGAGTAGCTCTGTTTAGCAGATATTTCAGTGGGTCGATCTTAGTGATGAGCTTGGTCTTGTGATTGAGCATGTGGTGTCATAGTTTTTGTGCAGTAAAGACTAGGGCCAGATATGCTCATTCAATTTGTGTATAGTTTAGCTCATATGAGATCAGGGTGCAGCTGATGTAATAGATGGCTCTTTCCTTCCCTTGTTCATCGTGTTGTGCTAGTAAGGCTCTGATAGCTATCTCTGTTGCTGAGATGTATAACAGGAGAGGTTCTCCTTGCTTCAGCAGAGTTAGAACAGGGGGATTAGCTAGATAATCTTTGAGTTGGTCAAAGGCAGCTTGACACTGAGTGTTCCATACAAAAGTTGTGTCTTTTCTGAGTAGGTGTTGGAATGGTTGACATTTATCAGCCAATTGAGCAATGAACCAATGAATAGATTGGAGTTTGCCTTGCAGACTTCTCAACTGTTTTAGGGTCTTTGGAGGAGGCATTTCAGTGATGGCCTTGACCTTTGCGGGATCTATTTCAATTCCTCTTCTGGAGACTATGTACCCCAATAGTTTTCCCGAGGTGACGCCAAAGACACATTTCTTTGGATTGAGGCAGACATTGTATTGTTCCAAACGGTCGAAGATTGCTGCCAATACACTTAGGTGTTCCTCTCTTGTCTTCGATTTCCCTAGCAAGTCGTCTACATAGTCTATCATGATGTGGTGGAAAAGATCATGGAAGATGACAGTCATGGCTCTTTGATACATGGCTCCTACATTCTTTATATCGAATGGCATTACCACCCAGTAGTACGTCCCCCATGGACATATGAAGGTTGTCTTATACTGATCCTCTTCTGCGATCCGGATTTGGTTGTACCCTAAAAATCTGTCCATGAGGGATAACATCTCATGTCCTGCCATGAGATCCACTATCATGTCAATGTTAGGTAATGGGAAATCATCTTTTGGACAGGCTTTGTTGAGATCTCTGAAGTTGATGCAGCAGCAGATTCGGCCATCTAGTTTGGCTACTAGTACTAAGTTGGAAACCCATTCTGGGTAATCAATTGGGCAAATGAACCCAACATCCAGTAGTTTCTTTAGCTCTGCCTTGACTAAGAGGGCCACTTGAGGATTCATTTTTCTAAGTTTCTGTTTTATTGGTTTTGCATCAGGGCGTACGACAAGGTGATGGACGACCAAGGCAGGATCTAGCCCTGGCATGTCTGCATAGGTCCACACAAAATTGTGATTTCTGCACTTGAAGAATGCTAGGAAGTTTTCCTGTTCTTCTTTGTTGAGAGATTCTACCCTGAAAGTGATTTTCGGCTCTTCTTCTGCCCCAAGATTCATTTCTTGGGCTGGCTCGACTAGGACCATTGATCTATCTGGATAAACCTTGTCTATCTTGGGAAGGCCCATGCTTCCATCTCCTAGCACCTCGTGGAGGTTTTCACTAGGAGATATGTCTTTTGTTTTTACTATTTTTGGGATCTGATACTGCCGCAGAACAGTTTTCACCATCAGATCCATTTTTTATTTTTATATTTTTATGACTGGAAGCAGGGGTTGTCTCCCTAAAATAGGCATGCGTTTCAAGTTCCATGATGTATCCTGCTCTGTGATCTACCAGGGGGAAGTGATCTCTAATCCCCATCATTTTCTGTGATGGCCTCATCATTAGGTGCTATGTCGAAGACAGGAGGTCCCCGTTGGTCCCAGTCTATGAGGTCTAGGTAGACAAGTGGTAAGTCATTGGATGACGAGGTGAGGGTGGTCACTATGTAGATGGTGCATATGGATGAGTCAAAGAAATCGGCAAAGTCACTAAAGGAGTCTTGAAGGCCCATTTTGTTGATGTTGTCGACTTTAGGGGAAATCATAGTGACCTCGACTATGATACATTCATTGGTACTGAGGATATGTTGTCATTGTCCATATCCTAATCCTTGAGTGTAAGGATTTCTTGTCACTTGCACTGGTTCCAAGATCCCCTGTTCATGAAGGCTAATACCGCCTTGTCCCTTATAGCCCATGCTTTTGACAATTTCAAACCCTTTACCATAGATTTCTATTGGGATAGTGGGGGCTTCTTGCTCAGGCTTTTCATCCTTATATAGCCAGGATGAGATATCTTCGAGCACATCCTGATTGAGGAGATGTTTCCTTTCACAGATGGGTGATGGTTTACACTTGATGACTACTGTGTTGGCTGCTTCTGTCTTTGGGATGCCAAACATTTTAGGATTTGGTAGTGTGCCCACACAAAAGGTACCATGTAGGTCATATTCCCCACATCCCATGTTGCTGAGCTTAATCTTGACCTCAGGTGGTGGAGGTGCTTGGGATGAAGTGGTGGCAATGTTTATGGGGTCGATGTATGAGGTTTATGCTATTGGGTTGGCTTTAGTGGTGTCTTTGTTGTATGGGCAGAAGGTATGGTCATGGCCTTCCAAGAAACTGCAGTATTGGAAGGGGCGGGGGTCGGCATAGACAGTGACTTCCATGCCATTGTGAGGGAATTTGAGGCATTGATGGAATGTGGATGGGACGGCTTGCATGGCATGGATCCATGGTCGGCTGAGAAGAATGTTATAGGGGAGGTCAAGATCAAGGACTAACATTTTGTTTCCAGTATTTTCTATCCCACTTGAATAGGGAGCTTGATGGTGCCTTCAGATAGCCGTTCGGTGTCATCGTAGCCTTTGATTGTGATACACTCGCTGGTGTCTACAACCACATCTGAGTATCCCAAGTGTTTTAATAGTTTAAGAGTGCATATGTTTAGGTTGGAGCCACCATCTATTAAGACTCTTTTAATGATGTGTTTGTGGATACGGACTTCGATGTGTAGGGTGTCGTTATGTAAGTGCTCAGAAGCGGGAAGATCCTTTTCTAAAAATGTGAGATGGTGAGGTGCGGTAATATGTCCTACCATGGCTTGGAATTGAGTCACATTCAAGTTGGCGGGAACTTGAGTTTCCAAGAGGGCTTTGTCGAGGACATCTTTGCGAAGGGGGGATGTGCGGAGTAGCTAAAGTATGGATATTTGTGCAGGGGTCTTCCCTAGGTGCTCTAGGAGGTTGTACTGATTGGTAGGTGATGGACGTGTGGTTGGACGAGGGGGTAGGGGCTCAGATGCAGGCATTTGTTTAGTGGTAGGGGTTGTGTGGATGGATACATGGCCACGACGGGTTGTGACAGCGCAATCAGGTGCTTGTGCCAGAATGGTGATTGTGTTAACATGGTGAGATGATGATTCTATCTGCCCTATGATAGAGTCATAGGATACAGGTGGTGGGGTGATGGTGTATGCTTGATTGGATGAGGAAGGTTTATTATGGTTAGGCAATTGATCCTTGTAAGCTCTGAGGTTGGTGTTTGGCAATGGTTGGGTGCTTTGATCAAGGCTGACCTAATTTTAATTTATAAGGTCTTGGATGCAATGTTTTAGTTGCATGTAGTCGGTGGTTTTATGACCCGCAATGCGATGGTATTTGTAATAGTTATTTTCATTGTACCACGCAGCTTTGAGCTCATTCTCTTGATGGGGTCTAACAGGTGGGAGTGTGATCAAACCTTTCTTGAGACATCTGTCGAGGATGTCCTTGATGGGTTCCCCTAAGGGTGTAAATTGCCTTCGTGGTTTGCGTGGTTTAGTTTGCCCCCTTTGGTTATGTACATTGGTGGCATAGGTATGTGCAGGTGTTTGATTCTGTACATGTTGGATGGCTTTCACATCTGTGACGCCGTCGTTCAAAGTATTTTTGTTCTTCCCCCAATAGCGTGACTTGTCATTTGATTACGTGTTGGCGTTGTTGTTTGTATTGGGGGTGTTGATATGGGGTTTGTTGTTGTTGTTATTGTTGGATTTGAAGTCATATAGTTTGATGGAGCCCTTGGCAATGAGGGCCCGTTCGATGGTGGTACCTTTGTCGATGACCTCTTCAAAGGTAGATGCACAAAGGATTTGTAAATGGAACCCTAATTTCTGATTGAGGTTGGTCACAAACATGGTGATGAGTTGTTTTTCAAGAATTGTCCATGGGAGTTTGCTTGCTAAGCTTCTCCACCTTTGCAAGAAAGAAGCGAAGGCTTCTCCGTTCTTTTGTTTTGTGTTGCAAACATCGGTCATAGACATTTTGTTCTTGAAGTTGTAAGAGAAATGGTTTACAAATTTTTCTACAAGCTCAGGGAAAGTCCTAATGCCTGGGGGAAGATGTACGAACCATTCAGTGGCTTGACCACCGAGGCTTCTTGGAAATAGTCTCATTAGATAGGTATCGTTATTTGAGACTTCTAAGAAAGTGATGTAGAATTCCCTGAGGTGATCCCTAGGGTCTCCTTTTCCTTTGTATTTGTCAACTTTAGGTGTTTCAAAATTCTTGGGGAAAGGGGGCATGTATAAGGTCCGATCAAATGGATAGGGGCAAATGTCCTCAAAGGAATAGTGCTTGTGCTTGCCCCCAGTTTGCATGTCGTCTACCTTTTGGATCAAGGATTGTACAACGATTGTGAGATCTTGTGGTGGTTGTGGTTGGAGTGTATAAGCCTATTGTTTGGTGAGAAATTGGAGATGAGGTGGGATTTGATGTTGGAGATTTGTTTGGTTGAGGTTTTGGTACTATGGGTTGGTGTTTTGGTTGATTTGTGCATGATGTTGTTGATATGTGTGGAGTTGTTGGAGAATATGTGGTGGTATTTGGGGATTGGGATTATGATGTCTTGATGATGTTGTGGTGTTATGTGGATACGTGACATTAGGTGGATTGGTGTTGGATAGGTGGACGTTAGATGGGTTGGATGTATTGTAAGGTGGTTGTGAGAATAATTGCCATAGGTATGCTATGGTTTGAGGGTTGGGTGGAGGCACACTCGTGGAGGTACTTGCATGCGTGGTGTTCCCTTGTATGCCCAAGATGATTTGTAGGACAGAAGGGTTTATGGTAGTTGTGGTAGTGGATGTAATGAAGAGTTGGGAGGTGATGGGATTGGAGACATTTGTGGAAATGGTAGATGTGGTAGCGGTAGAACTTGTGGAGGTGGCAGATACAGTGGGTGTGGACGTTTGAGAGATAATGGGTTAGGTGTTTGATGTAGATGTTTGGGTGTTTGATGTTGTAGGTATGGTGTTAGAGGTGGATTGTTGTGATGAGGTTGTGTTATGGGGTGGTTGGGCACCAATTTTGAGGAGATAATCAAGAAACCTATTTGGATCTGACCTTAGGACTTTGTCAAGCATGTCTATGTTATCAGCATCTTGTGTGAAGGTCAAGACATCTAGATCATCCTGGGATATGGTGGGGATGTTTTGTGGTGGTGATGGTGGTGGTTGTTGTTGTTGTAAGAAATGGAAGGGATTTTCATTGGGATTATATGTGGGGATGTGTAAATACGTAGGTGGTTTGTATGATTGATAGGTATGTTGTTGCTGTTGGTGTTAGGCATTCCTATGCCGCCATATTGTCCAGATTTTGCCATTTCTTGATTCTTCTTGTGTTGTGATCTAGTTATGGGCATGCAAGTGTATGGATTTGATTTTGAGGTAGAGTGAGATGGGGATGGAGACCTTAGAGAATTGGATTGATTGTGTTGGACCCAAAGATGGTTGTAGTAATAAGATGGAGAGGGTGAGTGTAGTAAGATGAAGGATTTGAAAAAAAAGGTGTTAACCTAAGGGTGATAAGAATGGATGGTAGTGTGATTGTTTTGCACAAATTTGGACCAAAAAGGTAGATGATGAATGATGTTTTCTTTGAAAAATATTTTGATGTTTGATTTGGATGTTTGATATGGGATATTAGGATGACATTTTTCAAGAGGTTTTGTTGGTCAACAAAATGAGCTTGGGCACGATCTAGATTTGTGTTACACAAATGGATGTTTTTCTTTGTTTATGGTAGACTAATGACCTTACGCAAAGAACGATGACTATTCCACTTGGAAGGTAGACTATTGACTCTCCAAGCAAGATATGATGTGAAGGATGAAATCTAGATCTAGCTTTTAGCTCAAAAGGATGACGAGTTTTGGTTGATAATTTGTTGATGGGTGTTTTGGTTTGTATTTTGGATTTTTTGGAAATGATTTCTTCGTAACAAGGGTATTTGTTTTGGTCCAAAGAGATATTCAAAAGATTAAAGGGGATGGATAGATATGGATTTTGAACGAATTATGATATAGCAAAGGGTCCAAATAATTATAATGGTTGATTCTCTAAGGTCAAAATGAAGGTATGATTTGGAAAATTTTGAGGAGAAAATGGATGGGGTACTATCAAATTTTTGGAAAGTGAATATGGATTATGACAGAGCAGATGGTGAAGATCACAATTGAATGGGTCTTAGTTTCATGCAAGCCATTATGAAAATAATGCCAATCTACAGGTGAAATGGCACCAAAATCAGATAGATATGGTGCTAAAACAAGGCAGTGTTGGTCGAGGCTCTGAAAAAGATAGATTTTGGTGGCAAATTTGATTTTGTTTTGGTTTGACATTTGACCAAATGATTTGGTTTGTCTCTTGGTAGGTTTGTTACAATCAATTTCAAGCACAATAATCACACAATAATCAAAATTTTGTTTGTTTTGTGAAAAGGATGTTTGATTTTGTTCAAACAAGCACTTTGCACAACCTAAGGAGAAGATATGACAGTATTTGTTGAATCCCCTAGCTGTGCCTATTCAAAGCAGGTAGCTCCAAGATCTTGGTAGCACCGGCTCCTCCTTACAATTGCAAACACTTCTCACACATACCAAGATTCAGGTTTCTTATAAGGCTTGTCCCTCACCAAACCTTTGGATTATCCCTGCTACCTCGGCTAAGAACCGCATGAATTAGGGCCGCTTCAAAGGTTTCCCTTCTGTGTCAACAAATAGAAGGATTTTGGCTTGCTAAACAAAGGTTCTTAGTAAGTGCTTTCGTTCAGGTGGTTATACATGCAACAATGCTACTCTCCATTATGGAGTCTCCCAGCCTCCAAGGGTTATGCCTTGGAGGGTTTTGGGGGAGGTTGGTTGTTAGTATAACACAACACCTGTTGCTTGTGACTTTCATCCCAAACACCTTATTTTATATAGTAGCTTGAAAGAGCTTGGCTTTAGCTTGTTGCCGCTTGGGTCGTTCCCACCTTTCGAAGCGAGGTGGCAGGCCCTCTATGGATTTACAAAAGCAATACAACCACAAAAATACTTTTGATCCCCAAGTTCATACAAAGATGCAAGGGGAGAGCATACGTATTCTTTATGCTTGCATCACACTAAACATGGTTCATTTTATTTCTTTGGATTATGTTGGGGGTGATTTATGCAAGTGTTGTGAGAAGCTTTTGATTCCCAAGGTCACCAAATGGTGCGAGGGAAGAGCATACACTTTTCACACTACCAAACACAAACCACGAAAACACTTCACACAAATTAGATTGGTTTTCTTGATTATATGAGTGAAGAATGCAGATTGTTGTTCTTTTTAATCCAATGATTTGATTGATACAATTTGTGGTTCTTTTTAAAGCCCAAAGTCAAAGTGTTTTGATAGTTGTTGGCACACAATTTGTGAATTTTAGAACACCAAATTCAAAATGTTTCACACACACACACACAAAGATTTGTTTGTTTGTTGATCAATTTTTATAACATCAAATTGAAAGGTTGTGTAAACTAGCATGCAAGGGTTCGTTTTAAATTTCCAAATGAAATGTTTGTGAATCTAACAACACCCTGCAAAAACTTGTTAGTGTCCACAAGATAATGTGGATGACCTTCAAAACACTTGTCAGTACCTGCATAGACAACAAAGTCAGTTTCAAAAATAGTGCTAAAATAGAGTCCTAATCACGCCACTACAGATAGGTAATGGCGCTACTTGATAGACATTGACAAACTACCTGACATTCTAAACGAAATGGCACCAATTCCCAAATAGGCGCTAATATCAGACCCAGAAAGTGCTTATACAAGTTTGTGCTAGAGATTTATACAGAAAGCGCCACAATAATACATAGCGCTAATACAATATACAGAAAGCACTAAAACAGGTAATAGCGCTAAAATGAGACTGAGAAGGCGCTACTATGCAAGTTGTCAAGCAATCTGGTCACAGTGTAAAGATAGCGCCAATCTGGGCTCCGATAGTGCCGATACGAGCCTGAAAGTGTCCATCCTGCAAACAGAGGTCTTTTCTTGAACAACACAAAGCATCACAAGGAAAAATTAAGGTCTTGTTAGCCTTGTTAGTACAACAGATGAGAAAAGCAAGACAAAATGATAACCAAAAAGTATGTTTGGATTTTAGAAAAAATTTTGCATAAGCCCCCCTTCTTTCTTCCAATATTCCTGCAAAATGGAGAGCGATTAGCCAAAAAGAAATAGTAGGAAGAACATGGCTAAAACAGACATGTGAGTGAGCATTAAGTAAGAAATGTGCTATGCAAAATAGCGCTAAAATATGCCAGATATAGCGCCGCTGCGTAGGTAGGATAGCGTTGCACCTGCAAAAACATGTCTAGAGCACCACAACTCACAAAAACTGATTAGATTCAGACCTTGTGGGTCCCACCAGGCGTGCCAATGTAGATTAGGAAATCAAATTGAAGGTTAAACATAAACTAGGATGCATAACAAAACAAATAGTTATACCTCGACAAGAAGACCCAATCTCATCAAGGGAGAGGAAAATTGCACCCAAAAAAGTTCCTAAGACATGATAATCCCTAGAATATGATTCAAATGTGAAATGATATTACTCTAATTGCAACTCACTAATTAGCTCAATGGATATTTGGACACATGGTAACTTTGCATAAAACTTGGATCCCCAAATGGGTTGAAAGATGTTGTATTTATAGATTTTTGGAAGGGATTTTGATCCAAGGGTGGAGATTGATTTGGAAGATCAATGGTGGAGGATAAAAGTGATGTGGAGGGCCTAGATTTGATCTTAAAGAAATGGAGGGCTAGGAATAAAAATAAATCTTTTATTCATTTTAAGAAAATGGGTAATTAAATGAGCATGGGTGTGAAGGATTATTTTTGAATTAAAGATTCATATGGGGAATGTAAAATGAATTAAAAATTCATTTGGGGATAAGTGGAGATAAATAAGGTATGGGGGTGTAAGAGGAATTAATTGTGATGTGGGATGTATTTAAATAAAAAATTGACTTAGGTGGATTTATTTCAATTTTTTATTTGGAGGATGTGGGAAAGGGTGTTAAACTAGGTTTGACCACCCAAATGAGAGGTTAGAATTAATTAAACATAGGTTTTATTTAATTAATCCTAGGGCTAGGATGAGGTAGGCTAGGGTAGGCAATTAAATAATAGCTATTTAATTGTCTAGGGTAGGGATAGGTCAATTAATAGGCTGAATTAATTAGTTAAACATAATTTAGCTAATTAATTAGATTTAGTGAGGAAAGGGAAATTGATTAAATAAATATTGCATATTTATTAAATCAATTGGCTAAGGTTTGGACTATTGAAATAATGAAATTAATTCAATTTTGGGGATAAAATGATGGAAAATTGGATGATGAATGGATAATTAATTAAATAAAAATTTAATTAATTGAATAGAAAGGAAATTGATATGTTTAGGGCTGTCGGGAGTCGGTTTGGTGGTAAAAGATATTTTTAGGTGTCTACACTAGCATTTATTATTTAATTATATATTTATTTTTGCCTATTATTGTAATTTTCTATGCAAATCCTATTTTGTCACTTTGTGGGAGTTGGCGCGGTGATGTGTCATACTACATGGAAGGTGACTAGATGTATTTGTGTCCTCATATGAGGAGATAGGAATCCCACTTTGTGGTAAAAGTCTTTTTCCATGTTTCAACATATTTTGGGTGTTGTAAGGGGTCTATGATGCGTAAGAGTTATGATAGATTCCTATGATAGAATCTATGACATATAAGAGCCAGAAATAGAAGATTCTATGACAGGTGTGACAAGTGTCAAGAAGCATCTTTGTATGGAGAAGGTAGGTGCCCAAGTTTGACTATGACAAGTTGTAAGATAATCCACTATTAATAGTCAGTTATGGCAGATTCTCTTATAGCTGTAAGTGTTGTCATATATGACAGATTTTATGACATTGTAAGAGCATTTGTCATACCTTTTTTGGGCAAATTTGGGGAACCCAAGTTTGGGGGTTGTAAGAGATGAAAGGGAATCTCTTACAAGTGTCATTCACATGTTTTATGGCCTTGGAAATTTGGCCATATGAATTTGGATGAGATTATTCTGTTGACTTGCTCTAGAAGCTACCTCTATTTGTAGTACTTCTATACATATATAGGTGCTTAAAGTTGGAGTTGTATAATTGATTTATAGGTACTGTTATGCTACCAGAATTGCTACAAAATATTATGTCAACAGTGGTGAACTTCTGAAAGAGCTTGGCTCTATGATTGTATTGTAACCATTATTTGATTACTAAATAATACATTGGGTTGTTCTTTTGAATGTTGGGTTTTTTTACCTAAAAAGGTTTTCCCCACGTACATCTTGTGTTATGGTATTGTTCATTTAATTTATGTTTGTGCTTCTCCTTAATGTTAATTGGAAATATTAAAATTTGCATAACACTCCCCTCATTAGTTCGGTGTAGGAAGCTATTCTATGTACCTTGCTTCCTTTCATTTTGGGTAGTGTTGTCTTCATGATTGGAAGGAGTGCTTCTTGTGATCTACTTCACAAGGATCATGTCACAAATGATAGATTAAAGAAAAAATTAAATGCTCAGTATAGTGGCATTGGAAGTTATTAAGGCCATTATTGGTAAAGAGGGCATAGAAGGTAATGGTCTTTTGAGAATATGTGCATCAATTCTAGAGTATTTTAAGGCCACATTGTTGATGGTTATTCTATCATTAGAGATGGGGGAATGCCTATTGGATCTACTTGATAGGTTGACCATGGAACATGGGAATGGTAGGAGGGAAGGACTATGATAAAGTAGGAAGAGCACCCCCCTTAAGAGTATGGTCATGGAAAGGGAAAAGTGGGAGGTTTTGGTGTGGATGTAATGGAAATGAATGAGGGTGTTCAGTCTTTCATAAATGATGTGCACACCCTAACTAAATTTTGCTAGGATTTGAGTATGGTTATAAAACACTTGGTAGTGTTACAACATAGGGGGATACTTGATGTTTCAAGTGGATATTTGCTTCCAATTCTTGAGACTGATAAGCTAGTTCATGTAGTTAGGCATGTAGAGATTAGCAAAGGTATCAAATTTAAAGGAACAAATTCAATAGAGGTCTTATCTATGAATATGGCTAAATTGGTGGATGTCTTAGGTAGAGGTGTTTATAGCAAGGCTTATGTTAATTAGATTACCACTTTGCCTAATGTTGCAGTCGCCTACTAGGGATTATCTAAGATTCAGTAGGTAGCTAGTGGATATAATATAGATAAAACCATTATCAAACATTTTTCTACTACAAGAATTAACTATTATCAATACTTGTTACTAACTCTACTTTCAAATATGTTTCAACAGCAAGGACTAGTTGCTCCACAACACTTGTGTATGGTTAAATATATGTAGAGACATGAATGTTAGCCATATAATATGGTTTTATAATTGGAATTTATAAGGCAAGTAAAGGTCCTAGAGGTGTCATACTTGGCATAGTTATATGCCTAGGGACATTATCCAGGGTTAAAAATCTTGGAGTAATTGGTGGGACCACAATTGTTGGTAGATGCTTCTATGCAACAATATTTTGACATATTTTATCTGGTACAAGTTCTTTTGCATCCACCACTCACCTTGAGATCACTGGGAAAATTGGAATTAATGTTTCTCATGCATGTAATTCTCTTGCACTGAGGGATTATTAAAGGAGGAGTCGTGGGAAGAGGCAAATTGAATCCATCAATTAGAGAGATATCATAGAAGTCAATATTCGTGTATTGGTTGAGAGCATGTTGACTAGGGTGGGAAAAAAATTGCTATAGCCTTAGTAGTTGAGCAAGTCATTACTGTCACCAATTTGGTAGGTGCCCCAACCACTGCCAATGAAGGAGCAACCCATGCATCCCCATATTCTACCATGTATTGTTATGGTGACAACTTGGATGCTCCATGACTACCCTTTTGTTAGAAGCTACTCACTACATATATGTTCTATATCTTGTAGGTTCATATGAAGTGTGTATACTGAAGAGGAGGAACACACAAAGAGAATGAGTTGGGTTCATTAATTTGTAAGGAAATATAAATAGTTTCTTAGATTAACTCTATGGGAAGAGATGCCACGAGTTATCTAATATATATATATATATATATATATATATATATATATATATATATATATATATATATATATATATATATATAAAGTCTAGCAACATTTCAACATAACCAAAAAATAACAAAAATGAAAGAAAGAACAACCACATAAAAAAGAGACACTAATATACTTAGGGAAACTCTTTCAAAAAAACTAAAGTCCTCTAAAGTACTAAAATCAATGTATTTTTAGTAACGAAATAGATTTTTTATCAGGCTTTGAGCCTTTACATAGAGATTTAAACTCTTAACCAAGGATAAAACCATGCAAGATGTAACCTTCTATAGCAATGAGAAACCATTATTTCTATTTTTGAGGCTAGTGCAAGAACAAATGAGAGACATGTTTAGCTCTATGCTATTCAAAGTTCCATCAACAAACAATTCAAGCATCAATGAGTAAACTCTATCCCAAGCTTCCTATTTATAGGGAAGTGAGAAATAATGAGTCTAAAACAGCTTACTAGAAGCTTCCCAAACCACTTTACCATCAATAATTAATGCATTGAGAAAAAATTATCAATGCATCAAACATCTCTAAGTTGGATGCCAAAATTTACACAAACTCCAAGGCACCTTAGTTACTCCCTTCAACCAATTTGGTTTACAATATGCACCCCAAGCATTAAATGCTTTTGCAATTTATTCAATGTATTTTACAAAAAAGCCCATAAATTAAATGCATTCCTCCAATAAGCCTCACAAACCATGTGCTCACCAATCCCCCACTAATCCATGACCCCCCAAATATTAATTTCATTTCCTCCAATGTGCCATCGACATTAAATGCATTTGCAATGCCACATTAAACCTCTCCTAGGAAAATATTAGCCTCTCACACAATGTGTTGCCCCACATAGACATGGACCACATGTTTACAAATACAAAGTATAAATATATATGCAAGGTGGGCATGGACCCAAAATATTTACTTAGCATGCTTGTCAGTGCTTATATACTTTGAAATACATTTTCATTTTAAGTTTCATCTGCACCTCAAAGGGGAGGCAAGATGTGATGGTGAAATTTACATACTCATGTAAATTCCCATTTGGTTTTGGGCCCGTTTTAATGGAATGTCTTAATACACTTATGCAATGACATATATGACACACTCTTGGGCTAAGTTTGGCTCCTTTCATGACCTTTATCCATCCCTTTTTACTCTTGCATACCATACATCTTCCCTTATCATAGCCTTATCTACACCTAATCCCACACAATCAATTCATTATTAGGCCAATTTCTATGAGCTTCATCCTTGCCTTAGGATCCTAAATTCTCCATTTGAAGTCAATCTTATGACTTGTGGGTTTGCTTTTGCATGGCACAAACCTAACACAAAATTCAAATTTGCAAATTTCAAATTTGATACTCCTCCCAAGTTTTTCATTAACCATTGGGAGCCAACTTGCTACAAATTTATGTGACTGTGATATGTCTCGGTACTTAAACACATTCAGTTAAACATTAATTCACATTCTAAACTATTCGAAAATCCTAAGCAATTATAAGGAGCATTTGTAAGAACATGTGGATGTGGAGCGTTAAAATGAATTAACACTTGCACATCTTTCACATCATAATTCACATCTAGGCCATTGCACATCTTCTTATTGTCTACCAGTCCTTGCCCAAGGCCATAAGATTATCTTTCAAGGGCGTTGATCGAGGAGAACTTCACCCTCACAATTCAACAACTTCCCCAATATTTTTAAATATCTCTAGTCCTTACACCCAGGTAGAAAGAAAGAATCCCATTAAATCAATTAACAATAGTCTACATGTAGCTAGATTAGAATGCCTTCAAATCTATGTTGTGCAAGATTAACTCCAAATTGTGGGATTGACCCAAAGGTACTTCCAAGTCTACATAGAGTACAAAGATAGTTAGCACACTAAGATTATTAATTTTTTATATTAATTAATTATATAAGACATCAACATTCATATTCTATCATTGATTCAAGACTTAAGTCATCTTTTCTTCACAATTAATTTTCTAAAACATTTATTACACATTTATTTATTGCCTTATCATTTAAATTAATTATATATTTATTGATAACATCTTATTAATTAACCTAAATAACCCATTAAGAAAAAATATATATTTCTTAATTAGCACTTAAGAACGACATTTACTAAACAAGCTCAAATAATCAAACATACATCTAGCATGCTCGACTTGCTTTTGAAATGAAATTGATTAGTACTTTTTCATGTGGATGTATGTTGAAATAATCGAACATACATCTAGCATGCTCAAGGTTTTTTTTCTGTCCAATTTGTTTTGTTTTGTCCACATGACGATCCTAGATTTTTCTATTACAAATCTTTTTATTTCCTCATTAATATTTGGACATTCTTGCATCTTAATGTCCAACTTCTTTATCCATTTATCATTTTGTTTCATCAAATGTGTTCTTTCTTCTAGTTAGCTCTTCCTCCATAATTAGCCTAGGTCAACGATGGTTCTCCATATTCTGAGTAGATTCTTTAGGTAACTTAATAGTCGGACGAAAATGTACCTATTTCAGCCAATAAAATCTCATACAAAACATCAGTCTTAATTTTGAGACTGCTTATTAAGGCTTAAATTTAATGGTTGTATAGCTGTATTTAAGCATTTTTGCCATAAAATACAATCAAATTTTTAAAAAGACTGTATCATATGTCAAAATTTATATAGGATTATGATTATATATATTTGATTTATATATAATTTTACTTATATTAAGGTATGTCACCATTAAATAGATAACTGTAATAAAAAGAACAAATTTAGACGTGATGCTTATGATTAGATATTTTAGATTCTTTCAACCTGCTTCAATTTTCCACACTAATGTTTGACGTGACCGATTTTAATTTTCACGTAACGAAGCCAACAAATGGAAGCACGTGCACGTTTTACTCTTAACTGGACACTTAGTCACTGGTATTCCAACTTCTGGTAGACTTTGTACAAATTTTACAACTTTGCTTAAATTAAATGAGACGATTTTGAGGGGCACGAACTATTTTCACTTTGACTGAGAGAACTTAAGGGAGAGGACCCAGTAGTGGAGTGGAGCACCCTAACTTCATGCCTCTTAAAATCATAAGTGGCAATTTCGAATCACTCTAAAAATTTTACAATAGCTTACTTGGCAAGGCCCCTACTTATAACTAAGGTTTCAGGGCCACATCATCAAATATGATGTCACATCAGCATTTTTTTTGTTGAGGTGTCAAATAGTTCCAAAAAAAAAAGGGTGGACCAATAGGTGTACATTAAGTCATGTTTTGTTAGTGCGCTGATATGACATCACATGATTGGTTGCTTTTTAAATCTAAAGGGCACATTTCATTCAACAAACAACCCAACAAATAACCAAACCAACGCCAATAGTAACAACTAGATAACTTACCATTTACCAAAAATCATACATCAAATGCTAAATTTCATTAGATGTATTTCAATACAACAAAACACATGTAAAACCTACCATAACAAATGCATTCAAGGCAAGGCCCTTTGAAGATGTTGAAAAAACTTCCTACACATTTTTTATATAATTTTTCATCAAACAATAGAATTAAATCCTAAACAAGATGACTAAAAAATCACTTCTAAATATCCTTAGAATATCATAGACATGCCAGTAAAAATATATACCAATTGAAAAAGAGCCTCTTACAACATAGAAATACATATCAAAATCGTAACAAATCATATGGAAGCACACCATTCAACAAACAACCCAACAAAGAACCAAACAAACGTCAATAGTACCAACTGGATAACATACCGTTTACCAAAAATCACACATCAAATGCTAAATTTCATTAGATGTATTTCAATACAATAAAACACATGTAAAACCTACCACAACAAATGCATTCATCTTCTTCGTTAGATTCCAACCTTGTCAAAACAATTGAAGGACTTACTACTCAACTCTATTTCATCCTTAAAAAAACTTAGTAAAGTACTTGTAGCTTACCAAATGTAGAAGCCACCAAAGGTGAGCCAAAGCAAGAATCAATACAACTGAAACAACTAAAAATTTAGTGAGGTACAAAGGCTTAGAGCCCAAAGGGCTTCAAACCCTTAACTCCACCAAAAAAAGGAAGACTTAAACTCTAGGTAGATAGCTTGAGATCTGATGGTAAGAAATGTTCCCACCAAATTTCAATGTCATCTGATGAGATAAAAAAAACAGACACAGTAATCCTAGGCAACAAGCAAAGAAAACAAAGAAAACACACTTACAAAAGACAAACATAAACAAAAAAAAGGATAACTTAAGATCATAGAGCCACACTTCACAGGCAAAAACCTCAAAGAAGTAGAAATCTAAACTTACTTCCAAATATAAGTCATTCTAACACATTTTATTAAAACATATGGTGTAGAATATTTTTCTCATAAGACTACCAACCTTTATCACATTACTTTAGGTGGTGGATCCTCTAATAAAGCTTGTAAATCTATATTTAGGGGTATAGTAGACTATTGTCCATCAAAAGGAGTTGCAAAATAGAACATCATTTCAAGTAGGGACGAGTCAAAAATCAAATTACAAATCCACAAATACGACTTTGTCCTAGATCTACAAACTCTTCCTCTAGTAGAACACAAATTTAGTGTAGACACTTCACTAACAAAGAGGCACTATTTCCAAATCACTTATCAAGCAAATTCCATAATCTTCTCCATTTGACTCATTCTTCAATCATAAATCTAAGTACTCCTATCTTCTTATCCGCATTTGTAAAATAATAATTATATTTATCCAATCTATCATTCCATGTTATATTTAATTAACATAAACAAATTTATACTTATATCTATGCATTTCATTGGATTAACCCAAATTGAAGTCCAGGAAAGTTTATTTTCTTTTACCAATAATTATGTATAATTACGCCAAAGGTACAGCCTGTGCGTCCCCAGATTCTGCCCTGGGTTGTACCGGCAGGAATATCGATGCTCCACGACTGCCCTTGTGCTAGTTGTTGCCCTCCACCTCAACTTGCCGCTGCCCACACTGTGTACGGGCACTGGTTTGAGATCTCAAACGTTGCTGCCTTCACTTTTATTCCTGCACTCAAGAATAAATTTGTTAAAGCGGGAAATGCTCTAGTTTAATCAAACATTAAGCGTCGTTTTGAATCACAGAGCTCTTTCTATCGACATTAATCTAAACATCATAATAGATTTACTTATGTCCAAGTAAAAGTAAAAAGTATAGCAAGACAAAAATTGGAGATGTAACAATCTGTAAATTTTAAAGTGGCCCCTAGTCAGTATACTTAGCTCTCTGTGAACAGAAACAATTCATACTAAATTTATCTGGATGACGGTTAATATGTTGTGTATGCCCCATATAAACAACCTACACTGCCACTGTTTTCAAACATTTCAAACCTGTTTAATCTTGATTTTTTTAATTAATTTGTTTAACCCACTTCTTTCAAATTTATGGATCTTATTATTTATAAATAAAATTTTAAAAAAACTACTTGTTGATAAAATTTCGACTGCCAGCCTATTTTACAACTGCAGACTGTTTAAGGTTTACCCCGTATATGTGTGTTCCAAAATTTCCCAGTAAGATATAAAACCGAAAACTTTAATATCTAGTTCCCGGTGGCTGAAAAGTCTGACAATTTTGCGTCTTGGGGCGAGACAAAGAGGCCTATGTCAGACTAGTCAGAGAAGATGACATTATATAGGTATGCTGGACCTTCGCGCTCATACAGGACAGCCTTATCTTTTGCCGTGGAGAACTTATGGAACGTCGGCAACAGACAGTTTAGCACACACAAGGAATTACGTCACATCTTCACCTCTCCACTGGACATGTTGGGGTTACGCATTTTGATAGACTTGTACGAATTTCACAACTCCTCTTAAATTAAGAGGGGCGCCGACAGATTAAGTTCCTTTTTCTGGGTTGAGAAGTTCTATAACAATTTTAGATTATTTTTAAGAAAGTGTTGATGGTTTAAGTTTTTGTTTGGTTTGAGAAGTTTTATAATAATTTTAGATTATTTTTGGTAGTTTGTTATTATGGAAAGTATGAGTTTAAGTTGTATGAATAATCTATTTCAGTTTTATTTTTATTTTTATACTCTTTAAGATTTGAACCTTGGTGGATGGTGTAATCAAGGAACATATCATCAGTTATCATACTCACTAATTATATTGAACAAATTAAGCTACAATCTTTTGGTAGTCCCAATTATTTTCACTTCATTAAGAAAACTTTAATGTGAGTAAATGAAAGATTTAATTTATATGAGTACTTGGATTTGCATCTAACTTACTTGTACCTTCACTACATACTTGAAACCTTGAAAATTTACTTAAATAAATAGGTTTTAACAATTAACAATAACATGATAGCATATTTTATTGTATAATATAGAACTCAAATACATGATGATAAGAAGCATAAGGAAGCTTTCCTCATTATTAGTTCATGTCTTGACAAGATAAGTATTATAAAAGATAAGAATTAAGGGGTTATGGATTAATTACTTTGTAGTTAATTAAAAATAAGTATTTTTAATTTAATGTTGATATTTAATCATTTATAATTTTGTGTACAATAATTTATTTGAAATCTTATTTGATTAAGAGAATCCAAATTTTATTATAGTCTTTATATTATTTTGGGCAAACATTTTATTCTCTCAATTCATTACTGAATATGATAGAATTTTTAATTGAAAAAATGATTGTTTTAACTACAAGTTATGTACAAGAAAGCATTGTTAGACAATTTACTTATGTAACTTTAAAGCTTGGTCGTGAGTTGGCTCTAAATGACACAATCCTTTTCACATTGTTTAGATTTGGTAGGGCCACTTATATTCAAATTCTACCCATCAATCTACAGAGAATATCTTTGTATATTACCATTTATTTTCTCTTTATCTTTGTTGCTACCACTTTTTCTTATAGGACTCTATAAGCAATGACAAGATTTGTTTTCTAGGTTGCAATAATCATTAAGTTACAAAATAGTGAATGCTAACTAAAAAAAATCAATCAACATTTTATAAAGACATTTACAAAAGTGGTTCAAACTTTGAAATGTGCAAGGTGTAGACTCATCCCTTCCAAAATGTGTAATGTGTAAGGTGTATTTTCCTCTGTTTTGCTTCTCTAGTCATGTTAAAGTATCATTTTTTAGATAAGAAATAAGGTATTTCAAATTGGTCATCAAGAAGAGAAATTAGATTTATCTTGTTGCATAAAATGGCTATCACAAAATATGGGCAAGCACAAAGAGCTCTAAAACAAGTGCACCACTAGTGCAACTCTTATAGATATATCTATAGAAAAAAATATAAAAAAAATTGTGTGCTTACTTTTGCATTAGTATTCTCTTTAATTTAGTCTCCCTACAAATAAAACTCTCACAAACAAGGCAAGAGTATTATGGCCTACCACCATAATTTGTTTTTCAATATTATGGATTCAACAATGACTATATTATATTTCTTGCAAATGAGATTTATGTCTCTCATTGATAGTAAATCTTTTGTTTGGTGGTTAGTATTAGGATATAAATAATGTTGAATGGTTTATGGTTATTTGGTGGTTTAATTAAACTTCTTAGTTTTAAAAAAAATGTTTTTGGGTAATTTTGAGGCCATCTCTATTGCAAGAAAAGTTAAGCTCTTATATACTTGATAACACCATTGCAAGACCCAAAAACTGACAAGATTGTTAGTGTTGATTCTTATATTTTTTATTATGAAGACTTTTTTTGTTTATTTTCCATCTTTTCAAATAATGTCTCTAATAGCTTATACATGGTGAATCTATTAATTGTGCATTTTGTTGTATGAATAATTTGATGCCCAACATATTGGTAAACTTTGTGAAAGGGGTTGGGCTTAATGGCAAGGCCATAAGGTTCTCAAGATGGAGATCCAAGTTCAAATCCCCTAAGTAACATCTATAATTGGAACTTCAAGATGTGGCTCTTGGACATCTGTGGTGGTTCCATTGGTGGTTTCTAGTGTGGTTCTATGTGGTGACTCTTGCTCTTCTAGTGTCTCTTAAGTGGATTCGTGGCTCTTGAACTTCTGTGGTGGCTCCGTTAGTGGTTTCTAGTGCGGTTCTATGCGGTGACTCTTGGTCTTCTGGTGGCTCTTAAGTGGTTTCAAAAGTGTGTGTGGCTCTTAAGTAGATTCTATCTATAAGTTGAGAATATGTTGATGGGGAGGGGGTCCCATTGTGGCCTTCGCTGGTGTGGGCCAACCTAAATAATCCCTCCTTATAAATTTTTAAAATGTGATGCCCAACATTGGTAAACTTTAAAATGACCAAAACTATTGATCTTATACAAGATTTAATATTAGATTGGATTCACTACTATTTTTTTTTGTGGTTAAGCTATAAATGTCAACAAACTAAAATTGGTTTGTGTACACGTAAAATTGTCTCATCATCATTAAACCCTAATCAAGACATCACTAGACCATTTCTTCTGCAATTATATGAATATCCAATTTCCCTTTTTGATAGTGATTAAATAATATTTTATTATTAAATCACAATTCATCCATACATATCCCTAGCATAAATTATTAATTAATCATTTATCACCATTCTTCTATAATCCACCTTAGATAAATAAATCCAATTATTTATTTATCTAAGTCCCCCATCCTCATCCCAAAAAATTAAATAAATATTTCTATTTATTTAATTCCCTATATTGTGTACTTTTGATTAAGTTGATTAAAACTAATTAATCAACTTAATCCCTCACTTGCACATTCCAAACCCATCATTAACCCATTCAAACCCCTCACATCTTCTAACATGTACAAATGCATGGGCTTTGATACATAATCACATGGGTCTCTTACAAGGGATGGGCAAGTACCTTGCACATACCTCTAAAAGGGTCATTTTTTCCATTTTCAATCATCTCCATCCACTTTATCCTAAACCATCCTCTAGCATTAATTGTCAAATTTTTTAAGATTATATCATATGAAAGGAGAGATTTTGAACAAACTGTCAAAATTTATATAGGATTATGATTATATATATTTGATTTATATAATTTTATTTATACTAAGGTATGTAATAGTATTTTAAGGGCACCATTAAATAGATAACTATCATAAACCGTCAAATTTAGACGTGCTGCTTATGATTAGATGTTTTTAGATTCTTTCAACCTGCCTCAATTTTCCGCACTATTGTTTGACGTGACTGATTTTAATTCTCATGTAAATGGAAGCACGAGCATGTTTGACTCTTAACTGGACACTTACTCCATGTCCCCATGCTACTACTTAAGTTAATTTTTTGCTTAAATTTAAGTAATTGGAGTGGCCCCATGGAAATTTATAATTGTGAGAAAAGGATAATATAGAATCTTTCCCTATTTTTGTGGAGAAGCTATTGTTTAGGAATTGCAAATAAGGGCAGGTCCCCATTCTATTCAGGGCTTAAACTTGCAATTAAGGTTTTCAAGGGCTTCCAAGTTTTTTTAGTATATACTTGCTATACTATGTGTCTTGTTCTGGTGTCTGCTCAAGGGGTGGATTAAATATGCTTTTGGTCAAATATAAAGGAAAATGGATTGCATCATAGGATTTGCAAAGTATGATCATAGGTAATACTTTTTCTTGGATATATTGTTGTTAGGCAATAGTATTTTACCTAAGTCCTCTAGATATGAAGTCATGTTGTCATAGGGAAACATTTACATTCATAGATTTGACTCTGCTGCCTAGATAAGGCACTGGTTTGGGAATCTGTCTCTTCAAAGGGTCTAGGAAAATCCCATAACTCCAAACATAAATACAAATCATTTCATAACTCCAACTTGTTAGTTTGTAGGAGTAGAAATAGGACCCTGCATACTCTCATTCCTAACCAGTTAGATATGTCTAAGAACATTGCCAAACTTGTGATTTATCATGCAAATCTTGGTCCAAACATGAGAGTATTCTACCTGTTCTAAAAAGCTAAATCTTTGGGTGAGTCAAACTTAAATCTTTACGTATAGGGATAGCCCCCTTGGTGCGGCAGAACTAGAAGTGAAGGGGAGGCAGCTCATGCAACCTCCTGTATTTGTTGGCCGACTATGCCTGTGCATTGGAACTGACAAACCCTCTGTCGATTCAGATAGAAAGAACCAACACTACCCTACACATGATTTTGAGCTCACAACAGTAGTTCACACTCTTATTCGATGGAGGCACTTCCTTTTGGGATGCCGTTTCGAGTTACACTCTGACCATCATAGTCTATAGTACATCTTCATGCAGCTGAATCTAAACGCCCGTCAATGGCATTGGATGGAGTTCCTATGCGAGTATGACCTTGATGTGCATTACATCAAAGGGAATGAGAACATGGTTGCCGATGCATTGAGTTGGAGGTGCCACGAGATTCTAACCTTGACTTTGGCTGTAGACTTGAGAGGACGTATAATATAGCATCTGCCAGAGGACAAGTGGTTTCTTAAGGTACAACACGAGATCCAATCACAGAGGGCCCTTGTGGGCAAGTTTATAGGATATTCTTTTGAGGCAGATGGACTCCTTAGACATCAACAGTGCATCTATGTTTCCCATGCAGGTGATCTTCATACAGTGGTTTTATCAGAGGCTCACAAAGCACCTTATGCGGCACATCTTGGGGTGAAGAAGATGCATGCCGATTTGAGACAATTGTATCATTAGGTGGGGATGAGACGTGATATTGTAGATGTTGAAGTTCAATGCCTTGAGTGCTAAAGGGTTAAGGCTGAGCATCAGCATCCAGTAGGGCTTATGTACCCTCATGAGATACTAGAGTGGAAATGGGACACCATTTCCATGGACTCCATAGTTGGTCTACCTATGTCATCTCGTCACCATGATGCCATCATGGTGACAGTTGACAAGTTGACCAAGGTGACACACTTTTCATCGGTACACACGACATACAATGCACCTGCAGTGGCGAGGGTCTTCTTGGATGGTCCATTGTGAGATTACACGGGGTTCCTCTGGTGAGGTTTGACTACCAAAATGAAGCAGATGAAGATGGAAAGTGACTTAGCAAAACATACAACTCATAAGTTTCAAATTTCATGTTACCTTTTTGTAAAAGTGACTTATGTCACATGTTGTAACTGAAAGTTAGAAAATGAGCTTAGTTTCTAGTTATTTCTTAAGTGCCAAAATTGGGTAGTTACTCTAAGCAACTATCTTTCTGAAAAGAAAGTTAGTTATTCCAGGTTAGTGCACTTAAAGAGTTAGTTATTCTAAGTAGTTATAAAAGTAGTTAAGGTATTCACTTTAAGTGGTTACTAGCCTCACCTATATATACTTCTTTGTAATTCAATCAAAAGAGACTTTTACAAGAGGGGGAAAAACTTTGAGAACTACTCAGAGACATTGTATGAAGACTTTTTGGCTTGACACTATGTATAGAAGAGTTTTTGGAATTGTATACTTTCAAGGAGATAATGAAGAATGCTTTTAGTTCGTATGTTCTGAATGTATTCATGTGTTATCATTGTTGATTTCTCCTATGTTAAATCAGTAATCCTTCTATGTAATTGTGCAAACCATTGGTATTTTATGTGATTGATGTAATGAATAACGTTCATATCTTGGTATCTTGGTTTGAACATGTTGAGGTGGCATATCTTTTCATATGTTGAGGTTTATCATCTCTCTTTCATTGCCATTGCACATCAAAACATATTTTCTATTAAAACCCCTTTGTAATTTGTCATATCGGGTGTGAAATCTCAGCTGATATTCGTATGTCTATTGTTGGGATTTCTATTAGTTATTTTCCTCTAGTTTTGCATTTTCTCCTTTATGTACTTTCAAGTTAAAAGTACACAAAAACTACAAAAATCCCATCATATGAGGGAGCTGTCCCTCTAAAACGCAGAGGAAAGATAATAATTTAATAACAGCTTCTCCAACTGTTGGGACAATTTAGTCACCGCTCTAAGGGCAACGAGTCATTTTCAAAGGTTATTTCGTAGTGACAAATCCATTTACCAACATAGCTATCAACATTAGAAGGTGAACTGTTTGATGACCCCATCAATAGTATGCACCTTCGAAGGTTCTACACATAAGTAACCCCAATGCAAGGGATGTAAAAAATAATAACAAAAAAATCATTATCTAGTGAAAACCTGGTAAACATGCACCTTGGATAGATACCATGATGAAAACTTGGCAAACAGGCATCATGTGTATTTTAACTATCATGCAAATAAAAAGCAAGTGGTGAAAACCCAAAAATAGGTGCTATTTGCGATAAACTGCTTCCTCCGTCTTTTAGAAAAACCCAACCCACATCCATTTATTCTACCTTATGAATCAAATAACTACATCCATTCACAAAAACCTAACGGTAACCTATCATAGCTTGGTGCTCTGTCACCCTTATCACCTTATCCAATAAGGTCATCCAATCTTATCATCCATCCTATCATTCTATCACAAGTCCACTGTCAGTATCGCCAAATCCTGAACTACGTCACCTCTGAGTTATCACATAGGAAAGGCCATCATTGATGCACCCCCAAGGCTTCTTCCCCATTCATCCATATCCCAAATCCTATAATAAGCCTATTCTTCATCCATATCTTCATCCATCACCGGTGTCAGCCTTCAGGGTTGAACTATGTTGCCTCTGCATTATCACATAGGCAAGGCCATCATTGATGGGCCCATGAGGCTTCCCATCCATTCCATCCCTTATCACCCATCCTTTTCTCCATCTAATTCCATCTAATTTCCACCACCTAGGTCTTAGGTCCACATATTCTGCACCCCGAACTACATTTCCTCTGTGTCATCACGTAGGCAAGGCCATTTAGCAATTAGCCCCCGAGGCACTAGGTCAATCCCTTAGGGCCCGTCACTTTAGTCTATCGTTAGTTTGTCTATAATAAATGGATCCTTTACTTGACTAGGGGCAAATCCTCAACCTAGTTAGTGAATTGGATTTTTGAATGTTACAACTCAGAGGATAACAAATTGGATCATGGTTTTATCACTAGATGGCAAGCAGCATAGAAAGAAAGCTTTAAACATCATCTTGACAAAGAGACATTCAAACTAAACCTGGCAAATCCTAGCTTGCCTAAAACATAAAACGTGACTTTATCAAGTTATTGCAAGAAAATATATATCTATGACAAGAAGGTTTTTAATGGTTGTTTAAGGTCTTATATCATGATTTTTGTTATTATGTCTTTTTATGCTACTCAAGGATGTCAAAAACTAGAGGAGCTATAATGGAGGCATAATTATTTTATTTGTTTTTTGTTTGTGGGTTTATCTTTAGTAATGTGAACCCTTGTCTAAAGACATGATCGACATACTCATCATCGAGAACATCAGAAGTCTAAACATGAAATGAGTGTAATCCTTGTCTATTGATATGCAAGCAATACTCAGGTCATCTTGGTTCAATTATACTTAGATGTTTGTACTAACTTGCTAAATCAAAATCCATATAAAAAATACTCAGGTCATCATGGTTTAATTATACCTAGATACTTGTATTTTCTTACAACATTTTAAAATCTCAATGATGAAACAAACTACTTCAAAAACTTGTATAAGAAGATGACAAAATCCACATCCATACATATCAAATTGCATTTCATTTCATTATAAGCATTTTCATCCTTGTCAAAATTCCATGTGTCTCAAGATCTCAGTTATCCATTTATCCAAGTTTCTTCTAAGTTACCCATTTATCCCAGTTATTAAGTCTAATTCTTCTAAGTGTTCTTTTTATTTTATGATTGAGTATACTTGGGACAACAAAACGATTCATAATACATTTGCATGTCATAAATAGGTGTGTCATCATATAGTATCATCACATTAAATGTGTTAATGATATAAGCATTTTAGATCATGTTTGTGTTGCATATAATGTTGTCATTTAGATGCATGAGTCACCATAACATTTCATAAATAAAAAATCTCACAAAAACATAGATATCATAGTGTTTGCATATTACATCATTATACATACATAAAGCAATTAACACATCATATGTTGCATTTAAAATATCACCATAGTATGCATTAGGTCATCATAATCTATCAACATATAGGATCATAAAAATGCATATAAGTCACCATATCCATCAGGTCACATAGATATCAAGTGCATCGTAGGATCACATAAACATGTTAGAAAAATCACATATAACAATAATCATAATAAACCATCATATAAAAGTGTCCATCCATAAATGCATATATAGATAGTCCATCGAACACTAGATCATATATATCATCATCATAAAAAAAGAATATAATAATGTCCAAGTGTACAATGATATCAGAAATATAAATACATCTCGAAATGTCCACAATGTGGTGTATACAAACAATACTACCAAAATAATACATATCCCAAAAAGCATCTAGGTGGCACTACCTCCTAAGGTGCTGGCTGCTATGGCTATTGTGGTTGTTGTGGTTGACCATCTCTGCCACCACCTGCTATCCCTACATATGGTGTCCCCCTATGTGGTCCCATCACCCCTCCACTCTCTATAAAAGTCCTATGTGACCTACTACAGTAGCTAGGGTGAAAACTATCTGCTCGCCACTCTAGGGGCACTGCCTGCTCATACAGCCCTCGCCAATAGAATATCTCCTGGCTAGCCCTCACCAATAGAATATCTCCTGGCTAGCCCTCACCATCTTCATCACTATCTTCCCTATGGGACCTTGTGCTGTAGTCTGTTGTACTTGCTCTAGTATCTCCTCAGCCCTGGTGTACCGCTGGATCACGGTATCTCTCTCCAATCTGGCTAACTATAGCTCACCCTGCAGCTGGGTGATCTGTCCCTACATTCACCCTAACTAAACCTGTTGTTGTGTCGGCTGTGTCTATTGCTAAACCACCTGGGCTTGTAAGCCTGCCAGCTCCCCGTCATCATGTCCTTGTCCCTATCCCTGTCCCTATCCAACCTGTGGCTATACAGGAGGCTGCATCTGTCCCTGTAGTAAGACATGTGCCTGCTGGACGGGATCTCTATCAATCCATCAGCATACCCTCCTACCATCCCCATCACCACCATCATCTACGGCATCACCACCACCATCCCCTCCACCCCCATTCCCACCACCACCATCCCCACCATCACCATCCCCACCACCTCTGTCCTCGCCACCACCATCTCCGCCATCATCACCCCAACCTTTGCCACCCCGGCCACCTCATCCTCCTCGTTGCCTCCGTCGCCGTCGAGGCCCCTCATCATCCTCCTCCCAATCATCTAGTCTCGGGGCCCTCTCTCCAGGTCTTGAGTAGCAAGGGAATGGGTGTGCTGCAAAGAAATTGTCATAGTCCTGTGTCATGCCAGCATCCACAACCGATCGCCTCATCGGCCATGGCTGGTAAGGTATCTACAATAATTTTGCTCGTTCTTGCTCAAACAAAGCACCAAGACCCCATTGAGGATGCTCCTTATGCATCCTAGCAAAGATGCTGTTCACCTAGGGCATCCCCTGGATCCTGCCAAACTACTGGTATAGACGAGAAATGATATGCTTTTCAAGAATGTAGGGAGTCCTCCCTATCAACCACCTGGTCTAAAAGCAAAATGGTAACTCTAATGCATCATCATCCCATACCTCGCAATCTAGGTAGGGTCACCAAACAACTAAATCAACATTGTCGAACACATGGTGCCAATACTCTAGCTTCCCTAGCTTGGGCTAGGAAAGACTCTCTTGGAACATGTAGGAATAAGGTTGATCTCTACCTCAAGGACCCATACCAATAGGTCGAGTAATGGCAATATGAGACCAAGCCCAAATCTGTAGCAGTGATACTCCGCACAATAAACTAGCAACTCCATCATAAACAAACTGATGCAAGTCATGATAGAGGTGTGCTAGCAGACAAGGACCCCAAGCAAATCAAGTCCCCTCTGTGACAATCTGCTCCAAAGTCCTCCCCCATCCAACCACAAACCCATGAGATCTCCTATCAAGACAAACTATCCCTCCAATCAACCCAGCAACAACCAACGGAAGAGGCTCATAATAGGCAACCATGTCTGCCCAGCTGATCTCTGTACCCTCGATGGTGTCATCTTCAAGGACTTGGCGGCATTCATCAAGTATTGCCCCAATCTGAGACTCATACTCCACAAGCTCTCCATCTATCAGTATCTGCAGAATCTGATGTACATCCTTTAGTGTCACAGTGATCTCCCCAGTAGGAAGATGGAATGTCCCATCCTCACTGTGAAATAGCTCAGAAAGTGTAGACAGCATACCGAGATTAGCCTAAATCTCAGGAATAAAGCAAACAAAAGATAACTTTGTGAATCCCAAAACGAGACGATTAATCTCTATCAAGTAAGGCCTAAGCAACTGTGTCACCAGAAATCACTCCTGAGACATGAGTACGCCATTAAGCTCCTCCTGTAATCATCCAAACATGCATTAAACAAACAACATCAACTAAACTGCATATCTATCTATCAAACATCAAGTACTTAGCTATTTTATCAAGATATCTATCCTATCATCTCTCTTGAGATTCTATCAATCTCAGAGATGAATTATCAGCTGGCGAACATCGATCACGATGTTGACTTTATCAAATTTGCTAAGTATTTTTCTATCTAAGGTATATGCGTAGTTCTGTTCAATATTTGCGCAAAATCAGGGCGGATGTGCAGAATCCCCTTGCATTTACGCAATATCATTTAAATGCACAAATTCTGGAAACATTTTCACAATATTACATCAAATTGCGGGTTTATAACGTATGTACAGTTTCATATCACATGTGCAGGAACCCCTTGTAGTTGCACAGTTATACCCTTAGTTTGCAAAATTCATGCATTTGCGCAGCTTCGACCGATATTTGTGCAAAATGGTGACATTTGCGTCGTTTCGGGGGGCAAATGCGCAAATTCATTCTTGATGTGCATTCAAAACAACTAACTTTGACTCTAGATTTTGACCATAATAAATGCACCTAGACTAAAATTGAAAGCGTACTTACTCGTGGGCCGTACTCTGTTGGCTAGTTGAACTGTCGAATCCTCTCGAAGCAGTGTAACTCAACTGGAACATGTTGCATTGTTGCTGACTCTCCTTAGCACCTAAGCTCTAATCTCTTATAAGCTCTCCACAAAAGACAAGTGTTTAAATGACTAGGAATGTGACCCCACACTCCTATTTATAGTTCATGGAACCCTAATTGGAGGTGTTTAACCTTGTGCATGCTGGGGCATGTTTGTTATCTGATTTTCACCTGTCGTTACCCAATTTATTCTCTTGTCTAACTTGTCATTCAACTTATCTCATTATGACATTGACCATCATCCTGTCATCACATTCTTCCCATCCAATCTCCCAAGGGGGCATCCTAACATCATTAAACCTATACCACGGGAAAATTGGGGCATGTATAACACAGAAAATTTTTATTCTTTGAAACAACGTGATAAAACACATTGTCTCAAAGAGGGGCAAAATGTATACACATAAAAATGGCAAGTCAAATTAAATAAATATTTAATATTTATTTTATTCTTATTCCTCTATCAATTAAATAAATATCCTAATTTATTTAAATGATTCATATTCCTCTAATAATTAAATAAAATCAATTTATTTAATTAAAATCCCTAAATCTTCTAATGACATCCATAATTAAATAATTCTAAATTATTTAATCAATCATCATATCCCTAAGGTCAAAAGTCCATAATTCCACATCCTCTATTCCATGTCATCAATCCACCTCATCATGTTGCACACATAATTAAATATTTTAATATTTAATTATCTATTTTTTTCTCACCCACATGTCTTGTTATTTCTCCAACCATCCCTATTCTCATGAGCATGGTCTCTCCATGTCATCTTGGTCAAAAGACACCTTGAGGCACTTGTCCCATAAGTCCCTATATTCTTTCCAACCATCCTACAAACAAGGTCTCCTTCTTTGACCTTCACTCTATTGTCTTGGTGAGCCTTGTGACATGTGGCCTCATGTCACACCTTTCTCTCCACCTTGTCAAGGTGAGAGGAACATCTTCCATATTTCTCTCCCTCATCTCAACCAACCAAATCTGAACCGTACACCTCACAAGACCAAATCTCCACCGTTTAGATCGTGACACTTGGAATTGGCCCCTCCTTGGCCTATAAAAGGAACCCTCATTCCCTCATTTCAACAATCCAAGAGCTTTTGTAACCTTACTCTGTAGAAATTCTACCAATGTGTCTTTGGAAAAGTATCCTCATTACATTTGCATAATATCATTATCATCCAATCATCCAACCATGGCTTCATATCTCCATTATCTATCATCCTAGAGTTGCATTTGAAGTTTAATCTTAATTGCATTATCCATCTATAGTCATTTTCATATTGTTATCTTCAATAGCAAGGAAGTACACACTTCTGAGAGCTCAACTCATTCATAAGATCAATACGAGATAGGCAACAATGGAAGCTATGAGATAAATTGGTCTACGAAGGTAATATCTTTGTTTATTTGTATTTGCGTCATTTCCATTGAGTTATTGGATATTTAGTAGTTTAATGCTTGTGTTCATATTTTCTCTAACACCAGCAGCAAAGAAGTGTGTTGCATCAACTTCTGATGGTCATGCTTTCTGGGTACTTAAGGGTGCTCATGCTTTAGAAATGAAATTTCCTACTGAGAAGATAATGTTGTGGCATGAGAGACTTGGTCACATTGGTGAGAAGGGTCTTAGAGCCCTGAAAAATAAAAATCTCGTCAACGGGTTAAAAGATTGTAACCTCAAGTTCAATTTTTGTGAACATTGTGTATATAGAAAGCAAAACCATGTTCAGTTTTACTCTAGTTCTCACAAATCTTCTAAGGTGTTGGATCTAGTTCATTCTGATGTGTTTGGTACTATGGATGTTCCATCGATTTCTAAATCTCAATATTTTGTATCACTCATTGATGATTATAGTAGAAGGACATGGGTTTATTTCCTTAGAAGCAAATCTAAAGTCTTTAGTCAGTTCAAAGAGTTTAAGTCTTTTGTAGAGAATCAAACTAGTAAATAAATTAAGTGTTTGAGGAATGACAACGGTGGTTAGCTTTGTTCATCAAATTTCAAGAAGTTCTGTAAAGAACATCGGATTGAAAGACATAAGACAACTCCATACACCCCTCAAAAAAATGGAGTTACAGAAAGGATGAACAAGACATTGATGTCCAAAGAGGGCTAGGAGTATGCTTAGTGGAGCTAGCCTTGAATAGAAGTTTTGGACTGAATCTATAGCTACTACGTGCTACCTAATTAACAAGTCTCCTACTTTAGTGCTTGTTGATAAGACACCCATGGAGGTGTGGTCTAGTAAAAATCCTTCATTGAGACACCTTCGAGTATTTGGCTGTGAGGCATATGCACATGTGCCCAAGGAGAAGAGGTCAAAATTAGAGAACAAGGTAGTTAAGTGTATCTTCATTGGCTATGGTGTCAGTGTGAAAGGGTACAAGCTTTGGGATCCTGTGGCCGAGAAAGTTCTATATTGCAGAAGTGTTATTTTTAGAGAAGTAACTCCTCTTGTTGTTCTACGACCAGAAGAGAAAGAAAAGAAAGACAATATGGTTCAGTTTCCTTCTACCCCTGGGAAGACTGAACTGAAATCTCCTATTGGACCTGATGATGAGGAGAGCTCTAGCAGCTCTAAAAGTTTAGAAGAAGAAGAACCTCAATCTTAGCTTTTGAGGATGTCTACACAGATTAGGAGGCAACCTGAGAGGTTTAGTTATTCATTACTTTATTCTAGTTGTATTTTTGCCTTGATTTGTAACAGTGATGAGCCTAGAACTATGAAAGAGGCTATGGGTATGAAAGATGCGGGTTCTTAGAAGGAGGCCATGGAAGAGGAGATAACTTCTTTGGAAAAGAACAATACTTGGGACTTCTAGTGCCTTTTCCTAAAGGACGAAAACCTATTGGATGCAAATAGGTGTTCAAAAAGAAATTTGGCGCAAATGGCAGTGTTGAGAAATATAAGGCTAGATTGGTTATGAAGGGGTATTCTTAGGTGGAGAGAATTGACTATGGTGAGATTTTCTCTCCCATTACAAAGATGACATCTATTCGGTTCCTATTATCTCTTGTAGTAATGTATGATCTAGAAGTGGAACAAATAGATGTGAAGACAACATTCCTTTATGGTGACTTGGAGGAGGAAATCTATATGTCATAGCCAGAGCACTATGTGGTGAAAGGTAAAGAAAATCTAGTTTGCAAGTTGAAAAAGTCTCTGTATGGTTTGAAATAGTCTCTTAGGATGTGGTACCAAAAGTTTGATGCCTTTGTGTTGAGTATTGGATTTTTGAGATCGAAATCAAATCGTTGTGTTTATTACAAGTTTGGCAATGATTGCATTCTTATTATTGCATTGTATGACGATGATATGTTACTAATTGGGAATGGTAAAAGTTGGATTTCTAATTTGAAGTCTTAGTTGTCAGCATAGTTTGAGATGAAAAATATAGGGGCAACTCGATACATTATGGGGATGGAGATCAGAAGAGACAGAGAAAACATAAATCTTTGGTTAGGCTAGAGTAAGTATGCTAACACTGTGTTGGAGAGACTCAACATGGTAGATTGCAGACCTTTGACTGTTCATGTTACGATGGGAACAAAGTTATCTGTTGTAGATTGTCAAAACTCTCCTTTTGAGATGGAGGATATGAGTAGAGTTCCTTATGCTAGTGTGGTTGGTAGTTTGATGTATGCGATGATTTGTACAAGACTAGACATTGCCCAAGCAGTGGGAGTCCTTAGTCGATTTATGGCTAATCCTAGATGGGTACATTGGGATGCAGTGTAGAGAGTGTTTAGATATTTGCAGGGTACTTCAGAGTATTCCTTATGCTATCATGGTTATCCTACTAGATCTCATCATTCTATGATTGTTCGTGGGTATGTGTATTATGATTGGGTAGGTGACGTTGACAACAAGAGAGCCACCAGTGCTTATGTGTTCACTATGTTTGGTGGTGCTATTAGTTGGATGAGTAAGCGGCAACCTGTGGTCGCTTTGTCCATGACAGAAGAAGAGTACATGGCAACTACTCATGCTTGTAAGGAAGCCATTTGGCTTAAGAGATTGTGTTCTGACATTGGTTTTGATGCAGGGAAGATTACCATTTGTTGTGATAGTCGAGTGCCATATGTTTGTGAAGAATCCTACTTTCCACGCAAGGACAAAGCATATTGATGTCCAATACCATTTTTTTCGTGACTTGGTAGAGGATGGGAAGGTGAATTTAGAGAAAGTTGACACTTTGACAAATGTTGCATATTCCTTGACAAAGCTTGTGAGCACGGAGAAGTTTAGATAGTGTTTGGGGTCTATGGGCTGCCTCTTGGCCCCTAGCAATTAAATCATGTCATTCTATTGGCTCTTGAGAGGTGTTTGACAAGTGGGAGAATGTTGGAAATTAAGGTGTCTCAACCTTCACAAGTTCCTAGCATTTATTATTTAATTGTTATATTTATTTTTGCCTATTATTGTAATTTTCTATGCAAATCCTATTTTGTCACTTTGTGGGAGTTGGCATGGTGATGTGTCATACTACATGGAAGGTGACTAGATGTATTTTTGTCCTTATATGAGGAGATAGGCATCCCACTTTGTGGTAAAAGTATTTTTCCATGTTTCAACATCTTTTGTGTGTTGTAAGAAGTCTATGATGCGTAAGAGTTATGACAGATTCCTATGACAGAATCTATGACATGTAAGAGCCAAAAATAGAAGATTTTATGACAGGTGTGACAAGTGTCAAGAAGCATATTTGCATGGAGAAGGTAGGCGCCCAAGTTTGACTATGACAAGTTGTAAAAGAATCCACTATTAGTAGTCAATTATGATATATTCTCTTATAGTTGTAAGTGTTGTCATATATGATATATTTTATAACATTGTAAGAGCATATGTCATACCTCTTTTGAGAAAATTTGGGGTGCCCAAGTTTTGGGGTAGTAAGGGATGAAAGGGAATCTCTTACAAGAGTCATTCACATGTTTTATGGTCTTGGTAATTTGGCCATATAGATTTGGACGAGATTCTTTGTTGACTTGCTCTAGAAGCTACCTCCATTCGTAGTACTTCTATCTCTATATATATAGGTGCTTGAAGTTGGAGTTGTATAATTGATTTGTAGGTACTATTATGCTGCCAGAATTACTGTAGAATACTACAACAGTGGTCAACTCTTGAAAGAGCTTGGCTCTATGATTGTATTGTAACCATTAATTGATTACTGAATAATACACTGGGTTGTACTTTGGAATGGAAAGTTTTTGACCTAAAAAGGTTTTCCCCACATACATCTTGTGTTATAGTATTGTTGATTTAATTTATGTTTGTGTTTCTCCTTAATGTTAACTAGAAAGATTAAAATTTGCATAACACTCCCCTCATTAGTTCATGTAGGAAGCTATTCCGTGTACCTTGCTTCCTTTCATTTTGGGTAGTGTTGTCTTTATGATTAGGATTGGTTCTTGTGATTAGTTCACAAGGATCATGTCACAAATGATAGATTAAAGAAAAAAATTAAATGCTCAGTATGGTGGCATTGGAAATTATTAAGTCCATTATTGGTAAAGAGGGCATAGAAGGTAATGGTCCTTTGAGAATATGTTCATCAATTCTAGAATATTTTAAGGCAACGTTGATGGCTATTCTATCATTAGAGATGAGGGAATGCCTATTGGATCTATACTTGATAGGTTGGCCATGGAACATGGGAATGGTAGGAGGGAAGGACTATGATAAAGGAGGAAGAGCACACCCCTTAAGAGTATGGTCATGGGAAGGGAAAAGTGGGAGGTTTTGGTGTGGATGTAATGGAAATGAATGAAGGTGTTCAATCTTTTATAAATGATGTGCACACCCTAACTAAATTTTGCTAGGATTTGAGTATGTTTATAAAACACTTGGTAGTGTCACAACATAGGGGGATACTTGATGTTTCAAGTGGATATTTGCTTCCAATTCTTGAGACTGATAAACTAGTTCATGTAGTTAGGCATGTAGAGATTAGCAAAGGTATCAAATTTAAAGGAATGGATTCAATAGAGGTCATATCTATGAATATGGATAAATTGGTGGATGTCTTAGGTAGAGGTGTTTATAGCAAGGCTTATGATAATTGGATTACCACTTTGCCTAATGTTGCAGTGGCCTACTAGGGATTATCTAAGATTCAGTAGGTAGCTAGTGGATATAATATAGATAAAACCATTATCAAACATGTTTCTACTACAAGAATTAACTATTAAATCAATACTTGTTACTAACTCTACTTTCAAATATGTTTCAATAGAAAGGACCAGTTGCTACACAACACTTGTGTATGGTTAAATATATGTAGAGACATGGATGTTAGCCATAGAATATGGTTTTATAATTGGAATTTATAAGGCAAGTAAAGGTCCTAGAGGTGTCATACTTGGCATAGTTGTATGCCTAGGGACATTATCCCTTAAAAATCTTGGAGTAATTGGTTGGATCACAATTGTTGGTAGATGCTTCTATGCAACAATATTTTGACATATTATATCTGGTACAAGTTCTTTTGCATCCACCACTCACCTTGAGATCACTGGGAAATTTGGAATTAATGTTTCTCATGCATGTAATTCTCTTGCACTAAGGGCTTATTAAAGGAGGAATCATGGGAAGAGGAAAATTGAATCCATCAATTAGAGAGATATCATAGAAGTCAATATTTGTGTATTGGTTGAGAGCATGTTGACTAGGGTGGGAAAAAAATTGCTATAGCCTTAGTAGTTGAGCAAGTCATTACAATCACCAATTTGGTAGGTGCCCCAACCACTGCCAATGAAGGAGCAACCCATGCATCCCCATATTCTACCATGTATTGTTATGATGACAACTTGGATGCTCCATGACTACCCTTTTGTTAGAAGCTACTCACTACATATATGTTCTATCTCTTGTAGGTTCATATGAAGTGTGTATACTAAATAGGAGGAACACACAAAGAGAATGAGTTGCGTTCATTACTTTGTAAGGAAATATAAATAGTTTCTTAGATTAACTCTATGACAAGAGATGCCACAAGTTATCTAATCTATAAAGTCTAGCAACATTTCAACATAAACAACAAATAACAAAAATGAAAGAAAGGACAACCACACAAAAAAGAGACACTAATATACTTATGGAAACTCTTTCAAAAAAACTTAAATCCTCTAAAGCACTAAAATCAATGTATTTTTAGTAACGAAATAGATTTTTTATTAGGCTTTGAGCCTTAACATAGAGATTTAAACTCTTAACCAAGGAAGAAACCATGCAAGATGCTACCTTCTATAGCAATGAGTAACCATTATTTCTATTTATGAGGCTAGTGCAAGAACAAATGAGAGACATGTTCATCTCTATGCTATTCAAAGTTCCCTCAACAAACAACTCAAGCATCAATGAGTAACCTCTATCCCAAGCTTCCTATTTATAGGCAAGTGAGAAATAATGAGTCTAAGACAACTTACTAGAAGCTTCCCAAACCACTTTACCATCAATAATTAATGCATTGAGCAAAAATTATCAATGCATCAAACATCTCTAAGGTGGATGCCAAAATTTACACAAACTCCAAGGCACCTTAGTTACTCCCTTGAACCAATTTGGTTTACAACATGTACCACAAGCATTAAATGCTTTTGAAATTTATTTAACGCATTTTACAACAAATCCTATAAATTAAATGCATTCCTCCAATGAGTCTCACAAATCATGTGCTCACCAATCCCCCACTAATCCATGACCCCCCAAATATTAAATTCATTTCCTCCAATGTGCCATCGACATTAAATGCATTTGCAATGTCACATTAAACCTCTCCTAGAAAATATTAGCCTCTCACACAATGTGGTGCCCCACATAGACATGGATTACATGTTTACAAATACAAGGTGTTCATGGACCCCAAAATATTTACTTAGCATGCTTGTGAGTGCTTATATACTTTGAAATACATGTTCATTTTAAGTTTCATATGCACCTCAAAGAGGAGGCAAGATGTGATGGTCAAATTTACATACTCATGTAAGTTCCCATTTGGTTTTGGGCCCATTTCAATGGAATGTCTCAATACACTTATGCAATGACATACATGGCACACTGTTGGGCTAAGTTTGGCTCCTTTCTTGACCTTTATCCATCCCTATTTACTCTCTCATACTATACATCTTCCCTTATCCTAGCCTTATCTACACCTAATCCCACACAATCAACTCATTATTAGGCCAATTTCTATGAGCTTCATCCTTGCCTTAGGATACTAAATTCTCCATTTGAAGTCAATCTTATGACTTGTGGGTTTGCTCTTGCATGACACAAACTTGACACAAAATTCAAATTTGTAAATTTCAAATTTGATACTCCTCCCAAGTTTTTCATTAACCATTGGGAGCCAACTTGCTACACATTTATGTGACTATGTGATATGTCTTGGTATTTAAACACATTTAGTTAAACTTTAATTCACATCCTAAAGCATTCGAAAATCCTAAGCAATTATAAGGAGCATTCTTAAGAACATGTGGATGTGGAGCATTAAAATGAATTAACACTTGCACATCTTTCACATCTAGGCCATTGCACATCTTCTTATTGTCTACCAGTCCTTGCCCAATGCCATAAGATTATCTTTCAAGCGCGTTGATCAAGGAAAACTTCACCCTCACAATTCAACAACTTCCCCAATATTTTTAAATATCTCTATTCCTTACACCCAAGTAGAAAGAAAGAATCTCATTAAATCAATTAACAATAGTCTACATCTAGCTAGATTAGAATGCCTTCAAATCTAGGTTGTGCAAGATTAATTCCAAACTGTGGTATTGACCCAAAGATACTTCCAAGTCTACATAGTTAGCACACTAAGATTATTAATTTTTTATATTAATTAATTATACAAGACTTCAACATTCATATTCTATCATTGATTCAAGACTTAAGTCATCTTTTCTTCACAATTAATTTTCTAAAACATTTATTACACATTTATTTACTGTTTTATCATTTAAATTAATTATATATTTATTGATAACTATTTTCACTTGATTGAGACGACTTAGATCGGAGTAATTGGATTTGAAGCTCATTTGCACCTTCCCAGTACACACAAAACCTTAGAAATTTACTTACTGAAATAAACAGCTTTTAACAACGGAGAATATCATAGTTTAGCTAGTAATATAGAGCTCAAACGCATGAAGCGGAGCACAGACATCCTTGTTCCTCATTATTTATGGTTAGATAGGTATACATAGACACAAGAAAATGGATTGAAAGTTAGCCGCAGAAGACGACTTTGTAATTGGTTCCGGTAGGACAAGTAAAGGTGCTGGTGGCGTCATCTTTGGCATAGCTGTAGGCCTGGGGGCATTGTCCCTTAAAAAACCTCGAGTAATTGGTGGGGCCGCACGTGGTGGCAGACGATCCAGTGCAACAGTATTCCGGCGTATTATATCTGGCGCAGGCGCTTTTGCATCCACCGCTCACCTTCAGTTCGCCGGGACACTTGGAATTAATGTCGCTCAAGCATGTAATTCTCCCCTTGCACTGAGGATTTGTGGAAGTGGGAGTCATGGAAAGAGGCAGATTGAAGCCATCGACAAGAGAAATATCGTAAAAGTCAAGATTCATGTATTGGTTGAGGGCATATTCGGCCAGGGTAGCCGGCACCTGGCCCCACCCTTGGCAGTTGAGCGCGCCGTTGCAGTCACCGGTTTGACAGGTGCCCCGACCGCTGCCATCGAAGGAACAGCCCGTGCGTCCCCATATTCTGCCCTGGGTTGTTCCCGCGGCAACTTGGATGCTCCATGACTGCCCTTTTGTCAATTGTTTCCCTCCGCCTGGACTTGCCGCTGCCCACACCGTATACGGGCACTGGTTTGTGATCTCAAACGTTGCTGCCTTCACATTCACTCCTGCACTCAATACATTTCAGTGATCAGTTTCTTGACGTTCAAACAAATTTCCTCTAAAAGACCCTTGAAACAGTCCCAAAACTTGGATAATTTAAAATCCCAAACTACGAATTTGAAAGCATATAAAAAAAAAATTGTACATTGTAAAAGCATGAAATACTGTGAATAGCAGTAGTCTTTGTATCTAATTACACAATGTTAAAATATACCTTGGAGAAAAACAGAGAGTGTTGCACCGAGAGCAATCCAAACAACTATATCTTTGGCCATTGTTAACAATTGTGAGTGCTTATGCTCATAGAATGAACGCTTATTTATAGGGAAATCGCTAGCGTGTAATTGGCTTTCATTTCACTTTTAATCACTATTATAGGGAAATCGCTAGCGTGTAACTGGCTTTCATTTCACTTTTAATCACTATTTTCGAAGTCTACATAAGTTTACGGTCGTCCTCTTAAATATATGAGTCGGCCGCCACTGCAGATGTCAGCGGTTCGATCACGCAATGACGTTTGAATGGAACTCTTCAAATTATTTTTTAGATAAGAGTTCTGTTCGAATGGAACTCTTCAAACTTTTGTTTTCTTCCCACTCACAACTTTAACGCAAGCAAAATCAACCACGAGTTCGCAACATGTATTTATCCATTTCATTTTCCATTTTGTGATCATTTCGCTGGACTAAGTTTTAGATAGTGGTTAGTCCATGTTTTGTGTTTTGAATGGACAAACCTAAAATAATTAAAAGCTATGTATGTGTTAAGGGGTGAAACATTATTAGTGTAATTCATAAAGTAACATGGCATGCCTCACACGGAATATCATAGTGGGATAAGATATCTTAGACTAGTAAAAGCACGAAAGTGCTATCAAATGATCGATAGGCACACATATTTATATGCCTATCACTAAATAGTTTATATTTTTATTTTTATTAGAAACTCATTAAATGTAGTAGTTGGTGGACAAGTCTATAAATACTATAAGAAATTCAATTTTTTTTAGCAAATAAAAATAATGAAATGATATTACATGAATAACAACATGAACTAAATTGTGAATGAACCATTAAAAGAAGTAAATTATAAAAAAACCATTAGAGAACTATGACCTCCCATTCAACCACAATGAAATATACTATCATTGTCATAATTAGTGTTATACTATTAGGAAGTTATATTTTAAAAACATTTATTTAGGGTGTTTCACTCTGGAATATATTTATTGTTTGTGTGGAGTGCAACTTTGGCATTCACTTTAGTTTGATATACTTATTGTTTGTGGAATTACAAGTTTGAACTTTGGAATTGACTTATATTTGTTTCACTTTGTATTTTTAAAATTGAATTCACTTTGTCACTCTAATTTGATATATTTATTATTTGCGTGAAGCATGGGTTTCAACTTTAGCATTGACTTATATGTGTTTCATGTCTTATATTTAAAATTGAATTCACTTTGTGTTTCATGTCTTATGTTTTGAATTCACTTTGGTTGCATTTATTGTTTATCTGAAGTGTGTGTTTGTGCTTTGACATTTACTTTGTGTGTGTGTGTGTGTTTAAATTTTGATAAAATTATTTATTTGTGGAAATTGTATTATTGTTTATATTGTCATTCATGTGGCTTTATCTAGAAAATTTAATAAAAATTAATCCAATTTTTATAGCAGTAGTTGGAAGAAAATGAGTTATAGATAGATGCAACTAAACTTATTATTATCTTCATTTGTTAGTGGGAATATATGAAGTGTCAATGGAGTAGGTCTTAAACTTATTTGCAATTATGTATGTTGTAATGAACACTTCACATGTGGTAGGTAACCTTGTGTTTGAAAATTATGTAATGATGAAATATATAGTTACATGTAGGCTTCTATAAAGTAGTGGTATGTAACCTTGTATTGTTTGAAATTGTGTAATGATGAAATATATAGTTATATGTAGGCTTCTATAAATTATGTTCCTCAAGATTCATGCAATTAGTTTTATTTCCATATACTTACAATATCATTCTAAGCACAAGATGAACTATCATTATGCTAAAGTTGAAGATAGTGCATATCTCATGAGAAAGTATAACATTAGATAGTTTTCTTTAATCACCCACTTAATTTAAAAGCAACTATTATCCTCAAACTTCAAGACATGAACTTATTATGAAATAGCAATGTAGTTCATCAAAGGTAAAATTGAGTACAAACTTTTGAGATAAAAAAGAGATTAAAATTGACTCTTATCTATCTACACCTAAGGTTTGGAGGTGTGACTCATCACACAACTCACCACATCAACGTGTCTAATAGAAGCACCCTTGAAATAATTTTTTAAATATTTGACCAAAAATTTATCATGGAATCCCTAATAGTTGAACAAAAAATTATCATTTGTTTTTTGAACAACATCATATTTTTAATTAAAATATAACTTATATGCAACCTAAATGATCTCAATACCTTTTGGTAACCATGAATTTTACCTTTTTAAAAACAACACATTTTTATTTATAATACAACTTATATTCAGCTTTAAATGATCATAATTTTTTTTTACAACCATTTACTTTTGATGAAAAAATACAGTTGTACTCACCTTTTATATTTGTCATAAGACAAATATATAATATGAAGTATTGCAATGCATATATATTTCCACCCTAATAGTTCTACACATAAGAATAGTATTTGTCCACATAACAACAATACTAAGCAAGGCTATGTGAATTGTGAACAAATTTTAAAATGTTGTAAATTGTTATCGTATATGTAAATTGTTGGTTTTATATATTTGAATAGAATGCAACAATGAATGATGCTTGTTAGCAAAATACAAATTTTTATAAGTTTAAAATAAATATTGGTGTATCAATTTCTTTTAAAAATAACCTAGTAAAAATTTGAATTCTAATTTCTATGTTACATTAAAAAAAACTTACCTAATTTAAATTTAAAGAAAAAACCACTAAACATGAAAAAAAAGTAATATGTATTGTAAAAAACTTATAACTATTGTTTAGTTTTAGAAATTTTTAAATATTTTAAGATTAATGTTAAAATATAAAGTATATTAATATATCTAAATTTATCAAAGATGATAAACTAAAGGATATAATTTATATATGTTAGTTATATTAATATGTAAAAATTATTATGATGCTTACATGCATATAAAAAAGCTTCAGATTAAGAAACTTATAGCTGTCATAAAACTTCTCTAGCACTATGCAATTATGAATGAATGTATGACATAATATAATTGTATATATAAATTTTCATATGATGTTATATGATCTTAATAAAAATACTATCTAAAGAACATTCTTTTATAGAATAAACAATGACTTTCCAAATCTCCTAACTGCATGATTATAAACTATGTTTTGTCAAATCTCACTTGTTAGATTCCAGGTATGAAGATGGCTTAAATGATTTAATGGAATAATCAATCCTATAGTTCTAATAGAATAATAAGAGTTGTTTTCTTATTTATTAATCATAAAGTCACATTAGATTAATTTACCATCAATAAATATAAGTGAGAAATTAATAAAACATCATTATTAAAAATATTAAAAATCTATGAAATATCTCTCGATTATGAAACATCAAATATTAAAAAATTAGTATTACTCAATGTGCAAGGTGGATGTGAGAGCACTATTAGAAGTTCTCTTTTGTATTTAAAAATAATAATTTTCTATTTAACTTTCAAAAATTTAGTTGCACTGAGTTAGAAGCTTATAGAAACATTCCCATTAAATGAGTTAGATGTTTCTTGAAGGTCTTGTTCTCATTAATACCAAGTAATTATCTCTACTTGCCCTTTAAAATAAATATTATAACTATAAGATTAGTTTATATTGACGAATTTTTATATGTAGTATGATCTATACTTGCCCTTTAAAGGAATTTCTCATATTAGTTTTCATCAGCATTTATCAACAAATCTTAATCTAACCCTTTACACAAACTAATATACATTATTATTTAAAAATAAAACAATCATGTGTTAAGCCTACATATAATTTAATTTAGAAATGAATATATATAAAATTATAATTTTATTTTTAAAAAGTAAGACATAATTTGAAAGATTAATATGAAATTTTAATATCAAGATTGAATAATCTAAAACCAAAAATTCCTTCATAAATTATTTATGTAAAGTACACCAAATATAAAATTTAAGGATAATAACCCTTCACACAAACTAAAACCTAATTCAAAATAGAGACAAAAACATCAATCCTTCATGAACTCAGCAACAATCTTGGAATAGTGAGCAACTGCAGGCTTTGCAAGCTCTTGAGGAAGACAAACCTTCATAGCTGTCTAAATTTCTCGTATGTTGATGATATTCTTTTTTTTGTAGTGAGCAAATTTGGCTACCTCAGTTGCAATTTTGTCAAACATCTCGTCGATAAACTTGTCCATAATTACCATAGCTTTGCTTGAAATATTGATGTTTGAGTGCACTTGCTTGAGAGTTTTAAACAAGTAGATCTTAAAGATCTACTTATTATTTTAATTTATTTTTTCTATAGATTTTTTAGTAATGACCTCCTTTTCCTCCACAATGGGCCTCTTCTCTGTCCTTTTTGCCATCGATAAGTACTACAAAAATCATATCGTAAAATTAGAAATTAAATCTAAGTTAAGATAAAAATAAAATTATAAACTGTAACCTTAATTATAAAAAAGAAAACAATTAAATCAAATCTAAAAACTAAACAACATATAAACACATCATATAAACACATTCTTGGGGATATAAAGTTAGAGATTACTTGGATATAATTTCTTTAAATTCTCCTTTTCTTGGTACCAATTGGAAGGATTTTATGAATGCCCCCTTCCCTTCTTCTCAAAAGACTTTACTTGGTAAAATTCTAAAGGAAAGAAAGGGTTTTCTCTTGGGATCTAAAGATGAACTAATCTGGACTATTTTGAAGTCAGGTAGGTATAATGTGAAGCAAGGCTATTTAAGTATCATTGGAAAAATTTGGAGGCTTCCTTAGATTGGCCATTTAAATTATGTTGGAGCCACCCCTATCTTCCAAAGGCAGGGGCTTTTGCTTGGTTGGCTCTAAATAACAAGATCCTTACAAGTATCAGGCTGTCAAAATTGGGTATCTCTCAGACCTTTTTGTGCCCTCTTTGTTTAGAAGTTGAAGAAGATACTAATCATCTTCTGGTAAGTTGTTCCTTCTCTACTCAAATTTGCTCGTGGCTTTGTTTTAAGCTAGGGTGGTTTGGTCCTTTGCCCAACTTAGTTTTGGAGTTGTTTTAGAGTTGCCCCCTTTTGAATAAAGATTCTACTTTTGCCTCACTTGGTTGGTTTCTCCAAGTATTGTAATATGGAATATTTGGTTGGAAAGAAACAAAAGAGTCTTTAGAAAAGAGATCAATTCTCTGGAGCAGGCTCTTGAATGAATTGACAAATCTATTGGTGAGGTAGTCTCTTCTTTCCTTCTCCAAAAAGGAGTATGATCTCTTGTGTTTTCTTCTTGGGATGCTCTAATGCTCAAAAGCTAGAAGTTCTTGAAACTTCCAAACTCTTCTTATTTTGGTGAGAGTAAAAAAGTGGACATAAGTCTTATCTATTGGTTAGCTCCTTCAAATTCTTTCATTAAATTAAATTTTGATGGAGCCTGTAAAGGTAATCTAGGGCTTTCAAGAGCAAGTTGAGAAACTTGAAAGGCGATGTGATTAGAGCTATCTCTTTTCACTTAGGATTTTTTTTTAACAATGAGGTAGAGGCTTTATCTCTATTAGCAAGTCTTAAACTTGCAGCTAACCTTGACATTAAAAACATTGTTATTAAGGGAGACTCTCAGATCATTATTTTGACCCTTAAAAAAAGATATTCTCCAAGTTGGAAGATTGATTATTTAATAAAGGTAGCTTTGGTTTTCCTAGATTGTTTTGATTCATTCCAAATTCTCCATACTTAAAGAGAAAGCAATGCTTTGACAGATAAGTTAGGTTCATTTCACTTTTAATCACTATTTTCCAAGTCTACATAAGTTTACGGTTGTCCTCATAAATATATGAGTCGGCCACCACTACAAATGTCAGTGGTTCGATCACGCAATGACGTTTGAATGGAATGCTTCAAATTATTTTTTAGATAAGAGTTTTGTTCAAATAGAACTCTTCAAACTTCTATTTTCTTCCCACTCACAACTTTAACCCAAGAAAAATCAACCACGAGTTCGTAACATGCATTTATCCATTTCATTTTCCATTTTGTGATCATTTCACTGGACTAAGTTTTAGATAGTGGTTAGTCCATGTTTTGTGTTTTGAATGGACAGACCTTAAATAATTAAAAGCTATGTATGTGTTAAGTGGTGAAACATTATTAGTGTAATTCATGAAGTAACATGGCATGCCTCACACAGAATATCTTAGTGGGATAAGATATCCTAGAATATAAGTTTTAAGATAGTCTTGAATCTAATTATAGGGAGGAGTTAGAATTTATAGTGCACATTAATGACTAAATCAAAATCATAGGTGCATGACAACTCAACTTACACCAAATTTAACCAGAAAATAAGAAATTGTAAGCGAGGATAAAATCAACTATGTGTACCAACTCTTAAAATTCCTATTTAAAATGGTGTCATGGGCTATAGACAGGAGAAATGTAGATCTAAAAATGTTCTCAAGGCAAGGCCCTTTGAAAATGTTGAAAAAACTTCCTACACATTTTTTATATAGTTTTTTCATCAAACAATAGAATTAAATCCTAAACAAGATGAATAAAAAAACACTTCTAAATATCCTTAAAATATCATAAACATGGTAGTAAAAATATATACCAATCGAAAAAGAGCCTCTTACAACATAGAAATACATATCAAAACTGTAACAAATCATATGGAAGCACACCATTCAACAAACAACCCAACAAAGAACCAAACCAAAAGTAACAAATAGATAACTTACTATTTACCAAAAATCACACATCAAATGCTAAATTTCATTAGAAGTATTTCAATAAAACAAAACACATGTAAAACCTACCACCACAAATGCATTCATCTTCTTCATTAGATTCCAACCTTGTCAAAACAATTGAAGGACTTACTACTCAACTCTATTTCATCCTAAAAAAAAATTCAGTGAAGTCCTTGTAGCTTACCAAATGTAGAAGCCACCAAAGGTGAGCCAAAGCAAGAATCAATAGAACTGAAACAACTAAAACTTTAGTGAGGTACAAAGGCTCAGAGCCTAAAGTGCTTTAAACCCTTAACTCCACCAAGAAAAAGGAAGACTTAAACTCCAAGTAGATAGCTTGTGATTTGATGGTAAGAAATGTTCCTACCAAATTTCAATGTCATCTGATGAGATAAAATAACAAACACAATAATCCTAGGCAACAAGCAAAGAAAACAGAGAAAACACACTTACAAAAGACAAACATAAACAATGAAAGAGGATAATTTAACGTCATAGAGACACACTTCACACATAAAGGCCTCAAAGAAGTAGAAATCTAAACTTACTTCCAAATATAAGCCACTCGAACACATTTTATTAAAACATATGGTGTACAATGTTTTTCTCAGGAGATTACCTACCTATATCACATTAGTTTAGGTGGTGGATCCTCTAATATAGCCTATCAGAAACCCATTGTAAATCTATATTTAGGGGTATACTAGACTATTGTCCATCAAAAGGAGTTGCAAAATAGAACATCATTTCAAGTAGGGATGAGTCAAAACTCAAATTACAAATCCACAATTGCGACTTAGTCCTAGACCTACAAACTCGTCCTCTAGTAGAACACAAATTTAGTGTAGACACCAAAGCATTTCACTAACAAAGAGGCATTATTTCCAGATCACTTATCAAGTAAATACCCTAATCTTCTCCATTTGACACTCATTCTTCAATCATAAATCTAAGTACTCTACGATCTTCTTATCTACTTTCCTAAAATAATGACTACACTTATCTAATCTATCATTCGATGTTATATTTAATTAACACAAACTAATTTATACTTATATCTATGCATTTCATTGGATTAACCCAAATTGAAGGCCAGGAAAGTTTATTTTCTTTTACCAATTTAATTATGTATAATTATGACAAAGGTGTTCCCTATTTGAAACGAACAACCTAGGGCAGAGGATTGATGGTCCACATTACTTATGATGTGTGCAAGACAATTCAAACATCATTGTCTGTTCAATTTTGTGATAGCCAATTTCTTTTGTCATTTTCATTTTGGCATCATCAAAATTGAGCAAACTGCGTAGCAGAGAATTAGGGGATATTGTTTGTGTGGGAAGAGCACATAGGTGAGGAAGTAGAGTAGCGTATATTTTCTCTTTCACTAACTTTTCTCACTAAACCATGTGAAAGGTTGCTTACGGTTCTCTTGACTTTCGTGTCATCAAAGAGAACAATAGAAATGGGTTTACGAACAAAAGCACGTAGAAATCATAGATAACATCTTGACCATTTGAAATCCCTCCTTAAAGCCGTAAAATTACTTTTTGAAAAGGAAGTGTAGACACCTAAAAATGACCATGTATTCACCTTCATTTTTTGACACATCCCTAACACTTCACATCCTAGCATGTCTTCTAAATTAATTAAATAATTTTATTATTTAATTAATTAATCCATCTTTCATTAATCTATTTTTCCCATATTAAATAAATAAATTTTATTTTTTTATTTAATCTCCCATTTCCTCTTAAATTAATTAATAAAGTCTATTTATTTAATTAATTTATCACTTCTAACAACTTCCTCTCCATAAATTAATTAAATAATCTCATTATTTAATTAATTTACCCACTCACATCCTTATCTTCAATGACTCACCACATTTATTAAATAATTGGTTACAATTATTAAATAATTGGTTACAATTATTAAATAATTGGTTACAATTATTAAATAATTGATCCAAAATTAAATTCACTTTTCATCTCCACCATCCATTATCACATTATATGTCTTTTAATCTCAACCATTCACATAAAAGAATGCTCTATAAGATCCTTATCCTTGACCTATAATCCTCTCATCTAATCTTAGCCATCCATTTTATCTTTTAGTCCTAGCCCTTTATTCATCATAATTGACCTCTATAAATTGAGCCTCTCACAACATTATCACAACACATCTTTCATAAGTAAGTACATGCTATTATTTTCCACATCATTATCATTATCATTTTCCTCCATTATAGCCATCTCCTACCTAGATTATGTTGGTTTTGTGAGAAGTTTGTGCAATGCATAATATATCCATAGAACAAAGCTGGTAGAATTAGGGTGCACTCTACTCCATTCTATCTAAGTGTGAGGGTTTGATTTGAGGTGGAGTTATTGCGTTATATTGAATTTATCTTCATTATTTACCTTGGATCATATTTCTGTATACATTTTTGGCACACCTAGTGGGACCCACATCCCTTTAATTAGCTTTTTTCAAACAAAATTCTATCATTTTTTGTTGTAGGTTGCAAATCCATGCCCCTGACTATCACAACATGCCAGTGCTTTCATTTGGCATGCCTACACTTGCAAGTGACATGCCTGTGGGCTCTATCACCATGCCTATACTCTTTGTCTCAGTTCTTGTTACCTATTTTTGACCTAGGTTCATTTTCTAATCTTTAATTGCAATTATATTCTAGTTTTTCTATTAGATTTTAGATTATTTGTGTTGCTAACCCTCATATCTGACCTTTTGATCAGCTAATATTCAGTTTTGTAGGGTTTTATCACATTTTTATTATAGGTTCTAGTCATCCTTTCTAGATATGTGCCTACACCTACAAAAGCATGCCTTTGTCGTGTGTCATTTTGTGCAGCTAGGGTTTATCATCTATGTTAGCTTGGGATCTATAGATCTACCTCTTTTAGTCATTTTCTATCTTATGTCAAACCTGACTGTTTATTTTTGGTAGGTTTCAATACATAGTTCTAGTTTACTGCTGTACTTCACAAACCTACACCTATTATTCAGATCTCCACACCTTTTCTATGTGGGTTTGCACTTGTGTCTTTGCAGATCCATGCCTATGCTAGATTCTTGAGTGCCTACGCCCCCTGTCGCCATGCCTGTGCTAGAAAGGTAAATTAGGTATAACAGTCTAGTTTTTTTATTTGGTTTATCTTTGTTTCTACATTTTTGACTGTGTATACACCTAAAAATGACATGACTCTACCTAAATAAATATTTTAAATATTTATTTCATCTTCATATTCCTCTATCAATAAATAAATAAATCAATTTATTTATTTGATTCATTTTCTCCCATTAATTGGATAAATTACATTTATTTAATTAATTCTATCAATATCAACTTTATTCTTCTAATAATTAATAAATTTTAATTATTTAATTAAATCATCCATTCTTCCAAATTTAAATAAAATGCAAATTTATTTAAATTAAATCTTAATCTCTAATTAAATATTTTATTCTTCCAAATCATGTGCAAGTAATTAAATAAATCTATTTATTTAATTACGCTGTCTTATCTTCTAAAAAATCTTCAAAATCTTCTAAAAATAAATTCTTCTTGTCACGCAAAAGCAAAAGCTGAGTTAACTGATTTAAAGCTATCAATGAGACTCTTAAATTAGAAAAATATATTCTAATTTAAGAAATAAAAACTCATCCTCATCAAGAAAGTAGTTAACTCAACAAAGCATCTTTTTGAATGACACATGCCCTTCTTCTATTCGCGCACGTTCTCTCAAACATCCTCTACCATTGATCTTCTTATTTCTTCTACACCATTGATCTTCTCTCACACAATCCCATAAATACCCCTCTATCCTTCCATTTCACATATCAAGCTTTCAAGTAAACTTATGCTGTAGAATCCATAGTGCGCCATTGGCACCCCCACTTATCACATCCATCATTATCCATTTTACATTGTGTTGAAGCTCACCTTCAATACAATAAGTATCTAAGCCATTTCTATTTTGCCATCTTGAGGAATTGAAGCAAGGAAGCAAGCTTCCTAAGGGCTACATTCATCACCGAAGATCAAACGGGAATAGGTGAACAATGGAAATCACGAGGTAAGAAAGGTTGTAAGTATCATTTTCTCATTTTGATCTTGCTTGCTTGTACATTCCATTGATGTTTTTGGGTTTTTGTAATTCATTTTATTTATCCCATTTTACCCATTACATTTCTGGCTCCCATCGTGGGTAAAATGGGTAAAAGCTTACCAACAACGGATGTCCAGAAGCTATAATCATAGGGTAAAGCCCTGAGTATTCCAAGTTGGTGATCTAGTCCTCAGAGAAAATCCCAAAAATTAGCAAGATCAAGAAAAGAAAGGAAAGTTCAAACCCAACTGGCTGGGTCCCTATGTCATCATTGCGGCCTATGGGTTAGGAGCATATCAATTGGCTACATCTGAAGGTGAACTATTTGATGATCCTATCAACAACATGCATCTTCACAAGTTCTATACCTAAAAACCCCAATGCAAGGGAGTCCTTAAAAATTTAAAAAAATTGGAAAAGAGATAAAAAACAAAAAATTAAAAAAATTAAAAAAATTTGGAAAAATAACAAAAAAATCGTCCTCTGGTGAAACCTGGCAAACAGGTACCTGGGATAGGTACCATGATGAAAACCTGGCAAACAAGCATCATGTGTACTTTTAGCTTTCATGCAAATAAAAGCAAGTGGTGAAAACTTGGTAAATAGGCGCTATCTATGACAAACTACTTTCTCCATCAGTTGTGACCTCATGTCTCTTGTGTCCATCATATCATTCATCCTGAACTAGTCCTTTGAACTGTTGTTGAACTACGTCGCCTCTGAGCTATCACGTAGGCAAGGCCATTCTCAATGCGCCCCCAAGTCTCCGCTCCACTCCACTTCTTTCCTCTCCATTTCCTTCAAGTGTCATCTGTCCTACTATCCGTTACTGTTTCTACATCTATGCCATTGCCTAGGTCTTAGGTCCATCATGTTCACCTCGAACTATGTTGCCTCTACATCGTCACATAGGCAAGGCCATTTAGCAATGAGTCCTCGTGGCACTAGGTCAGTCCCTTAGGGTCCGTCTCTCCGTGTCTATTTATCGTATCACCCATAATAAGTTGATCCTTTGTCTAAACTAGGAGCAACTCCTTGACCTGGTTGCGGATTTGGAATCTTGAATGCCACTTTTTCTAAGAGGATACCCATAAAGGATTGTGATACCTTTCACTAGACAAGTGCGCACAACAAAGCAAGCTTCCCAAAAACAAAAACCTTGGCACAAAACATCAACCTGTTCAAAGCAAAGTAAAAACGTATACCGAAACACTCAGATTAACTCTATATCAATTATGGAAGAAAGACACATCTAATGCAAGAATGTTTTGTGAATAGGTTAACTTACAAAGTCTTGGATTTTTGTCATTATGTCTTCCTATGCTACTAAAGGATGCCAAAAGCTAGAGATGCTATGATGGGGGCATAATCTTTTTCTTTGTCTGTTGTTTGTCGATCAAACTTTAGTAATGTGATGACTTTTGTCTAACAACATGATCAATAAAAGATCATCGAGGACTTTGGAGGTCTGAACATGAAAAGGGTCAATCCTTGTCTGTTGAAATGCAAGAAGTACTTAGTTCATCTAGATTCAAGTTTGACTAGATGCTTGTATCAATTTGCTATATCAAAATCCATGTAAGGAATACTCAGGTCATCTCGGTCTAATTATACCTAAATGCTTGTATTTTATTACAACATTTCAAAAAGAGAAAAGAAATAAAAAGTACCCAATGATGAAAGCAAAATACTTGCGCTGTAATGATGGAAAAGTATCCACATCCATCCCATATCCAAAAATCCATATCAACCATGCAATAAGAAAATCTTGCAGAGTATCAAATGAAAGCCGATATTTCTTTCATTTCTTTTCTTTCGCCTATCTATATCATCTATGTCGTTAAGTACATTTGGACATATCAAAAAGATAGCATAGATAACATATCATAGTCATTCACATGATTAAATCATTTGCATACATAATAAGTGCATCAGCTCATCCACATACATTTGCATCCATATATCATATCAAAAATAAAAAAACATAGACAAATACATATAGAGCTGCATAATCATAGCAATAACATTTCACATTTTCATTTACATATCAAATCATCCTAATCCATCTAGTATACATCATATATACAAAGAATCATACGATAGATTGCATCCATAACATATAAACATAGAACAAGTGCATGTAGAACATCAATAACTGCATCATCATATAAACATAAAAACATGTCCAAATGTGCAATATATCAAAATATCTATCCATCTCTCAGAGTCATGTCATGAAATGTATACAAAGTACAGAAAGATAGTGATACATGTCTCAGGGCAAAATAATACATAGCATGCTATCTAAGCCATCAAAAATGTGTACATCCTGCCAAAAATTGGTACAAGTGTCAAAAACTGGCTAACCCTGCTGTCGTGGAGCACTGCTCCTTGCACTGCCCTCTCCTCTGTCCCCCCTAACTGCTAGGGGCCTCTCATGATGCTACAGATCAAGATCCACCTGCTCTCTATGATGCCACAGACCGACTCCTATAGCTAGGCATATGCTGGTCCACTGACATTACCCCGTGATATAATCCTCTATAGTACTGAGTCTGAGCCTGCACTTTGGCAAGCTCACCCTGTACCTAGGCCAACTATGTCTGTGCCTGCTGTACCTATACAACCAAAAAGCTTGAAGCACTATCTGTACCCAGGGTTGCCACTGCTGCATCTCTCTCCGCTCTGATCACCCGCACACTCGCTAGGGCTGCGTCTCACTCTCTGGAGATCTCTGATATCTGTCTTGTGTCTACCTCTCTCCGAGACTCCACTGCTCTCAAGTGGGCCCTTAACTGTCTAACCTGACCCTGTAACGTAACAATGGCATGCTGCTATAAGTTAGGCTACAAAGCCTGCCCTGCGTATCCTTGTCCCTATCCCTATCCCTGTCCCTGTCCCTGCACCTATTGTTGTGCCACATGCTGTGGTGGTGAGATATATCTCTGTTGTGCCACCTGTTGTATTGGCACCTGCACCTGCCCTACAGCTTGTGGCTGTGCAACCTCCTTCTGACCCAAAGGTCCCTCCCCAGACCTCCTCCTCCTCCAGCTCCACCATCATCTCCCTAACCTCATCTCCCCCTCCATCTCCTCCTCCTGCCAACTACACCCTCGTCATCTGAATCCTCCTCGTCTATATGAGGAGCCAACTCTCTAGGACCTAAATATCTAGGAAATGGATGAGCAAAAAACCACTCCTGATAGTCTAAGGTCATTCCCGCATCTACTATCTCCCTCCTCATAAGCCAAGCTGCGTAGGGGATCTGACAAAAGTCTGCCAAAGCCTCCTCATATAATGCCATAGGACCCCACCTAAATCTCTCTGCATGGGTCCTTGCAAATCATGCCTGCCCCTGTGGCCTACCCTGCACTCTACAAAAACTGCCTTTGTACTCTACTGACAATCTGACGCTCTAATATGTACCTTGTCCTACCAATAAGCCACCGAGTCTGGAAACAGTACGGTAACTCGTCAGCCTCATCCTCCCATACCTTATAGTCTAGTTATGGGCGCTAGATAACTAGATCCACATTATCTAGTGCATGTCTCCAATACTTGAGCTTCCCCAGCTTGTACTGGGAAATCACATCTACATATCTGTAGCTGTAAGGCTCACCTCTCTACCTATGAAAAAGACATATCGACCGCATGATAGCTATATGCTCCCATAACCAAAATTACAAAAGAGACACACCTGCTGACAAGATGGCCCCTCTATGATACATAACCTAGTGCATATCTCTATACAAGTGTGCTAGCATGCACACATCCCATGCATATCGATTCCCATCAGTAATCATGCTCTCCAGTACCCTCCCATAGCCAATCGAGAACCCATGTGACCTCCTATCGGGGCATACTACGCCACTGATCAGTCCCTATCCCCAAGGAGTAGTCATAGCAGTCATGAATATCATGCCAAGAAACCACCTACTCAACCAACTTTGGGTCATCAAAAACGTATCTACACTCAGCCAATCCTGCATCATGTTGTGGATCATACTCTACCAACTCTCCCTGAATAGGGAGGTGTAGAATCCTGTACACATCCTCCAGAGTAATCATCATCTCCCCAGTCGGTAGATGGAAATTCCCATCCTCGTTGTGGAATCGCTCCACTACTGTAGTCAACAAACCGCGGTTCGTGCGAACCTCAGGCATGAAATAAATGTAATGAAGACCCATAGCACAAAGAGCCTCATGATCTATCTCTATCAACATATATCGTCGCAACAATGGCAAAGGGAACTGCTCTCATGACATCAGGGTATCCCAGATATCCTCCTACAATCAGGCAAAGCATAGCATCAAAGAAATCCATATCCAAGCAAACTTACTCAAAGCAATCAAACTATCCTATCATTGACTTAACATATCAAATTAATCAAAACAACATATCATCTCTTGACTAGATTCTCGGTAATCTTGGAGATCGCTTATCAATTGATGCATTAATCAAGGTGCCAATTGGGTTAATTTCATCAATTAACTATCCTAGTGCAAATGCGCTGAACCAGGTGGCAAATGCACCGATTCATATCATATGCATCCCTTCACCATGAATGCGCTAATCCTTGACGTGTATGCGTCATTCTGGCACATGCACCACTTTTTGTGTCACATGCACAATTCCACAATGGATGCACCAACTCCTATCCTATATGCACACATCTATCATATGCGCCATAAGATCTCTCAGATGCGTGATTTTGCGGCATATGCGCCATTTCAGACTGCATATGCACCAAACTGTAGTTCGACGCATCTATCCTATCTTTTTTTCCTAAGCATTTATTGACCTAATAAATGAATTTTAGCAAGATTTGACGAACTACATACTGATGGTCCCACCTCAAGTGGCCGATCGAACCATCAAACTCGCTCAAACCGGTGCTCCTCACATGGAATATCCATATCTCTGATGACTGCTCGAGCTCCTCTACTCTCCTAAGCTCTCAAAGACCAATCAACTAAGGACAAGTGTGCAAATGAATAGAACTTGTGGACCCAGCTCCTATATATAGCAAGAGAATCCTAGATGAATGTGTGACAACTATGACTACTTCCCATATCTATTCTTCCGAACCATTTCCTATTTTTCTCCATCTTAACGCACTTTTCACCTTCTTCTTCGTGAGATTGTCCATCTCACGCTTTCTGCCTTCTTCCAGTCTAATCTCCTGAGGGGGCATCCTATCGTTAAACTTGTACCAGGGGCAAAAAAAATTGGGGCATGTATCATTGTTGAAAATTCTTATTCTTTGAAACAACGTGATAAAACACATTGCATCAAAGAGGGGAAAAATGTATACACTTAAAAATGACATGACTCTACCTAAATATATATTTTAAATATTTATTTCATCTTTATATTCCTCTATCAATAAATAAATAAATCAATTTATTTATTTAATTCACTTTCTCCCATTAATTGAATAAATTACATTTATTTAATTAATTCCATCAATATCAACTTTATTCTTCTAATAATTAAATAATTTTAATTATTTAATTAAATAATCCATTCTTCCAAATTTAAATAAAATGCAAATTTATTTAAATTAAATCTTAATCTCCAATTAAATATTTTATTCTTCTAAATCATGTGCAAGTAATTAAATAAATTTATTTATTTAATTATGCTTTCTTATCTTCTAAAAAATCTTCAAAATCTTCTAAAAATAAATTCTTGTCAAGCAAAAGCAAAAGTTGAGTTAACTGATTTAAATCTATCAACAAAACTCTTAAATTGGAAAAATATATTCTAATTTAAGAAATAAAAACTCATCCTCATCAAGAAATCAATTAACTCAACAAAGCATCTTTTTGAATGACACGTCCTTCTATTCGCACACATTCTCTCGAACATCCTCTACCATTGATCTTCTTTTTTCTTCTACACCATTGATCTTCTCTCACACAATCCTATAAATACCCCTCTATCCTTCCATTTCACATATCAAGCTTTCAAGTAAACGTATGGTGCAGAATCTATAGCGCGCCATTGGCACCCCCACTTATCACATCCATCATTACCCATTTCACATTGTGTTGAAGCTCACCTTCAATACAATAAGTATCCAAGCCATTTCTCTTTTTCCATATTGAGGAATTGAAGCAAGGAAGCAAGCTTCCTGAGGGCTGCATTCATCACCGAAGATCAAATGAGAATAGGCGAACAATGGAAATCACAAGGTAAGAAAGGTTGTAAGTATCATTTTCTTATTTTAATCTTGCTTGCTTGCACATTCCATTGATGTTTTTGGGTTTTTGTAATTCATTTTATTTATCCCATTTTACCCATTACAGACTATACTTCCATGCTTTTGATTGATTATCATTTTGCAGCTATCATTTTGGCTTGATCTTGTAATTAACACATTTGTGCATCATGTTCGTGGTTGTCAAAGACAAAATTTTCAACTACTAATCTATTTTCTTGCAGCACTAAAGTTTGATAAATAAAAGGGGAAGGGTGATCCTAGAGACCATCTAAGAGAGTTCTTCATAGTATGTATGGACGTTACATATGATGACACTTACTTGATGAGACTTTTCCCTTGTGGCCTAGGAGGTCAAGCCATTGAATGGTTCTCTCATCTTCCTCATGGAATTAAAACTTTCCAAGAATTCATAGCTCATTTTTCAAACAACATTGAACATGAGATGTACATGACTGACCTTTACAATACTAAACAAAGAAATGGGGAATCATTCACAGCCTTCCTACAACATTGGAGAAACCTCGCTAGTAAGCTTGCTTGGTCCATTCCTAAAAAATGACTTGTCATCTTCTCATCCAAAACTTAAATCATGAAATGGCCTTTCACCTTTAGCTCTAATGTGCCAACACTTTTGACAAAATAATTGATAAAGGTACAACCATAGAGAAAGCCCTATTAGCATTTGAAAGGACTTGTCAAAATCTTCAAAGACAATAAGGACTCCAATAACAACCATTCCAATGGAAAAACACGATTCTGGACTAAGAATAAGAACATTGTCAATGATGGTGTGACAGATTCTAAGCTTGTACAAAATGTCCAAAATCCTCCATTAGCATTTAAATCATCATCATAAAATGCAAATTCTACCATTCTGAAGAATAACTCTACAAGGATTAAGACCTAGACGTAAATTCACAAACTTGGAAGAACCTATGGAATCCATTTTTCAAAAACTTTTATAAGCAAGCCTCATTAAACATCCCTAGATCAAACCTTATGAGAAAAATTCCATTAAACCCCATTGGTACAATGACAATGAGTATTGTGAATATCATAGGATCAAGGGTCGTAAAACAAACAATTGCATGAGACTTAAAAACTATATCCAAGATCTTATAGATTGAGGATACGTTACTATAAATGAACCTCCTCCAAAGTCACCCAATGAAAAATTGGGAGTATACCAAGATCCATTCCCTCAACATGGTCAAGGTAGTTCCTTTAGAATAACAATCATGTCAATAAAGTCAATTCCTCTCCTTCATATGATTCCATTGTGGGTTGTATTGAATCTTGTTCTTCACAAGTAGCCACATAACCATAAGAACTGATAATCTCAATTCTGTCGTTACCACTTGTCATAGTTGCATCACTATTTAAGAAGCCCCATCTTCATCTATGCCATCCTCATCCATAGAACCTTCCAAGTATAATATCCTTGATCATCTAAGGGAAGACTCTCGCACAAATTTCCATCCTAGAGCTTCTTTGTACCTCCCCTATGCATAAGGAGATATTAGATAAAGCTTTGATCAAGTCCCGTGTCCCTAATGTCATTAATGTTAAACAATTCCAAGCCATGGTTGGACACCTTGTATCTACGTACCACCTAGTTTTCACTGAGAAAGACATGCCTACTATTGATTAATTTCATAATGAATTGTTCCACCTAGAGGTAGTCATCCATAAACACAAAGTCAAAAGGGTACTAGTAGATGGTGGATCAGACTTAAACCTATCTACCTTAAGATTGGTATGACAATTGGGATACTCCGCCGCATTTATTAATAAAAAATATTCCATTACAATCAAGGCTTATGATGAAGCTGAGAGATTATTAGAGACAACCATTAAGCTACCTATTGAATTAGGTCCCACACTTATGGAAATCATTTGTCAAGTCTTAGAGCTTGATCTCCCATATAACATTCTCCTAGGACACCAGTGGATTCATTCCATGAAGGTCACTCCTTCCACCTATCACCAATGCATCAAATTCCCCTATAATGACCAAGAAATCACCATATATGCCAATCCACACCCCTTCAAATATTGTCACCTATTGGAAGGCCCATATCACAAAGCTAATTATTATCCTACCAAGGACATTGCTAAACTGTCTCCATCATATATTAATCCATCCACACTTCTTCATCCACCACACATCCCGAGATCAAGGCTAAGATTATTGACAAGGGATTAAGAGAATACACACTACAAGGAGGCTTTTGTGTGGGGCAACTCCCACTTTCTCCTAAAATGTTTGGAATACCTTGTCCTAATGGACCTATTTCAACTATCACAATCAATTGTAAGACAACTAAGTTTTCCCATCGGGGTGTACTAGATAAAGAGATCGTTGATGTGGATATTTCAAAATGGCTCTATAAGGAAAAAGATGAACAAGACAATCTCCCTCTTGACAAATATCCTAAAGGTTTTCATATAGCACAAAACATGGGTTACCAAGGAAAAGGTGGTCTTGGCTTACAAGGACAAGAAACTATTGAACCCATTAAAGATACATGTAGACCTAGACACTTGGGGCTAGGGTTTGGATCACAAGAGCCAGCATCTCCAGAGCTCAAGTTTATCTTGGATGAGGTAGCTAAAGCATTTCCCACTGTTGAGGGTACTAATGGGGATACCAATGATAACTCTCTTGAGTGTATCACCAAGCTATATGATTCATCCATCTTCACCCTTACCATGTCATTGCCATCATCATCACTATCCCATAAACTTCAACTCATCTACCCTGAGCGTATTGATTGGGACCAACAAGGGCCTCCTATTTTAGAAATCTTTCAAAGTGATGAGGCTATCATTGAATTCTTGGGATTAAGGTCAGGAATACCAATTGGAGATCACAAGATAAGATACACTATAGATTTCAACACTAATGCCTACTTCGAAGAGACGTCAAATTCCTTAGTCACAAAAGTGAAAATATAAAAATCACGTGCCCTAGTGAAAACCACTTTGTGGCACTTTTAGACAACAAAAAAGTAAAAATAAAGGATGTATCTGAGGGTGAAAACCTTCCTAAGGTGCCTAAGGATGAGGAATTTTACCTCTCTAAAGTTGAGGTATACCAAGAGAGATCTCTCATTCTTATTGAGGAAACACAAGAGATGAATTTGGGAACACTTGAAGAACCAAAGATCACATTTGCAGTGACATCTCTTTTAGAATTTGAATTATGAGAGTTTATCACCTTTTTCAAAGAGAGATCAAAGAATTTTGCTTGGTCCTATACGGATATGTTTGGTTTAGATCCTTCATTGGTGGTACCTCATTTGATGGTGCATCCTAGAGCAAAACCGGTCAAACAAAAGTTGAGAAAAATGCATCCCAAAATTGCTCTCTTAGTGAAAGCAGAATTGGAGAAACTACTAGCAGTTGGCTTCATCAAACCTATAGATTATCTAGAATGGGTATCAAACATCATTCTAGTTTCCAAAGTTACTGGGGGCATCTGTTAAGGTTAGCTGACAAAAGATATCAATTAAATGCAAATAAAGATTAAATAGAGGAATGGAAATACATAGAAATAATAACAGCGAGAGACAAGTTTTAACATGGTTCACCCAAACTCGGGCTACATCCACCAAATAGAGAGTCCAATATTATTATCTAGTAAATCAGATTGATTACAACTAGCAATCCTTGCAACTCAATACCACTGCAAATGCTACAATACAATCTCAATAGAAACCCTTACCCTTAGCCGATTTTATCAAACTTTTTTTGGTTACAAAATAGGGGTTTTTTATGTCGGTAAATGAAAAATAACTCTCGGTGCCTTTATAAAATAATAAAAAACCATGTGAGGTTTCAGGGGCGCTATCCCCAAGCCCTCGCGAGGGCGCTGCCCCTCGACCCCACCCTATATCATGTGAGGTTTTGGGGGCACTGCCCCTGAGCCCCTACGAGGGTACTACTCCAGTGAGGGTACTACCTTGGACCCCGAAAGGGGCGCTGCCCCTTGACCCCATCTTGGGGGCACTGCCCCTTGACCCCGTCTTGGGGGCACTTCCCCCTAACCCCCACAAGGGGCGCTGCCCCTTAACCCCATAGGAATTTTGGGGGAAATCACGCCGATAAAAGTGGGGAAAATTTAACCTCCAAGTTTGATTAGGCTCCATATAACAACAATCTCCCACTTGGAGACTGAGCAGATTCCACACCATATCATCTCCCACTTAGAGACTGATCATAACACTGCTAACCCTATAGCTCCCACTGGAAATAAGCACCCTAGACTCTGTTGTTCTATTTTTGTTATTTTCAGTCTAGAAGACCAACCGAAGCTGAAGAGGAGCTTAGCTTCTCCCTTGTCACTACCTTTGTAAACATATCTACTAGATTTTCATCTATATGTATCTTTTCTAGCTGTAATTGTCCATCATCCAACATTGACTGAATGAAGTGATACCTCAATTGTATGTGTTTGGTCTTTGAATGCAAGGCATAATTCTTTGCAAGATGTATGGCACTCTAGCTGTCCGTAAACAAATAACTGTTAACCTATTGGTTGCCCAATTCTTTCATGAAAGATTGCAATCATATCATCTCCTTGCTTGCCTCTGTTGCAGGTACATATTCTACCTCTATGATGGATAAACCAACCACCTTTTGCAACCTAGAAATCCAACTCACCGCTTTCCCACCTACAGTAAAGACATAACCTGTAGTACTTCACCTGGTATCAATATCCCCTGCCAAATCTAAGTCTACCTAACCTACTAAATTAGTATTAGAGCCTCCAAAACATAAGTGTTTATTGGATGTACCTCTCAAATATCTAAGAATCCATTTTACCGCATTCCAATGCTCCAATCTGGGATGACTCATATACCTGCTGACGACTCCTACAACATGTGTAATATCCGGTCTCATGCATACCATGGCATACATTAAACTGCCTATAGCTGAAGCATATGGTACCTTGGACATTTTTTCTTCATCCTCTTGTGTCTTAGGACACATCTCCTTAGTCAATTTGAAATGACTAGTCAAAGGTGTGCTGACAGCTTTGGCATTCTCCATATGGAATCTCTGCAAAACTTTTTCAACATAATCAGCCTGAGATAGAGTCAATTTTTTGTTCTTCCTATCTCTGCAAATTTTCATACCAAGGATTTGTTTTACTGCCCCCAAATCCTTCATAGCAAATGACTGTGCTAACTGCTATTTTAGCTCTCTTATGTGATCAATGTTAGACCCAACTACAAGCATGTCATCAACATATAAACATAAAATAATGTATCTTTCATTATCCAACCTCTTAAAATAAACACAATGGTCATAATTACACCAGTTGTAGCCTTGCTCAACCATAAAACTATCAAATTTCAAATACCATTACCGAGGTGCTTGTTTCAGACCATACAAACTCTTCTTCAATCTACACACCAATTTCTCCTTACCTTTGACCTCAAATCCTTATGGTTGTTCCATATATATATCTCCTCCAAATCACCATGGAGAAAGGCAGTTTTTACATCTAGCTGTTCCAAATGCAAATCTTCAGCAGCCACAATACTTAAAATAGTACGAATAGAAGTCATCTTAACAACTAGAGAAAAAATCTCATCAAAATCAATGCCCTTTTTCTGTGCAAATCTTTTTACAACTAACTCGGCCTTAAATCTTTTCTTACCTCCATCTTCCTCTTTCAATGGATAAACCCATTTGTTTGGTAAAGCCTTTTTACCTATAGGTAACTTACATAAGTCCCAAGTCTAATTTTTCAGCAAGGAGTCCATTTCTTCTTTCATTGCAAGCTCCCACTGAACCTGTGTATCCACCTGCATAGCTTCATCATACCCTTCTGGTTCACCAGCATCTATTAACAAAAATAGAATACAAAGAGGGAGAAAACCTTTCATGAGGTCTACCTAGCCTTGTTGACCATCTAACATTCACTGGAGTTTGTCGTATTTTTGGTTGTTCTTACGAAGCATGAGGAACCACTAGAACATCACTATTTGGAGTATCATCCAGAACCACATAATCCTTTTCTTTCTTCTCATGCTGCTGCAACTAATCTTTGTACAACACCTTCTCATTGAATATAACATCCCTGCTTCTCACAATTTTTTGATTTTCAAAATCCCAAAGCCTATAACCAAATTCATCAATGCCATATCCAATGAATGTACACTTTTTTGATTTTGCATCCAGCTTGGTTCTATTTTTAGAATCTACATGTGCAAATGTTTCACATCCGAAGGTTTTGAGAAAAGAATAACTCACCTTCTTGCCTATCCATGCTTCCTCTAGAATACCACAGCCCAAAGGAACTGAAGGACCTCTATTAATTAAATATATAGCAGTGTTGATAGCCTCTGACCACATATTTAAAGGCAGACCAGCATTCAATCTCATGGTCCTTGCACGCTCCATTATTGTCCTATTCACACATTCAGCCACTCCATTCTCCTGTGGAGTCCCTGGAACCGTTTTCTACCTACAAATTACATTAAAGGAACAATAATCCTTAAATTCTTTGCTACAATACTCACCACATATATTAGATCTAAAACATTTTAATCTTTTATCCATCTCATTCTCAACCAAGCTTCTCCATTTCTTAAATGTTTCAAATACATCAGATTTCTACCTAAGGAAATAAATCTATACCTTCCTAGTTGCATCATCTATGAATGTAACATAATATCAAGAGCCACCGAGAGAAGATACCTGAGCTAGTCCCTATACATCTGTATGCACAAGCTCCAACTTTTCATCTTTCTTTTGCTTCCCATCCTTTAGAAAACTAACTCTCTTTTGTTTTCCATACACACAACTTTCACAGAAATCCATATTAATATGTTTCAGACCTGGTAAAACTTTCTTAGAATGAAGTACCTTCATACCTTTTTCACTCATATGCACAAGTCTGTTATGCCACAGTGTTGTCTTAGAACCTGCAACAACTATTTCAGTCTCTTCCTGTGAACCTACAACAACTGTTCCTAAACCTATTTATTTTTTCTCTACAATAGCTAAAGTAGAAGGAACAGTATGACCTGTACAAAGATATAAGGTGCCTACTTTCACACCTTTTTCTACTATTAAGGCACCTTTTGAAACCTTCCAGTTTTTATCAGTAGATGTAACAATGAAACCTTCTTCAGCTAGCTGCCCTGTTGAAATTAAATTCCTACCAAGCCTTGGAACGTGCCTTACCTCTTGTAGTAGCCAATGATTCCCATTCTACAACTTAATCTTGATTCTTCCCTTTCCAACAATCTGACAGGGTTCGTTATCTCCCAAATAAACCAACCCAAAATCCCCTTGGACATAATTAAGAAAATAACTTCTATGGGGCATAGCATGAAATGAGGCCCCTGAATCTAAAACCCATGAATCATCAGCATTATCTAGGGAAAGAATCAAAGCATCATCTTTAGACTTATTACTTACCACATTTGCCTCCTTATTGCCTTCTTGTTTGTCTCCTTTATTTTTCCAAGACCAACAATCTTTCTTTAGATGACCTGGTTTCCCATAGTACCAACAATTCTTCTGTCCTCTGGATTGGGATATCTTATCCTTTGATTTTCCTCGTGACTTCCCATGACCTCCAGAACCTTTTCCTCTCTCCTTTGATATGCCCCTACTTTCTGCATTCAAAACATTGCCTAATGTGGATCGACCTGAGCTTTTCTTATGAATTTCCTAACTTAGAATAACACTACCAACATCATCAAATTTTAGGGTATTTAAACCAAAAACAAAGTTACTAACCGCCATTACCAAACTATTCCAGCTTTCAGGCAATGAACATAATATCAAGAGAGCTTTAACTTCTTCATCAAATTTTACATTTACAGAAGTCAATTGACTGACAATCATATTAAATTAATTTAAATGATCTATCACAGATCCACCTTCAACCATTTTCAGATTAAACAAATACTTAATGAGAAATACGTTATTTGAGGCTGAGGGTTTTTCATACAATTTAGCCAAAGCTTTCATCAAACCATCTGTTGTCTTCACTTTCATTATATTGAATGCCACCGATGGTGCCAGGCACAACTGAATGGTTCCCAGTGCCTTTCTGTCAAGAAGATTCTAATTCTCATTAGTCATTGTTGCCAGTTTCTTGGCTACTCCTTCCAATGGCCTCCATAAATCCTTCTGATAGAGGTGATCCTCCATCTACATCTTCCATAACTGATAGTTTTCCCATTAAATTTATCAACCTTCAATTTACCCTCATCTGCCATTGCTCCCACTCAACCGTGAGACTTTCCTGCAGATGATAATCAAACACAACCCGCTTTGATACCAGTTCTTAGGGTTAGCTGGTAGAAGATATCAATTAAATGTAAATAAAGATTATTAAACAGAGGAATGGAAATACACAGAAATAATAACAACGAGAGACAAGTTTTAAAGTGGTTCACCCAAACTCAGGCTATATCCACCAAACAGAGAGTCCAATATTATTATCCAGTAAATCAAACTGATTACAACCAATAATCCCTACAACTCAATACCGCTGCAAATGCTGCAATACAATCTCAATAGAAACCCTAACCATTAGCCATTGCAAATGCTACAATACAATCTCAATAGAAACCCTAACCCTTAGGCGTTGCCCCTTGACCTCGTCTTAGGGGCACTACCCCCAAACCCCCGCAAGGGGCATTGCCCCTTGACCCCATAGGAATTTTGGGGGAAACTGCACCGATAAAAGTGGGGAAAATTTAACCTCCAAGTCTGATTAGGCTCAATATAACAACAACATCTAAGTTTATACACATTTTAAAGACTTGAACAAAGCATGTCCTAAAGATGATTTTCCACTACCAAACATTAATATTATAGTTGACCTAATAGCTAGACATGAGATGTTATCCCTAATGGATGGATTTTTTGGATATAACCAAATCAATATTGTTGAAGAAGATCAACATAAGATCACATTCATATGTTCTTGGGTAGTTTATTGCTGGAAAGTAATGCCTTTTGGTCTTAAGAATGTGGGAGAAACCTATCAAAGAGCAATGACCGTAATTTTTCATGATATGCTTCATATAATAATGGAAGACTATGTTGATGATATGTCTTTAGTGTGACATCTTGTAAACTCTTAGGCTACATTCTCTCTCAAAGAGGTATCGAAGTGGATCCTGCTAAAGTTAAAGCTATAGTTGAAATGACACCACCACAAAATCTAAAGCAACTATATCTACTTCAAGGAAAACTACAATCTATCAGGAGATTCATAGCATAGCTTTCCGACAAGTTTCAACCCTTCACACATCTATTAAGGAAAAATATAGAATTTCAATGGGATGAAAAGTGCCAACAAGCATTTGATAAATTAAAAGAATACTTTGCAACACCACCAGTTTTGGTACCACATGTTCAAGGAAAACTACTCCTTTTATACATATCAGTTACATCAACAACATTAGGATCCTTGTTAGTACAAAATGATGACATTGGGAAAGAAAGAGATATATACTACATTAGTCATACTTTAGTAGGCTATGAGCTAAACTACACACCTATAGAGAAGGCATGTCTTGATGTTGTCTTTGCCTCACAAAATCTTCAACATTATATGCTCAATCATCAAACTAAGCTCATCTCAAAAATTAACCCCCTAAAGTATCTCCTATCCGAGGCTACTCTAACAAGATGTATGATAAAATGGATCATAGTTTTGAGTGAGTTTGACATTGAATATGTGAATAGAAAAGCTATAACAGGACAAGTCATTGCTGATCAATTGGTAGAAGCCCCTATCGAAGCTGATCATCCACATATTTTGGAATTTCTAGATTAATCAATCTTTTCCATTGACTCCCCTACAAATTGGAAGTTATACTTTGATAGATCTTTCACACATCATGGTTCAAGAGCAAGGATCCTCTTTGTCACACCACAAAGAGACTTAATATCGAAAGCCTATAGCATCATATTTCCTTGTACAATTAATATGTTGGAAGTTTATCATTGAATTTTATGTGTTGACAACATGAGCTAAAAGGAGAGACCAATGGATATAGTAGAACATGACAGTATATGGTGTTGACATTGATGGCAACCCATTACAGGGAAACAGTTGTGTTGGTCCAGAGAAGACCAAAGTACCCATTATGTTGCAGATTTATCTAAGTCTTTGAGTACTGTCCTCAATGTTCAGGGAACCAATTTTTGGGTCAACATTGCTCCACTATGAAGAATCTTGTCATATGGTTATAAGGTAATTTTTGTACATACTGAAGGAGTCTAAATCCAAAATTTCAAGTCTTGAAGTCCTCCGTAGTGAGAGATGGAGTTGACAGAATATCGGACTTTGTAATAATAGTGTAATGGCAATATTAGTGGTATGTTGGAATGCTCCACATTCCACCACAGATGAACATTTTTCTATGCGGTTTTGAGAATGATTTCATAGAAGTCAGAGATATGTGTTCTCCAGGTGGCAAGCATTTTGTGGGTCCGTGTGATGAGTTGTGTGCTAACAGTTGGTTCATTCTATTGATTACTTCACCAATGGTGCAGACCCAAATGTTTTGAGATTGTTTAGAGTTGATTCAGGTATGAAATAATGTTATGAGAGTAATTATAGAACATGTCGACCTATCTTAATGTGCTACATGCTTTGTTTCGCTTCGCAAAGAGTATAAGTAGAGTTTTGGGCCGATAGGTCAAGAAGTCACACAGTACATCCATTATGCTGACCTATTTGATGTTTTTCTTGATTGTGGTATATAAACAAGATTAATTTCTTGTGTGGAGTGTGTGGTGATGTGAACAATTAAGTGTGTGTGTGTGTGTAAGTGAAATCTGATGCAAAGATAGGAAAGATAAGATTATGGTGAAGATGAAGTGTGTTAAGTTAGTATTCTGAGCTTCAATGGAACTGTATCTTCAACATAAGTCAGATCCAATACTAACGGTTCATATTTGGTAGTGAGCCACCCCTTCTTCTAAGTCTTTCTATTTAGGACAATGAGTCCTTTGGTAGTGAGCCACCTGCAGTGAGCACTTCTCTTTTAGACAATGAGTCCACTATTGTATCAACTTATAACTAGTTGCATTATGATATATTGTGAGATAATCCTCACCGTGGTATTTCTCTTTTTAGGTTTTCCACGTAAAAATCTAGTGTTCATGTGTTATGTATTTTGATGGTTGCTTTCATGCTTTCCTTTATTACTACAAACTAAATATGCTAGGTGGAATGGATGTATAAATGCCTAAGTGCTTTCAGAGAATACTATTGACCCCCCTCTCAGTATTCTAGGTGTTTAACAATTGGTATTAGAGCCTAGTTCCTTGGAAGAAGATTAACCACTTGAGGAAGATCTTGAAGTGTGAACATATGGCAACTAGGAGATATCCTATTCTCCCGGAAGAAATACCTATTGTTGGATTTACTGAAGAAGACTGCATAGTTGATATGAATGGTGAACTCAAATCTGCCCTTGAAGATCTGGAAAGAATTCAATATGAAAATAGAGATCTAGAAGAAAATATTAAGGAAGTAGATGAATGCATCAAGGAATTGAGAGAGCAAAACAAGAAATTCAAAGAAAGATACAAGGAAGTAAATTAACAACTTAATCAATCAAATGAGACTATAAGGAAAACAAAGGTGTGGAAACAACCTCCCTAATGTTGATTCAAAGGGGATAATGTAGATAGATGACTTTTAATTTCAATTATAACTCACTAAGATGCACAAAAAAGGAATTACAGAATAAACATAGCAAATTTGAACACAGAGAAAAGACACCAGATGTACGTGGGAAAACCCTTTTGGGTAAAATACCCACCACCACAAGAAGACAACTTTATTCATAGTAAACACAAGAGGATTACAACAAAGTATTCAGTCTTCTTGACCAGGTATCTATTCTTAGTACATACAAATAGTTAACTGTCACTGTACAAATATAGAACAAATAAACTTTGTTCATCAATCACTAATTGAACTAAGAAGAACGTACTTCTTTTGAACAATGCAAAAGATCTATACTTATCTTCATGTGCAGTTGATTTAGTTTCCATGCATAACTGTTTAGTCTAACTATCGAAACCACATCTGATTGTTCGCATTCATGAGAACTCATTAGTTCCACATGCACCAGTCGCCGATCACAGCCCCAGTTCATATACATGACCATGAGAAAGATAATCGTCAACACTTTTGCTGCCAATGAGAACAACAGTCTACAGCTAAAGACCATTGGGAAAACCCTGGATGATGCCTTATCGGAGTGACCACAACCATCAGAATGACTCTCCAAAGAATAGATCAATAGACCTTTTCACACCGATGCCAACTCCCATCAGAGTAACCCAAACTGTCAGAGAGATATTTCAACACCCAGGCTGATAGTTATTTTCATACCGACGTCCTTCTGTCTGGATGACTCTCACTGATGTCAAACCACCATCTGAGCAACATACACCATCGTTGAAAGTCCCTCAGATCACACTGAAAGTTCATGTCTCACCAATACAAGAAACATTCCACTGTGAACCATGCTTTCATGTGATCGCTGAGACTCTTGCCAATCGCTGAGACTCTTGCCGATCGCTGAGACAAAGAACAACTCTTCCTGACATATACATAGATCAACATTATGAGGTTCAAACAATAAATTTGAGACACATGATCTCATCAATCTCCCACTTGACAAAGATTTTATTGTTACCTCTAGATCAGTTTGAATTCACTAAGAATCATAGGTATGAAGACCCATTGCATTTGAACACTATTTGAACTTGGTCGTGCTCACAGGTTTAGTCAAGGAGTCTACAACATTTTCCAAAGTACCAACTTTTTCTAGTTTTACCTTTTTGTCTTCCACCATATCAAAAACAAAGTGATATTAAACATCAATATGTTTTGTCCTAGCGTGAATGTAGGATTTATCGCCAAACAGATAGCACTATGACTGTCACAATTAATCTAAATTTGCCCTGCATTAAAACCCACATCAGAACACAACCTCTTCAACCAAATGGCTTCCTGGCATGCACAAGTAGCTACCATGTACTTTGCCTCTGTTGTGGACAAAGCGACTATAGCCTGCCACTTACTAATCCAACTGATAGCACCACCATTTAATGTGAACACATATCCACTGGTGGATCTTCTACTGTCAATGTCCCCTACCCAATCAAAATCAACATATCCCTGAATCCTGATAGACCTATGAGACTCAACTGAGTTTCCATGATAGAAAATAGCATAATCAAAAGTTCCCTTCAAATACCTCAAAACTCTTTTCATAGCATCCCAATGTGATCTACCTGGATTTGCCATAAACCGGCTCAAGACTCCCACTGCTTGGGTAATGTCTGGTCTGGTATAGACCATTGCATACATCAAACTGCCAACAACACTCGCATAAGGTACTTTCTTCATATCCTCAATTTCATCTAAAGATTATGGACAATCTTCAACATATAATTTTGTTCCTTGCAAAACTGGAACAATTAACTATTTACAATCAGACATATTAAATTTATCAAGAACATTGTTAACATACTTTCTCTGGCTAAGCCAAAGCTTTCTACTCGATCTGTCCCTCTTAATCTACATTCCTAGAATGTACTTTTCTGCCCCCAGATCTTTCATTTCAAGCTTCAAGGACAACTAAGATTTTAATTTTGAGATCATACCCTTACCATTGCCAATAAACAACATATCATTGACATATAATGCAATTATAACAATTTGATCACCCTTAGTTTTATAATAAACACAATGATCAGATTTAGATCTCACAAATCTCAGAGATAAAACATACGTATCAAATTTTTGATAGCACATTCTGGGAGATTGCTTTAAACCATAAAGAGACTTCTTGAGTTTTCATACCAAATGTTCTTTACCTTTTTCAACAAAATGCTCTGGCTGGGACATATAAATTTCTTCTTCAAGATCCCCATGAAGAAATGTTGTTGTCACATCCATTTTCTCAATTCTAAGTCATACTCTATTTCAAGTAACAAAATAAATCTAATGGATGTCATCTTAGCTACAGGAGAAAATATTTATCCATAATCTATTCCTTCCTTTTGAGAATACCCCTTTGCAGCCAGTCTTGCCTTATACTTATCAATACTACCATATGGACCATATTCATTTTTAAACACCCACTTATAGCCCACTGGTTTTCTACCTTCAAGTAAGGGCACCAGATCCCAGGTTCCATTTTTCTCCAGTGATGACATTTCACCATTCATGGATTACAACCAAGAATCTGAATAAGGCATATTAATAGCCTCTTTCACAATCCTAGGTTCATCAGTATTAGTTAGCAAAGCATAGGCACAACTTGTATCAAGTACTAAAAATCCATACCTATCTGGTTGTCTTCTTTCACATGTAGATCTCCTCAATGGCTGAGACTGAGGTGCAGGTTCTTGCTCTTGATCAGAGCCTTCAGAGCTGCTTGAAATCTCTTTTGTTTCATCTACACTTGGAGCTCATTTTTCCTCTTTTTCAGGGGTCAGAGGAATACACACTTCACTTTTTTCTTTCTTCTCTTTTGTCTTTCCTAGCTGGGGATCAATGACCAAAGGTTTCAGCTCTCTAAAAATTACATTCCTGCTATAAAATACTTTTCCTGTCACTGGATTCCAAAGCTTGTATCCTTTAAAACTGACTCCATAGCCAATAAAAATACATTTGATATCCTTGTCCAATTTAGATCTCTTTACCTCAGGAATATGAGCATATGACTCACAGCCAAAAACATGAAGATATCTCAAAGAAGGCTTCTTACTAGACCATGCTTCCATAGGCATCTTATCAACCAATGCTGAAGTAGGAGAACGATTCAGCAAGTAACAAGCTGTAGCAACTACCTTAGCCCAAAACTTTTGTTTCAAACCAACATAACTCAACATACTTCTTCCTTTCTCCATCAATGATCATTTTAGCCTTTCATCAACTCCATTTTGTTGTGAAGTATAAGGTGTAGTCTTGTGCCTTTTAATTCCATGGTCTACACAGTACTTATCAAAATCTGCATTGTAATATTCACCACCGTTGTTCATTCTCAAACATTTAATTTTCCTACCAGTCTAATTTTCAACAAGATTTTTAAATTCTTTAAATCGACTGAACACTTCTAATTTGCTTTTCAAAAAATAAACAAATGCCCTTCTCGAATAATCATCAATAAATGATACATAATATCTTGATTTAGACACAGAAGGAACATCAATTGGACCAAAAACATCAGAGTGTACATAGTCCAAAACACCAAAAGATTTATGAGAACTGGAGTAAAACAAAACACGATTTTATTTTCCATTTATGCAATGTTCGCAGAAATCAAACTCAAGATTACAATCAATCAGCCCATCTACTATGTTTTTATTCTTCAAAGTTTTTAAACCTTTTTCACCTATATGACCAAGCCTATGACGCTAGAGCATTGTTTTCTCTACAGGAAGTTTGACTTCCATAGAATTTGCATCATATGTTACAACAGTGACTTTTTCAGACTTTTTCAGAGACTATATTATAGCACACAGGTTTAGCATCTAACTTATATAGTGTTCCAATGCATTCACCCTTTGCCAGCACAATAGAACCTCTAGTCATCTTACAGCCATCATTCACAAAAGTTACTTGAACTCTAGTATCATTAAGCTTACTTACAGAGAGTAAATTATGACCCAAACCTGGTATGTGTAACACTCCATCGATTCCCTTTATTCTACCATCTGGGAACATGATTCAAACTCTTCCTCAGCCAACAATGTCTAGTGTCAAATCACTTGCCAGGAATACCTTCCCTCTAGCATATGATTTATACTTTGGGAACCACTCTCTATGAGACATCATGTGGAATGATGCCCCTAAATCCATTAACCATACATCTTCAGATGTAGGTGTTGCCAAGTCTGCTACAAAGGCATCTGCATCACTCTAAGAAGATTCATCATTAGAAGACTTCTTCTTCTTCTTCTTCTTCTCCTCTCTGTAGTCTTTTTAGATATGTCCTTTCTACCCATAGTTCTAGCACTTCACCTTGGACTTCTTTTGAGGAGATTTTGATCTCTCCTTTGACTTCGATTTGGATTTAGACTTCTTGTCCTTCTGATTGGATTTTTCCTTTGATTTGCCTCGAACAACAAGGGCCTCTCTAGCCATCTCAGAAGATTTCCTTCACATTTCTTTTGACAGAAGTGAAGCAACCACCTCGTCCATCTTGAACTTGGTTGTAGTACTTCCAATAGCCATCACCAAATGATCCCATGTGTTAGGCAAGGAACACAACAAAAGTATATAGTGTTCTTCTTCACCTATTGTTACACCAACAGATGTCAACTATGCAATCACCATGTTAAAAGAATTTAGATGATCTACCACAGATGCACCTTCGTCCATCTTCAGGGAGTATAACTTCTTTCTCAAGAAAAGTTTAATCACCAAGGACTTGCCCTAATAAATATCTCCTAACTTCTTCCACAGAGAATCTGTAGTCTTCTCCTCATGGACATTCAAAAGAATAGAATTTGCAAGACTTAATCTTATTAGTCCCCTAGCTTTGCTATATGCTAAGTCCCAATCTTCTTGCTTCATGGCTAAGGGTTTATTCCTAGACACAACAACCCAATGATCTCTATCAACCAGCATATTTTTAACTTTAAGTTTCCACAACTCAAAGTTTGTGCCATTGAACTTCTTAATGTCTATCTTTCCTGATGTGCTTGTCATCTTAATTTGTAGATTAGACACAATAGACTTCTACATAACTCCCACTTGCAAGATTGACACAAAAAACCCAACCTACCCACAAGGATAACACAATTGACCAGGCTCTAATATCACTTGTAAGGAAAGAAAAGGTGTGGAAATAGCCTCCCTAATGTCGATTCAAAGGGGATAATGTAGATAGATGACTTTTAATTTCAATTATAACTCGTTAAGATGCACAAAGAAGGAATTATAGAATAAACATAGCAAATTTGAACATAGAGAGAAGACACCACATGTACGTGAGAAAACCCTTTCAGGTAAAAAACCCACCACCACAAGAAGACAACTTTTTTCACAGTAAACAAAAGAGGATTACAACAAAGTATTTAGCCTTCTTGACCAGGCATCTATTCTTAGTACGTACAAATAGTTCACTATCACTGTACAAATACAGAACAAACAAACTATGTTCATCAATCACCAATCAAACTAAGCAAAACGTACTCCTTTTGAATAATGCAAAAGATCTATACTTATCTTCATGTGCAGTCAATTTAGTTTCTACACATAACCATTCAGTCTAACCATCAAAACTACATCTAACTATTCGTATTCATGAGAACTCATTAGTCCCACATGCACCAATCACCGATCATAGCTCCAGTTCATATACACGACCACGAGAAAGATAACCATCAGCACTTTTGCTGCCAACGAGACCAACAATCTACAGCTAACAACCATCGGGAAGACCCTGATCAACGCCTTATTAGAGTGATCACAACCATCAAAATGACTCTCCAAAGAATAGATTGATAGAGCTTTTCACGCCGATGTCAACTCCCATCAGAGTAACCCAAACTAAAGGAGAGATATTTCAACACTCGGGCCGATAGTTATTTTCATACTGATGTCCTTATGTTAGGATGACTCTCACTAATGTCAAACCACCATCAAAGAAACATACACCATTGGTGAAAGTCCCTTAGATTACACTGGCAATTCATGTCTTACTAATACAAGAAACATTCCACTGTGAACCATGGTTTCATTTGATTGCTAAGACTCTTATCGATCACTGAGACAAAGAACAACTCTTGCCAACAGACATAGATCAACATTATGAGGTTCTAACAATAAATTTGAGACACATGATCTCATCAAAGACAATCACCAATCTGAAAATACAAATTGAGGAAGGAAAAAGAACTGAAGAATGCCTAAACAAAAAACTGAAAGGCAAATTTGAAGAATGTTCAAGGCTTGAGCAAGAAATTGTGGTCCTAAAGACAAAGCTGGAGAAAGCAAAGAATCAAGAAGACAAATTCAAGAAAACTTCCACCCTGCTTGATGAAATGATTGCAAATCAAAAGGCTCCTAAGGATAAAGAAGGATTAGGATTAAATTTTCAAAAAGCCACCTACCAGACAACCAACTGTTCAAAGGTACTCTGGCTACTGCTACTCTTGCAATAAATTTGGACATAAGGTTATGGAATGTAGAAGCAAGATGAATCAAAATGTTCAATCATTTTTCGGTCAGTGTTTTATATGCCAAAGATTTGGTCATAGAGCTAGTGAATGCAGAAATCAAAAAATGAATGGTTATAATAATTATATGAGGTTTCAATCCTTCAATGGTTACTATTATACATGCAATGGATTTGGGCATTGTTGGTTTTTCTTCTGAATCAACATCAGGGTTTGCCAGTTCCTATGCACTTGCAAATTCAGCCAACTAATACAGGAGGTTACATGAGCTCCTCCCCTTCACTTCTGCTTCTGCTGCACCAAGGGGGATATCCCTATAGGTAAAGATGTAACCTTGACTATCTCAATGATAGAAAGATATAACTTGACAACAACAGGCAGAATACTCTCATGTATGGACCAAGATCTGCATGGTAGATCACAAGGTTGGCAACATTCTTGGACATATTGTCTGGTGGGTATGAGAGCATGCAGGGGGTTCCTAATCCTACTCCTACAACTAATAGGTTGAAGTGATGAAATGGGTGGACATAATGTCCTGGATGCAAGACAAGGGGTTTTGGCTCATAACTACTGACCCAGGAGCAGACTGGTGCCTATCCATTGGGCAAGGAGTCAACTAGGCATAAACAACAGATGGTTTACAACTTGTCATTCAAGTTTCAAGGGGTTGAGCTTGATGCTTGCCTTACAAACATCACCCAAGGATGGGTATTTAGCTGCCTCTACTTATAGATATCCCTGCTGACATGCAACCTTCCCCATGCTCAACCTAAAACAATTTAATCTACTCCTTGAATGGAAGTTAGAGATCAAACATGTGATACAGAAAACCATACCCTAGAACCTGAGAAACCCTTAGCAACCAGATTCAGAAGAAGGAGAATAACATGCAGCAAATGGAGACAAGCAGATAAACACATGCAATGAAGCATTTCTCATATAAAATCAACATTGAAACTGAACATATGTGCAAAATACATTCATGTTGCAACTCATAAACTCCAAAATGGGATAGAACAACCAGGGTCATGCCTTGTCTTTCGTTATTTACACAAAAATTACCCAGGCCTTCAACCACCACAAATGAGCAACACAGCCTGCTATATACAGCAGGAAGGTACTCAGCATTAATTACATGGCACAAGTCAAAATTCTACTAGATATAGTTCATTCTGAGGAAATGGCACTCAAACATTCAATGCAGTAGGTGGAGGAGGAGACAGGAAGAGATCTCGAGCCTTGTGCCGCCACCTGGGGATTCACATCTCTAGTCAGGTGATTGATCCGTCCACACCCTCGCCCATACCTCTGCAACAATCACCATTAATGCCCACCTACTCGCAACCTTGGGAAAAACATCATATTGTGCATTGCAACCGTTTCCTACCAAGATTTATCACCCTGATATTTCAAATCATGTAGGAACAAATTATCCCACATGCACCCCACGGTGACCCCCTCAACACTTTATACACCACGCTGCATGTAAACATATTGTCACGCATTTTACCCTGTGTGACTCGCGAGCCAACCACTAGCAGCCCATCGGTGTGACCCACTCCATCGGAACAAATAAAGATCCTCCTGCCGACATCACATGTCACATCGATCGCTACACCCATTGCCAAGTCTTCGGCGAGACCGTAAACCATCAGCGAACACAAAAATCCTCCTACCGATACGCCGATCCCACTGATGAATCCTTCACATTCCTTCGTCGGTCGGACCCAAACCATCAGCACACCCAAGATCTCTCCCACCGATACGAAAAGTCACCCTGATATCTCACATCACCTTGATGTGAAATATCACCCCGTAGGAAGTATCACCCTGCGGGAAAACATATTCGGACCTCATCACCTAATAAAAATATCACCCTGACATCAGCAACAGACTGCAATATCACCCACATAATAATCACCTTCATTGGCATAACCTGATGCATCGGAGGAAGATCATCTTGCTTAGCCAATACCAAATGTCTCGCTGATGAACATCCTGTATGTCCACAATATGTCCACAAAAATCCTGATGATGTCAGCATCATATTTGCATACCACGCATCTCCACATATCTGGATGACGTCATCATCATATTCACAACATCAGGGGATCTCCATAAAATGACTAATGTTAAAATATGACCCCCCGGACCTTGATGACATCACCACCACATTCATATATTGGCACTGAGGTGATATTCGGGATATCACCTGATATTCAGAATATCACCCCCTTTCGGAAAAAAGATGTAGACGGGCAAATATCGCCCCGATAAAAGAATGATGTCAGCAGCACCAGGCGATAAAGCAAACATGAAGTGATAAATTAACATCAAGATGATCTTAACCAAGATCACCTGATGTTCAAATATGATGACCCCGATGCAAAATGGGTCATACTTAGAACTTTTCAGCAACATCATCAGGATGATCTTGCCTTAAGATCACCCAATGTTAAAATATCACCCCGCGGAAGATCATGCTGACAGAAAATATGATGATCCTCACAACAAACATCAGGGTGATGTCTGGAAACAAGATGATGATGACCTCCTCCTTGAAGAAAATATGATGCAGACATTGAAAAATGCTGAGGAGGCCCAAAGACTTAGAAAATTTCCTGGATTCTTGAGAAGGTGCCTAGCTAAAAACCTTGAACATAAATTATCACCAACAGGCATAAGGTTAATAAGTGTAGATCTAGAATTAATGGAAGTAAGCTTGTTCAAAATGTCAAATGTTACAAATGCAACAAATTAGGACACACTGCTAAGTCCTTCAGAAATAAGAATGTGAAAGTTGATCTGGTAAAGGAGAGTGATCTAGTAAAGAATGTGGATCCAGTAGAGATGAAGAAAGAAATGGACAAGGTTTGGAAAAAGAAAGAAGAAAATAAAGTGAAGAATGAGGCTGTGCTAGCCTCTGGTGTAGATGTTTCCTTTGGAAACTAATTAGAAAGCTCTGGCTTAAGGGGAGTTTTAATAGACAAACTTTCAATCCTACCAAAGATATTTTGTTGATGCCTTCAACACATAGATATGAGGTGTAGGTTGACATGCATGACCTATTGGAGAAAACACCAGTCAAAAATGTCTTGTTGCGAAAGTTTATGGAGCAATTGAAGGTGATTGTGTATTACAGTTGGGGTCTTGACAACTTTATCAATCTAAGCATTGAATGCGATCTAGGTTTTACAAAAAGGGTTATAAACAATTTCACTTAACAAAAGATCATTTGCAAACAAACTTTCAGAGAAAGAAGAGTAGTGAAAGAACATGACAAAGCTATTCAGAATTCTTCCGCATGAAACCCTAATCGAAAGAGATCAAAAGGTATTTACAAACTTTTATCTTGCCCTGAGGTTTTCAAAAATATCTTTGAAAATGTTTACCCCACAAGTTGTAGAGGTTGTGGACTGACCCTATCCAAAGTTCAAATGACATTCATTTAAATCCATGGAGACAAATCTGGATGGCGCTTTTTCAAGCATTCCATATGGTGTAATGCATATAGAGGATGTAAGGATCTATATCCACACAAAGATGGAAGAGTATAATCATGCAAAACTGGGAGAAGTATGGGAAAATGAGCTAACTAATGACGATTTTGAGCTGAAACATGAATTTAGGCATTGACAAAGAAGAAAATGGATGTGTGGAACAACTTCCCTATTTTCTGTTACGAGGATGCTTGGGTCAAATATGTCTTGAGTCGCATACATGACAAGTTTATGCAATTGGATTTTCCACACATGATAAGCAATGAAGCTATTAGGGTTGTGATGGGGTTATGCTCAACCAAAACTTTCCTGGCACTAAAATCTATGAAGAATGATGTGGTGATGAAGCTCACTGGAGCAAAATTTGATAAGCGTGCCCTAACTGTAAATGATATTGAAGATCCTACAATAAAATATGCTTCAATGATGATTAGATACAAGATTTTCTTCACAAACAAAGAGAACTATGTTTCTACCACAGTAATACACACAACATATCAAATGGTGAAAGAAGACAAAGACATATATTTGCGTGAGCTCCTAAGACAACAGTTGATGGAGAACCTTCAAAAAACTGAAGAATCATGGTACCCCTTCCGGTATGGTACCCTAATCATATGCTTAATGTTTTACTTTCTTAGAGAGATTCCTGGAACAAAGAACATTGTATGGTTGAGTAATATTCTAGTTGCAGTACAAATTAAAGATCATTTAAGAAGGATGGGCAACTTAGAAACCTAGAAAACTGCATTGTGGGGTTTCTTCAAGAATTTTAGGAGAACATGCAAGGAAGGGAAAGAATCCCGACAAGGGTTGTTGAGAAATACAAGAATGACATCATCTTCATGGTTAGCAAAGATGAGTGTATTATGGAAGTAGTAGAACCCAAAACAGTCTAGATTCTAGAAATGGGCTATGAAGTTGTTGAAGACATAGTCATTGGGCTTGTAGACTAAATGCTGAGAAAACCTAGAGAAGTTGTTGAAGACATAGTCATTGGGCTTGTAGACTGAATGCTGAGAAAACCTAGAGATCCCTCTGTACAAAGATTTGGAATGTATGAAGAGGAATCCATTGAAGTGCACTTGAAGCACAAAGAAAAGGAAATAAAGAAAAATGATGCGCAAGGATAAGGATGACATATAGAAAATAAAAGATGAAACATTGCAAAAGGTTACAAATCTTGCCATAGAACTGATCAAAGAAGATGAAATACAACATGGTGTATTAGCTCTAGAAATCAATGAGCCTGTTGATGAAGACAATTTACAAGGAAATGTTGTTAAAGATGATTCTCCTCTGGTAAAAGAAAATGTTGAAGGAGAGAAGAATGATAATGATAAGAGTTCCCCAAAGAAGGAAAAGGATCAAGTTGAACAAGAGTTGTCTCCTTCAGATTTGTAGAATACTACTGACCAGAAGGAAAAAGAAGAGTTAGAGAACCCAGAGAAAACTGAGGATCAGAAGAATGAAATCTTACCTCCTTCGAAAGATAAAAAGAATGCAGAGGAAGAGAAAGTATATTTTGGAGAGAAAGATTAAGAGAAAAAGGATGAATCCTCTGGTGCATTTGGAGATTCTTTGAAGAATCTCTTAGACATGCAATTTTAGTTTCAACCTGTAGTGTCAATAGAATTACTACAAGTTCACTATACAACAAGGATAGGTTGACTTGGACAAGATATCTCCTTTGTACAAAATACAAATTGGTGATGCATTTTATGACTCCACAAGAAAGGAGATCATACAAACTCACCAAAAGAGTACTGAATTGATTGATCAAGAAATAAAAGTATTGCAAAATAGTCTTCCCGGTGCAAATATTGACAATTCTTTATCCGGTGTAGAACAACTGAGATTATTGATTGATTCCTTTAAGGAATACTCTACTGGATTAGAGGATAAATTGGAAAAAGAAATAAATCAAAAGATAAATGACAAAAGGAAGGTAGATGTCTCCAACAAATGTACAACTTCACATGATAAGTTGTAGAGAAATTTTAAAGATTGTGTGGAAGAAGCAAAAGCCTTGTATCAACTATTTTGCTTGAAATGGCCTATTTCCACCAAGAGTATAAAGGATCATATGTACTCAATAGAGTCTTAGATTGCTCATACCTCTAGTGTGTATGATCCAATGCGAGATACAGATAGAATAACAAGGACAATAATTGAGAATCTACATGGACAATTCTTTCAATTGTAGAGCAAAAGGAGAAGATAATAATGTAGTACCATCATCTCTGAGATATAGTAAGTGCAAGACTTAATTCTTTGACTAGGATTCTGGCTAATATGGAGAAACTACTACAACCAAATCTGGTACCCAGTTCTCTGGATGAAGGTGAAAAGCTCTATGTGAAACTTAAAAATTAGTGTGGAGTACTTGCCTTTGCTAAGGAGTGGGAGATAGCAAAGAATGATCTAGAGACACACCTTGCAAAATTAAAAGACTCCAATCAAGGTAGTTTGGCCTCCTCAAGCTAAGTTGTACATTTTTATTCTATGTAAATAACTTTTCCTACTACAATGCACATATGTGAAGTACATAATTTTGATAACCTTGTTAAAAAGAGTCTCTCAGATGTAAATTGTTGAGCATAAGAGTGAAGCAGTAAGGGGGAGTCAGTCTCATGTACATATAGACATATCTTCATAAGGGAGAAAGTTATACCTGTCATCTAGGATGTTTGATATTGAGGGCCCCTTTGCCCTTGATGTCAAAGGGGGAGAAGAATGGAGAAGATTAAGTATAAGCAGTGTTGCCATCAATGACAGGGGGAGATTGTTGGAAGTTTGTCATTGAAGTTTATGTGTTGGCAACATGACCTAAAAGGAGAGACTGGTGGATGTAGTAGAAGATGACAGTATATGGTGTTGTCATTGATGGCAACCCATTCTAGGGAATCAGTTGTGTTTGTTTGGAGAAGACCAAAGTACCAATTATGTTGTAGATTTATCTAAGTCCCGGAGTACTGTCCTTAGTGTTTAGGGAGCCAATTTTTGGGTCTATACTACTCCGCTATGAAGAATCTTGTCATGCGGTTGTAAGGTAATTTTGGTACATACTAAAGGTGTCTAAATCCAAAATTTCAAGTCTTGAAGTCCTCCATAGTGAAAGATAGAGTTGACAGAATACCAAACTCTGTAATAATAGTGTAATGACAGTATTAGTGGTATGTTAGAATGCTCCACATTCCACCGCAGATGAACATTTTGCTATGAAGTTTTGAGAATGAGTTCATAGAAGTTAGAGATATGTGCTCTCCAAGTGGCAAGCATTTTGTGGGTCCACACAATCTGAGTCGTGTACTAACAGTTGGTTCATTCTATTGATTACTTCACCATTGGTGTTGACCCAAATGTTTTGAGATTGTGCAGAGTCGATTCATGTATGGAATAATGTTATGAGAGTAATTATCAGACATGCCAACCTATCTTAGTGTGCTACATTCTTTTTTTCCCTCCACAAAGAGTATATAGTTGAGTTTTGAGCTGACAAGTTAGGAAGTCACACGGTACATCCATTATGCTGACCTATTTGATGTTTTGCTTGATTGCAATATATAAACAGGATTGATTTCTTGTGTGGAGTGTGTGGTGATGCAAACAATTAAGTGTGTGTGTGTGTGTGTAAGTGAAATCTGATGCAGAGAAAGGCAAGATAAGATTATGGTGAAGATGAAGTGTGTTAAGTCAATATTCTGAGCTTTAGTGAAACTGTATCTTCAACATAAGTTAAATGCAATACTAACAATTCATATTTGGCGGTGAGCCACCCCTTCTTCTAAGTCTTTTTGTTCATGACAGTGAGTCCTTTGGCAATGAGCCACCTACAATGAGTACTTCTCTTTTGGATAGTGAGTCCACTATTGTATCAACTTGTAACCAGTTGCATTATGATATATTGTGAGCTAATCCTCATTGTGGTTTTTCCCTTTTTGGGTTTTCCACATAAAAATATGGTGTTCATGTGTTATGTATTTTGATGGTGTTGCATCCATACACCTACAGGATCCACACCATATTCCCTTGTCTTTGGATCTAAAGCTATCTTACTAATTGAGGTCGAGCTCCTCTCACTAAGAGTATCATTACAACATTTTATTGATGAGGAAGACTATAGAGTTGCTCGGTTACAAGAATTGGAAACACTAGATGAAAGACATCTCAATGCTCTTAACCATCTCATGACCTATCAAAATCATCTTCATCATAGCTATAACAAGAGACTCTTGAGGAACACAAATTTAAAGTTAATGATCTTGTACTTAAGGAAAATCAAAAGAATCTACAAAATTGATATAAGAAAGGAAAATTTGAGCTGAACTGGTTGGGACCCTTCATCATTACTAGTCATTATGGTTCTGGAGCATATCATCTTTCTACACTTGAGGGACAACCCCTTGAGGAACCTATCAATATCATTCACCTCAAGAGGTTCTATGTCTAACCTATGGGGTATCCCACTTGTTTTGTATTAAAAAGATAAAAAAAGAGAAAAAAAACTAAAAAAAATCAAAATAGTAAAGAGAAATAATCTATTCTCTAGTGAAAACCACTTCGGTGGTGCCTTGGATAAGTACCATGGTGAAAACCTATTTATAGGAATCATGTGTAGTAGCCTTGCATAATTTACCATCTATTAAATAACCACTTTGACTCCTACTTTCCATTTCTTTCATCTAGGTTTCATCCATTTACCATGTCATCATCCATTTACCCTATTGTTATCCTATCATGGCTTGAATTTTTTTCTCAGTGTCGTTTCTTACCATAATAATGTTGGCAAGAGACACTATATGGATTCATGATTGTTGTCATTGATGGCAATAAAGTTCATCCCACACATCTGCAGGACATGGTGTGTCTCTACCGGAAGTCGGAATGAAGATTGTTGAGGTCCGGTAAACAAGAACAGAGCATATGGCAAGGTCTGACAGACAGGTCCAGATCTTTCAAAGGAAGTATCTTGGTGAAGTGCGGATTTGGGAAAGTCAAGAGGACTACCTTGAGTAATAGATTCCAATGATTTAGCCTCCAGTGATGGACAAGGAAAAAGATATGAACAGTTGAGTACCGAATTCCTGAGTGATAGTGTGAACAGAGGAAGAACTGACTGACAGAACATCAGATTGCTTTCCGGATGTGTTTCTGATAGTGGTAAAGGCTATGAAGACATGAATCATGTTTGGTTGACATGATTAATGATTTCTACAAGTATATGCTTGATCCACATTACTTGATGTGCAAGGATTCAGCCGACAGAACAGAGTTTGTGAGAAGATAGACTGTTCCGGGTGCCGACTAGAAAGATAATGAAATCACTAGTGCAGATATATATATAGGATGGATTCAGTTGTGAGAGTGTGTGTAAAAGAAAAAGGAGTTGGATATGCAAAAAAAAGCAGAGTAGAGATAAGCAGTAAGAAAGATTAGGTATGTGAAAGGAAAGCAGAATAAAGAGAAGAGGAAAGATGAAGTGCAGCAGATCAGTGTACTGAGCCTAACCGGAACTGAACTCCAGCATATGTGGATACTTCCAATCAGTTTAAATATTGTATGACATTCTTTTGTAGATAGTGTGTCTCCTTGTAGGCAGTGTGCCTCTTTGTGAGCAGTGTGCTTGGGCAGTGAGCCCTAATTGGCAAGTGCCATTTTGTAATTCCATATTCTTACAGAGAATAATCTTTGGGTTAATCACCCCATGGTTTTCTCCCTTAACAGGGTTTCCACGTCAAAAGTACTGTGTCATGTGTTTTTCATTTCATGGTAATGTTTTTTTGTTTGATTTAATGCTGCATTGATTAATAAGAAAGTTCAGAAAGAAGAAATTATTAGAATAACTGATTCACCCCCCCTCTCAGTTATCAACAATTGGTATCAGAGCTAGGTTCCTCCTAATAGAGCCTAACAACTTGAGGAAGATCTGGGAGTTCAAATGGATGCATATGGTTTAAGGAAGCAACTCAAGACTGCCCTTGAGGATATTGAATAGTCAAACTCTGAAGTCAATGAATTAAAGGAAAGACTCAAACAGGCTGATGAATTCATGAGAGAACTAAAAGACAAATTAAGTCTCTCTATGAAAAAGAGAAAGGAGCTGCTCCAGCAATTGGCAAGACAAAGTGAAGAAAGTAATGCAAATGAAGAGCTAACTGAGAAAACCAAGTTATGTGAAAAGTTATCAAAAGAAGTCATTATGGTAAGACATGAAATGGAATCAGGAGTTATAAAGTTTACCCAAGAAATTGAAGAGAAAAGAAAAACTAAAGACAATCTAAGACAATCTCTCAAAGAGAAATCAGAAGATTGCCACTAGATGGATAGGATTATCAGACATCTTGAATCTGATCTTGAAGATGCTAAAGATAATGAAGAAAAACTTGAGGATCAAATTGTCTCTCTCAAAAGGGATCTTCAAACAGCAAATGAATATAAAGAGAAATTCAAGATAAGTTCTGCTCAACTTGAAATTCTTCTTGGAAGTCAAAAGAGGGCAGATGACAAGTGTGGTTTGGGATATGAGAAAGGAGAAAGCTCCAGATCCGGTCAGAAGAATTTTGGATCAGAAAATCCAAGGAACAGGCCTAGAAGACCTCTGGTAAGACAGCCCAATGCTCAAAGATATCCATCCTTCAATGGATACTACCACAGCTGCAATCACTTTGGTCACAAAGCTAATCAGTGTAGAAAGAGAATGAATCAGACTAATCCATCCTTCTCTGGACAGTGCTTTAACTGCAAAAGGTATGGACACAAGTCTCATGAATGCAGAAATATGCAAACGAACAAATCATTTAATGATAGATGCTTTGCATGCAATAGAGTAGGTCATATGGCTAATCAATGCAGATTAAGAGGTTATCAGTCAAATATGCAAAGAAATGTTATCTGCCAAATCTGTAACAGGTCCGGTCATAATGCAAAAGTCTGCAGAAGTAAGAATCAGGACAAATGAGGTCTGATATATAATCAGAATCAAGACAAGGGTAAACAAAAAATGAATGCGGATGAAGTTAGGAATGAGATGAACAAGATTTGGGTAAAGAAAAGTTTAGAGAATGTAGAGGTTAGATCCGCACCAGACTCTGGTGCTGATATTCCTTCCAGAAATTAAAAGGTGAGCTCTAGCTCAGGGGGAGACATAAAGAAAACCCTGTTCCCCCAGCCAATCAAGTGGTGCCAGATCTGGCACAAGATGCGGAGTAAAGGGTTTGTAGATATGAGTCTTGAGATGATCCAGCTAAGATTTCAAAGGTCTGCATGAAGATATGAAGAAGTTGTGATCAATCAAGTAGAACTTATTTCAAGAGATGCTTCAGAATGACAGAGGATTACAAAAAGGTCCGGAGAGATCCAGAAGTGCATTGTCTTATTTTGCGGATTGGACAGAGTGTTTGGGATGTCCTTGTGATGTGTCATCTTGATTTGTTCATGGTCGGAAGATCCACATGATGTTCGTAGATCAGGATTGATCCAGTTCTTCAAGTCATTCGAATAAGGCAAACTGGAATAATGTAGGTTGAGCATTTATTGCAATCAGATATTAGGGTTTGCGGAGCAATATAAGGGATTTCTCATAAATCACTTATTCATTCTGCACTCAAGAAGAAGCGAAAAGTGGAGTTCTACAACAAAATTCATCAAGTTCACCAAAGATCACTTGCAGAAGTCATTACATATAGAAATCAATCCAACCACTCCATGTAACCGAAGGTGCATAAGGTATTTTTTGTTTTCAATATCTCACTGCAAATCTTTTGAAAAATGGCTACTCCAAATATAGTAAAGATCTCAGATAGGCCCCGACCTGAATTTAAGAAACACCCATACAAGTCATTGGAGGTAGATCCCTTAGGAGCATTCTCTAGTGTTCCACATGGTGTTTTACACACAAAAGACATTAGGGTTTACATACATGCAAGTATTGAGGAATTTGGGGAATTCAAATTGAGAGATTTCTATCACAAACAACTGATAGACAATGCTTTTGAGCTTAAACCAGAGTATAAGGGTATCCAGAAGAAACATTTTGATCAATTCATTCATTTCCCCTGCTTTGAAGAAGATGAATGGGTCCGGTACGTATTGAGTAGAATGCATGACAACTTCCTATGGCTGGATAGACCCTACAAGATCACAAAAGAGGCAATTAGGGTAGTAACTGGTCTATACTCTTCCAGAGAGATACCTATCCTCAAATCCGTCAAAAATAACATTGTAACTGAGGCCACCGGATCAAAATTTGATAAGAGGGCAATGACCATTGAAGATATTTCTGATCCGGATATCGAGTTTGCATCTATGATAATAGGATACAAGATTTATCACTCCAGTAGGGAGAATTCTATATCCAGAACTGCAGTATATACTGCCTATGAGATGCTGAGGAAGAATGCAGATTATGATCTCTGTGAACTTCTTTTAAGCCAATTAATAGAAAATATACAAAAGATCAAAAAGGACAAAAAGAATTCTTTCAAGTATGGTACACTTATATTATGTCTATTTTTCTACTTCATGAATGAGCTGCCCGGATCAAGTGGATGGGTATGGCAGAATGACAAACCTGTAGCAGTCCAGATCAGAGATTATTTACATGGACTTGGGGATGCCAAAGCAAGAAATACAGCCCTGTGGGGATACTTCAAAAACTTCCAGAGCATGATGCAAGCAAGAGAAAGAATTCCCCAATCTCTTGTTGAAAAATACAAAGACTCAGTCTGCTTTATGGTTGATACTGATCAGTGCCTAATGGAGGCAGTAGAGCCAAAGATAGTCTGGATCATGCCCATGGGGTATGAGGTTGATAAATAGATTATGGAACTGCATGTTTAACACATGCTTAGTCAGCCCAAAGATCCAAAGGCAGAAAGGTTTGGAACCTTTGAGGAGCTGAGTGTGAAGATCCATGTGGAACTCAAAGAACCTGAGATAAAAAAGAAGGTGAGAAAAGAAGTAGAACATATTGCTCAAGGCCTAGGCATCCCAAAGGAGGCACTTGATGCCAACCGGGAAAAGAGGCAAAAGGCTAAGGAAGAGAAGAAAGAGGCAGAAAAGAAAAGCAAGAAAAGTACTCTGGTGGAAACTTCAACCCAAACCAGATTATCAAAAGGATCTACACCTGTCACAACTAAAAGCTCAAAAACATCAAAACCGGAAGGTCAGACATCTGGTAAAGGAGAGAAAAGATCTAAAATAAAATCCACAAGGGCTTATATAAGTAAGAAAGATGAAGAGAAACTGAATCAGATGAGGGGGTAAAGGAAATAAAGAAGCAGAAGAAGAAAGGATCCAAAAAACCCTGCACAGGCCAAGACAAGGAAGAAAAGGCAGAGGAATTTGTTGAAAAGCCCACCCTGTCTCTAGAGATTGTAATCAAATCAGTCACTGTGGATGGAAACCTTCAACCAATGGCCAAATTCTATGATGACTACAATGAGGCTGACCAAAAGATCCTGCAGGAAGCCACAATCAGGTATCTAAACATATACAATAAGGCTTTCATTGAGATTATATCTCTAATTTCTAAAAGCCTAGAAAAGGAGTTAGAAATAAGAAAGAACAATGCCCTGGCAAAAGATCTTGAGATCCGGGAGCAGATAGCTATTCAGCTATATCCTCAAATTGATCCCAAGACAATGAACATAATATTCAAAGACTGCAAAGATGAGTTCAGGAGTAAAGCAAGGATGAATCAACTCATGATTGGTGAGACTGACAAGGTGGCCACGGAAACAGAAGAGATCCTCTGGAAGGCCTTTAAAAGGTTTAATCTTCCTGTTGTAGAGGACTTGGGTATTGATCCCTCATCCACAAGTGTTGCAGAAGAAACTTCTAAGAAAGCAACAGAAGAGATGGGCCCTGAACAAACCAACATTTCTCCTTCGGTTTCCCCTACAGTCTCCGGATCCAAAGGAGAAGACACTATACAGGAGAAAGAAGCAGGAGTGAAAGAAAATGAAGTTGACAGTACCAAGCTTGCAGAGAAAGAGAAGACTCCAATAGAGAAAACCACAACTGATAGTGGTAAGAATGTAGAAGGAGAGAAAACTCCAAAGGACAGCTCCAAGACTGCAGAAGAGAAGAAACATCTGTCTCCAGCAAGTGACACTGCACAAACTGTCCAAAAATTTCTAAGCAAAGAAACAATAGAGATTGATGAACCAGAGCTTCTACAAGGTCCATTCAATTTTGATTCCCTCTCTCCGGTACAGACAATGAAGATAGCTTCATTTGCAAATGCTAAGGCAAATGAAAAACTCCTAAAGTCTCATATGGAAGACTGTGAGTTGATAGAAGCTGCTTCCGGAGTGCTCGAAAAGATTATGCCATCAGTCCAGAAAGATCCCACAGCCTCCTCTTCTGGTAATCTCAAAACCTTAGTTAGCAGTGTTAGTACACATTTTGATTCTCTAGAAAAATTAGCTGAAGAAAAGGTCTGAAAGGAGTTTTTGGATAAAAGGTTCTCTGAGGTACAGGGTTTGATCATTAATGATAGGAGAAACGTGAACATTGGAATAAAGATCTTAGAAAATGCTCTTAAGGATGGCGGTGAAATATACAAATTTTGTATCTCCTGGTCCAAGGTAACAGTGGATATTGAGAAGAAAATAAAAGAGCAAGAGGACACACTACTAAGCTTGTCTCAAAGTTTTGATCCTCTTTCTTCCTCTATAACAAATCAAGAATGTTAGACTATAGCAGTCTTGAGTGAAATCAAGAAATTGGTGAAGGAAAAGAAAAATAGAATAAGCAGGTTGAGTGAGCTCAGGGGGTTAATTGTCCCTAAGCTAGAGGCCATGCATGAGGCTATAACAGAAGCTCAAATCACAGCCCAGACAAATGATCTGACAGATCTAAAAAGGGTAGATGCATTTGCATTCCTGTTGAGTGGGCATATCTCAATTTTGGATAGGATGAAACAAAGTTGGGCAACAGAAGTTGTACAGTTGAAGACAACTTTTGCAGACATACTTAAGTATATGTAAGTATGCCATATGTTTATGCGGCTAAGTATAGTAAATTTTTTGAAAATTTTGGTGTGCGGACCCTACCCTTTGCCATTGATGTCAAAGGGGGAGTGAGGAGAAATGAAAAATGAGGAATCCAACTAAGGGGGAGCTCCGAAAAATGTATATAAAGACAAAGCATCAGCCAAGGGGGAGGCCAAGGGGGAGCATAGTGTAAACACTTAGTCATTTTTCACTAAGTGTTGCCATCAATGCCAAAGGGGGAGATTGTTGGCAAGAGACACTATATGGATTCATGATTGTTGTCATTGATGGCAACAAAGTTCATCCCACACGTCCACAGGACATGGTGTGTCTCTACCAGAAGTCGGAATGAAGATTATTGAGGTCTGGTAAACAAGAACAGAGCATATGGCAAGGTCTGACAGACAGGTCCGGATCTTTCAAAGGAAGTATCTTGGTGAAGTGCAGATTTGGGAAAGTCAAGAGGACTACCTTGAGTAATAGATTCCAAGGATTTAGCCTCCGGTGATGGACAAGGAAAAAGATATGAACAGTTGAGTACCAGATTCCTGAGTGACAGTGTGAATAGAGGAAGAACTGACTGATAGAACATCAGATTGCTTTCTGGATCTGTTTCTGATAGTGGTAAAGGCTATGAAGACATGAATCATGTTTGGCCAACATGATTAATGATTTCTACAAGTATATGCTTGATCCGCGTTACTTGATGTGCAAGGATTCAGCTGACAGAACAGAGTTTGTGAGAAGATAGACTGTTCTGGGTGCCAACTAGAAAGATAATGAAATCACTAGTGTGGATATATATATAGGATGGATTCAGTTGTGAGAGTGTGTGTAAAAGAAAAAGGAGTTGGATATGCGGAAAAGAGCAGAGTAGAGATAAGCAGTAAGAAAGATTAGGTATGTGAAAGGAAAGTAGAATAAAGAGAAGAGGAAAGATGAAGTGCAGTAGATCAGTGTACTGAGCCTAACCGGAATTGAACTCCAGCATATGTGGATGCTTCCAATCAGTTCAAATATTGTATGACATTCTTTTGTAGACAGTGTGTCTCCTTGTAGGCAGTGTGCCTCTTTGTGAGTAGTGAGCCCTAATTGGCAAGTGCCATTTTGTAATTCCATATTCTTCTAACAGAGAATAATCTTTGGGTTAATCACCCCATGGTTTTCTCCCTTAACAGGGTTTCCACGTCAAAGATACTGTGTCATGTGTTTTTCATTTCATGGTAATGTTTGTTTGTTTGATTTAATGCTGCATTGATTAATAAGAAAGTTTAGAAAGAAGAAATTATTAGGATAACTGATTCACCCCCCCTCTTAGTTATCAACAAATAAGTCATCCACTTTACCTACCATATTACCATTCCAACTCATATCATAATAAAACCTTATCGTTGAGGGGCACATTACTAACACAGGTCTAGTTGTGGTTTGGATTGTTCTCCCAGTTTCCATAAGAAATTTGGAAGGTAAGTCTCTAAGTCTCATGCATTTCACACCAAAACATTCCAAAAATACAAAAAAAAAATCAAAATATTTCAGAAAACACAAAAATCAAATATCCCAACAATCCAAGCAATAAGTTTTTATCCTCAATCCCTATCACATTCCATAATACACTTTTTTCCATCATGACCATAATATACCTTACACTCAAATTCCGTCCATTCCATAATATAACACTTGACATTCAAACAAAACAACCATTCATGTGATACATCATACCTTAACCAAAATCACAAGTATTAGTCCACATGTCGAAACAATAGCTAGTCATAATATCAATTGTCGTATCATTCGATAACAAGCATCATCATCATGAAGCCTCATCTAGTGATATATCATTCTTGTTATCAAGTGCCTATCCAAACATCATTCAAATCTTTGGCAAGAGATATAATGGTTGTGTGACTTGTGTCATCATTTGGTCTTTTTTTTTATCTTTTCTATCTCCTCATGCTTTATCAACACCACCTAGATCCATTCATATCTTGGTGTGTTACGACTAGTAGAGAATGGGGTGTATAATTTTGTGTTTTTTGGATGTTCTTATTACTCCAACTAATATTCATATCCTGTGGGTAGTGGAATAGCTTTTTGCATACCAGTTGTCCTTTGCATCTAAGGTTATACCATGCCTTTTGTGCATTTGGACTTTAATGCTCTAAGTTCATTCTTCACACTTCTAGACAAGGTTGTATTATGTTGGGCATGTATAAGGATACTCTTTTTTGTTTGTAGTGTCAAGGATACCCTAGTTCCTAATACCTTGGTGCATAATATCCTATTGCTATATGAAACTAGGACTACTCTACATATTATACCAGCATAACCATACATTCGTAATCCATTTTTCTAGTTCCTATTCTAACACATTCTTTTTCACCCATCTATCACCTATCATCACCATATCCACTTATGATCATTTCATCTTCATCTACCTATTCCATCCTAACATTACATTCTAACTACCCAGGCCACCCTAACTATCCATTCCTAATCACCACATTCACATTTCATCTTAACATTTATTTCTACTTAGTATCATGACTAAGCCAAAAATAATAGTCCATCATCATGTCGCTCCATATCTTGTTCATCACAAACACATGTTATACATAATACATTATCATATTCATCACCATATCTATATCATCCTAATCATTGTCCATTACCTTATCATATACATTTACATCATTATTATACCATTTCATTATGACCATAATCATATCATTTGCATTCATAAACATAAACATATACATCATAGCCATGTCCATATCAATATCCATATCTATATCAATATCTCATTTATAATCATACATCACATAGTCATTTACAACATCAAATCCATAACATCCTATCCAGGTCAATCACATCATCAAATCATATAACCATCATATCCATAACATAATATCCATGATAATACCATCATATGCATATAATCATAATCCATACAATCATAGTCCATGTACATCTAATCATAATCATAAATCCATACATCATCATATACTATAGTGTCATGAATAAATAAAACCATCACAATATCATAATATACCATAACACAATCATATATGCCACTAACAATTATTGTCATCTCATATATCTAGTACAAAATGGTCATGATACAATGTCTATGTACAACAACCTCCACAGAGCTATCAAAATACATAGAGCCCACATGCATCAAAATACATATCCATCCATCTATGCATGGTCATGATGAGCTTCCACCCTCTGAATGTGTTGAGAACATAGGCTGTGGTCCTGATGTCAAGGGTGGAGGAGGGCATGGTCCCTGAGTCCTTGTAGCCTGTCCTCATGGCCTTGTTAGTGGTGGAACATGTGCTCCATGATCCCTCAGTGGAGGAGATCTCATAACTGATGGTCCTGATCTAGCTAATCTAGCTGATCTAGTATCCCCCGATCTACTTCATGTACTAAAGCTAGGTGCCCTCTAATCCTCTAACATAACACTGTGATATAGAGTATGATAGTACTCTACTCTCTACATCAGCCTAGTTAGATCTCCCTATATCCTCATCATATCAGCCCACATATGACTCATCCCACCACTTGCTATAATTCCTTGTGCTCTATCATGCTCCAGCTAGATATGTGTAGTTGTGGCCTCTGCACTCATCCTCTATGCAATAGTTGTATCCCTCTCCATTATCAAGGCATCTTGCTCTGCAATGATCTACTGAAGTAACCCATCTCCATCTCCAACCCCTACCTAAGCCTATACTTGCACCTGTAATGCCTAAACCTATCCCTGTAGAGTCTGAATCTATAAGAGGGCACTATCCCTCTTTTCTACCACACCAGCTAGTAAACCATGTACCCCACTCAACCTCCATCTGAATGCTATCGCAAGATGCCCATAATATCTCCATATCCTCCCCTCTTCTCCAAGAATGTCTAGGGCACCTATTTGTTCTACCTAAGGAACCTAAGCAACCCATCCTCCATCATCACCACCTCCATCTCCTCCTCCATCTTGTCTAACCTATCCTCCTACATCTCCCTCCACAGACCATATGACTTGTCTATGAAATGGAGGTGCTGCCACTTGACTAGCTTGTGTCCCTGGTGAAGTCAACTAAACTAGCCTATGAGTGGCCCACCATACATCATGTAGTCTGGGCTAGTACCTGTATCCTCCGCCTTAGTACCTGGAGGTACCCATGGCATTGGTATTAGTCCCTGAAAGTATGCTAGTGGAATATGAGGATCTAGAGCTAGCCCCTATAATCTGACATCCCTAGTGGCCCTAGGAAAGACTACCTAATGTACAAGTGCAGTCTGTCTCTCACCAAACTATCATAACACCTATCTCAGTATGTAACTCTCCATAGTCTATGTTGTCCTACCTAGGATGTATCTAGTCTGTCACACATACAATAGCTACTCAACATCATCTTCCCATGCCTCACACTCCCTCTATGGTCACCATGTGATAGTGTCCAGCTCATCCAAAACCCATGTCCAATAATCCATATCCCCTTTACGTCAATAGTGTAGTATCCCTGTATATAACCAATAGTAAGGATGGTCCTCACTTCTAGATCAATCACACAATGGCCTCAACACAACAATGTGCTCCCATGCCCACACATGCAATAGTGTCACTCCACAGCCAAGATACTGACTAGACTGCTATACACACAACTATGCAGATCCCTGTGTAAGTGAGCCAATATGCAGGGTCCCCAGGCAAACCCCTCACCATCCATCATCCACTCAATCATATCTCCCCATCTCGTAGAAAAGTACCTCGCTCGTCACCTTGGCACTAACACATATAAGATCAATCCTGGTATAAATAGTGCCAATGGGGCAACTGCCTCCTTTTGTGTCAAATCCAGTCGAGTCCCATCAATAGGTAGGTCATCATCAGTAAACACTCTCTCTAGTGCAGTTGCTCCAGTATCCAAGTTGTATCTGACCAAGGACCCATGAATAGGAATCCTCAGAATCTATCGTATGTCCTCCAACATCATCGTCATATCCCCTGTGGGTAGGAGAAATGTACTCCTCTCATTGTACCACCTCTCGATGAGTGTATTCATCATAGATGTATGTGCCCTAATCTCTAGCATACGAGCTATATGAATCATCCTGATAGCCACTAGGAAGTCCCACTCCTCCTCAATAAATTATGGAAATAGGCTCATCATCTTAGGTCATCTAACTCATGATTGTATTACTAATGGTCACTCCAACATCCATCCAAATCACCAAGTCAAACATTTGCCTAAGTCAAAACCCATACCCTTTTCTTAACTACAAAAGCACATCTTTTTCATGCATAGGTGTATTGTTGCCCACTAGTGCATTGTTTTTCCTCTTAGGTGCACTGTTAAGCACAGGCGCACCATTTTTCCTCTTAGGTGCACTGTTAGGCACAGGCATGCCATTTTGTTAACTAGGTGCTCTTCCATGGTGAAAGCATGTTGTTTTCTTGCCCAGATGTGCTTTTAAGAAAAAGTGTGTTGTTTCCTCCCATAGGCACTCCGCCCGACTACGGGGTGCACTTTTTTTACATGGGTGTAGATCTAGCCTAGGCATACTGCATTTTCACACAGGTGTACTACCCAATCATAAGGGTGCACTTTCATCAAGTCATGCCTATGCTTTTTTCCCTTTTTCCTAGCATTTATGACACCTAACCTACCCACAAGGCCCTAGGTTTAGTCACATACCGGTCTACTAGCTCCTGTCGATCGTTGTAAGCTCCTAACCCTCTCATTGTGATACCTGTGTTGAGGAGTAACTACTATGTCTGGCATCATCTTGGTATTTTTCTTCTCTCTGAGTTTTTATTAATCTTATGAGTGCAAATGAAGAGAGATTGCCCCCTTGCCACTATTTGTAAGCCCCCAAGCCCTATTTTCATCCCTACCCTAGATTATTTAACCCTAGCCTCCCATATTCACCCCCAAACCTCTATTTTTGTTCCTACTTCATATGATTTATCCTCGTATCCTATTTTCACTACCTTATCCTTCCTTTTGAGATTTTACCTAAAAAAATTATATTTTTGATTAAATTCTCAAGAGGGAATCCATTATCCACTATTCCTTTTTCCATCACCAACTAAGGGCATTTTTTTATTCTTTGACATGATGCCACCTTATGGGATGTCGTATCAAAGAGGGACAAAATGTAGACACCTAAAAATGACCATGTATTCACCTTCATTTTTTGACACATCCCTAACACCACTTCACATCCTAGCATGTCTTCTAAATTAATTGAATAATTTTATTATTTAATTAATTAATCCATCTTTCATTAATTTATTTTCCCATATTAAATAAATAAATTTTATTTATTTATTTAATTACTCATTTCCTCTTAAATTAATCAATAAAGTCCATTTATTTAATTAATTTATCACTTCTAACAACTTCCTCTCCATAAAGAGATGAAAAGTGAATTTAATTTTGGATCAATTTTTTAATAATTGTAACCAATTATTTAATAATTGTGGTGATTGGTTGAAGATAAGGATGTGAGTGGGTAAACTAATTAAAAAAATATTAATTAATTTACCCACTCACATCCTTATCTTCAACCAATCACCACAATTATTAAATGATTGGTTACAATTATTAAATAATTGGTTACAACTATTAAATAATTGGTTACAATTATTAAATAACTCATTCAAAATTAAATGCACTTTTCATCTCCACCATCTATTATCATATTACATCTTTTAATCTCAACCATTCACATAAAAGAATGCTATAGAAGATCCTTATCCTTGACCTATAATCCTCTCATTTAATCTTAGTCATCCATTTTATCTTTTAATCCTAACCCTTCATTCATCATAATTGACCTCTATAAATTAAGCCTCTCACATCATTATCACAACACATATTTCATATGCAAGTACATGCTATCATTTTCCATATCATTATCATTATCATTTACCTCCATTATAGAAATAACATACAGTGATTTTTTTAGTGGCTAATATTCTCCAATTGGCTAATAGTTGAAATTGGGGATTCAAAATTTGGCTAATAGTACAAGTTGTAATGCGATGTGAATTGCCACATTTTTATAAAATTTTATTTTAGTCCTAGTTAAATCGCCAGAACATTTATTTTATTAAACTTTTAAACTCAAAGATTCGCTACAATATTCGATACTTGATTAGATTAGATTCACCTAAATTTTATAAGTTATAGTACAAAATGAAATTAATTTGGGCCAATAATATTATATAATTATTAGTTACTTTAGAGCCATATCACCAATTTTTAATCACCACCATTGATTTTATTTATAATCTAACGATTGGGGTTGTATTCCATGGGTTAAAATGTAACCACGAAGCTCCAATGCCCATCAAGCCCAAAATTGTATTTGGGCCGTTGATCTCAATTTATAATCTAATGGTTGGGGTTAAATTTCACATGCCAAATTGTACCCGTGGAGTTCCAATTCCCATGGGGCCCAAAATTGCATTTACGCCATTGATCTCCATTGAGATCAACAACCTAAATGCAATTTCGGGCCCCATGGGCATTGGAGCTTCATGGGTACATTTTGGCCCATGGAATAGAACCCAAACCATTAGATTATAAATAAAATCAAGGGTGGTGAAAAATAATTTAGGACCGATTTAAAATATTCAATGTTTAATTTAAAATATTAAGGAATTATAGACACGAGCACTAAACCTTAAATTAGTCAATCACTGCCACCCTCAGACACTTCCTTTTCCATAGGAATTTATTTTTTTTAAAGGAAGGATTCACCATGGTAATCAATCCATTTGCCTATTTTTCATCAAGATTCACTGGGATTTTCTATAAATTTCTAGCTATTTAAATAAATTAGGCAATAAAATTAATATTTTTTTTAAAAAGGAAAGATTTGCCAATAGAAATTAATATTTTTTTCCAAAAAAATGAAAGATTCGCCAGGATTTTATATCTTTTTTTCAGGGGGGATCTCTTAAAGTTATCACTAATGGCATACCTAGATTATGTTAGTTTTGTGAGCAGTCTGCTATAACATCTATGTTCTAAAAACATAGTAAAACCAAAAAATTTACCATAAAGTAATTTAACAAGGTAAAAATGAGATAGAGAAAATTTTTCTTTTATTCAACATAATAATCAAGTAACTACAATTACAAGATTTCTCATTACAAAATACAATAAACCATATTGTCTTTCTCAAGTATAATGTTTACAAAAGTAAATCAATTACAAATATTTGCATTAGATAATGTTTTACATAGTCTCAATAAATACAAGTCTCAAAGATATACTGCATCCAGAAATTTGACATCTTTATCACAAGCCTCAACATGTCTTCTGCTAGAGAGAGTATCTTTCCAGTGATTTACCTCCATCCATAGACCGGCGGTCTCCCACACATCTTCCACATAAGAAGTGACCCTACCCTTCACGAGGAATATAGACCAAAGGTTACCAGTGGTAATTTGCCTTTCTGAGTACATAGTGTTGTATCCTACACAACTTTATCAATCATACAACCCTAGATACCCTCTAGCTAAGTATGATTTCTAATAGGTTGTACAATCCAGATACAGTGAACTGACAATGCATGCAGAGACATATGCATTACTATGGCCATAGTTTCAATATAAATTGACGTTCACAATGAACGTTGTCGTAATGTTCACCCACCTCAACTCAACTTGGATACTATCATATTCCTATAGTTTGACTTGGTCAATTTATATAGTCTTGACAACTTCAATGTTCTAGGCTTCATGACTTAGACTAGTTTTTAAACACTATCATTATTCCATAGATCTCATGGATTTACTTTTATACAAGAATATCCCTTTGCATCCTTGCATTAGCTAGGTTCCTTCACTTATCGACACTTATTTAAACCTAAGTCAATTTGTAAATAATCTAATAGTTTAATCAAACCAAGGATAAACTCTTTTGATAAGGACACATCATCCTTTTGACAAGGACATGAATTGAACTATATTATTTAGGGTACTCAACCTTCTTTGTCGACCCATATAGAAATAGCTAAACAAGTTGTAACCTAAAAAGGTACATTTAATACTTAACCCTACTAGGTCAATCTAGGGTTTGTTTTTCCTTTTTCATGATAATGGAATATTAAACAATCAATTCTAGAAAGAAAGTGTTCAAGTAAACATTTTTCCTTTAGTCTTCTTTCAACTTAAAGGTCATTTCAACTTCCAAACAAGTCTACTTTAAAATATATGAGTATACCTTGATAGTATTATTGCCAAACAATTCAACACCAAGTCTAAGCTTCACCCAAGTTTAGTTGGACCCTAATTGGTTAACAGTCTAATCCCAATTGATATCCGTTTGAATTCATGTTTAAAGTTCTTCTCCTTTTGCATATTGAACTATTTGGAGTCAAACATATAAATGAGTGTTTTCTTTTAAATTGATGTAGGGAAACCCGCTCACTTTGAACATCCCTAGAGCAATGTATTCTCCTAATGATATTAATAACCATATGGAAACTAAAGCTTTCTAAGAGCAAAAGAATACTATTTTTGAGACTTCTTAAGACTTGTAAATTCTCCTTTGTCAAGTAAGAATTAAACATTCATAGTTAGAGTATTTGCTTCTTCGTCGTCGGTCTATAAAATGATCACAAAGATTTAGCATATTAGATTACTCCATTGAGTCTCATTTAGATTTGATTTTCCTATTCCATAGTAATGGGATGACAAACATATATGTTCATATAATAATAATATTTTAATAAGCAAAAGGGGCTTAACCTCTTGGTCTTTATTCTGACTAAGGTCATTTCTTGTTTCCTAGCTCTTGAATAAATCACAAATGGAATCCTAATGAGCTTAACACTAATAGATTAGTCAATCCTTCAACACAAGTCTATTTTCCCTAACAATGTAAACTTATTTACAATTAGCCTATAATTTCCATAAGGAATAAGATATCGACTAATATGGTTTTGATACCAAAGAATGAGCTAAGACTAGTTAAGAGACTATTATCTTATGTTTTCATCTTGTGATGATTATCACATAAAAGAACATATACATATAAAGTAATCAAATAAATAAGTTTGAAGTTGAAAGCCCTTTTTCCTCCTCTAAACTTGTGATTAGCCTAACACTACGTACTGCATGATTTCTTGAAGAGTATATAAGTTGACTCTATCAAAGGTCAAGTATTTTTAGATTACAGATATCTAGATGTTATGAAATCTTTAAATAATGTATCCTTCTATGCATAGACCTAATCAACCTCACTATATCAAGGGAGTATTAAATAATAATAATGAGAGATAAGACATCTACATTCTATTGTCCCAGAGTCATTAGGTTATAAACACATACAAAAGTATGGTTAGATTTGAATGAAAGCTGAGAAAATCATTTTAACCAAACCTTGAAAGTTTTGACAACAGATAAGAAACCAAACTATATTTTCCTCTGACTTTATCTTGAAAGTAAAGATGATTCTATTTTAATAGAACTGCCTATGCAGGCTAACGTCCATATAATTAAACGCATCTGCCTATCATCTTTGTTGGTGTCAACCTTATTGGTCACGAATGTATTCTAAAGTTTAAAAAGGTTCCTAAAGATAAAAAACTTGTATCATAGGCAAGAGAGAATAATGATAAAAGAAATGAAGATACTACGTCTCTCCCAGTCAGCAATAACTCATAGCCTTCAATATTTCCTTTGCAAATTACAAAGGCGACACTGTTATCTCCGCGTTCTCCAAATTTCAGCTATCCCCCTAACTTCTATGGTAGTTCATTTTTAAAAAATAATGTGCATGACTTAGCAATGAGTTTCTATATCTTTCTCCACCACAATCCATCATTAAGACTCTATTTCAAAATAGTTAAATGACTTCTTCAGGCTGCGGCATCCTCTATAGGTGTTTTGTTAAAACAACTACATTTATAATGTGAGGCTCCATTCCTCACTAACCTCTATGCTTCCCCCTTTTAACAATGGAGTCCCTATTTCTTAAAACTCCCACTACATCTAAATAACCACTTACCTGAAATAGTAAAGATGCCCTACACGGCAGCAAGCAATATGCCATTAATAGCACAAGGATCATCCAATGAATTGAGAGGTGTTCGCGGATTAGAAGCACCACTCAATGCTACGATGAACACATAACTAAATCATTAAATCATGACTATAATTCGAGTCTAACCACTCTCATCCACTAAGACTTGGTTAAAACAAATGCCCACAAATCATGGGCTTCTCCACAATAAAAGGTATGCACTACTTATGAAGAAAGTATGGGCAGTAATTGCCTCCTAAATGTTTAAAGATTCCCCCTTCATTACATCTCAAGAACAGAATAGATAGACATGATAATAGAGAAGGTGGTTACTTAAAATATCAACATATTAATAATAATAACAGTACTCATAAACCAAATTTATGACTTTGTTCAAGATTCAAAATAATAATGTGGCGAAAAACTATTGCAAGAATGTGACAAGGTCGAGCTTGTCTCCCCTACATAGTCTCTTGATAAATCATGCCAACTTATCGTGACAAGATCGTTATTTGACATTAAACATCGACCATACAACCTTAAGTGAGTCAAAAGTAATAACACAACCATTTTATGACAATGATGTCGTAACATTTACATTAAACATAAACGGTCACAGTTCTACTCTAAGGATGTCATTTACTTCACAAACGACTATGATGTCACACTACGACTTGGAAAGATTCGAAATATATCAACTACCTGTCAATTGGGTTCAAAAGTAATCTGACAAGACAAAACTTACCTCTTACGACACATTGGTTCATGTTTTCGTTAAACACTTATATTTGTTTTGCCAAATAAACCACTTGTAACCTGAGGTCTCTATATCTCTCCTCGAAAGATACTCTCTCTCTCTCTCTCTCTTTTCTCTGATAGTCATCTAAAACTCTTAATCTTGTATCAAACTTGTTACCAACCAAATTTTGATCAGTGCATCATTATTTAATAAATAAATCAAATCTCATAATGCTAGTATTAATTAGATAATAACATAATCATTTTCATAATTTCATAAATGACATTCAATATAATTCCATCTCTTTCCTTGACATTTATCTAAACATCACAATAGATTTAATTATTTCCAAGTAAAAGTAAAAAGTATAGCAAGACAAAAATTAGGGATGTAACATATCTTTCCCCTAAAGATTCATCATCCCTGATGATATAAAGTATCAAAACGTGTCTAAAACAAGTTCATTGTTTTCAACTGATAACATCATTAAATAAATGAGGAAACTTTTGGTAAAATTCATGGTAATCCTCCCATGTAGAACTATCCTTTGCATATTAGTCCCACTAGACCTAGCACTACATAACCTCTATGTTACATAAGCAGTGCTTGTGAACTTCAAGCATTTTAGAAGCTTGATCATAACCATTTCTGAGTTTTGTACTTGTAAAACATTCTAAGAATATAATATTCATATATGAATCACAAAAAGCATTATGCCTCCTGGCAATAACTGGTAATAGATTGATTCTTGTAATCAATAGAATTGATATCCTTGAGAATTTTGAAAATTCTTATATATCTAGGAGCTAGTTTGGAATAAATTCTATACTGTATGAAACTTTTCTGAGATTTGACCCTCAAAAGAACTTTTTCTTCTCTATCTGAGAATTGTCTTAGTGTACGCTTAACATCAACATAAATTTTTTATTTATTGATGGTTTCCATCGATCTTTTCTAATTAACTTAATCTATTTATCTATTTCAGATAGCATTTCTAGACTAATGCTAATCCTATCTTCTAGCTTACCTAGCTTATAGGAGTTTGACAATTTTTTTATCTAATCTTTCAATTCAAGCCATCTTAATAGCAATATGTTAGGTATTGTAAAAAAATTAACAAGTGATAAGTAGTCTCCCCACTTATATTGTTGATCCATGCAATACATTTGTAACAAGTCTTTCAAAACCTGGTTAACTTTCTCAGTTTGCCCATCGGTTACAGGATGATAAGCTATACTCACATTGACTTTAGTCCTAGCATAGAAAATAAAGTTTGCCAAAACCTTGATGTTATACGCGCATCTCTATCCGAGATAATCTTTTCAGGGAAGCCATGCAATCTAAACATCTCTTGCACAAATTTGCAAGCTAAAACTAGTGCTCCATGAGTTAAATTCCATCATATGGAATGTACTACTTTTGTGAGTTTATCAACCACAACTAAAATGGCATCATGTCTATTCCTAGACATAGGAAGACCTTGGACAAAAATCCATGCTAAAACTCACCATTTCCACTTTAGCACAACATGTGGATACAACAATCCTATAGGATGATGATGTTCTACTTTTACCTTCAAGCATTCTAGACAACTTGCTGCAAATTTTGTAGCATCATTCATCATTCTTTTCTAGCATTAAAGAGGTTTTACATCTGTTAGTAGTTGGTTACCCTTGGATGTCTTGGGTATGGTGCGATATGAACTTCTTTCCACACCAATTTTCTTAATTCAGTAGAATTAGAAACATATATTCTTCCTCTGAAACTTAATGGTCTATTAGACTCAAAATGAAAACCTATTATACCTTGAATCTTTAGGATTTATCATAAGAGCTTGCTTGACTTGCTCATAATACTCATCACCTAATAAATTTTGCAACACTTAATCTTTAAAGTTTGCATGAATAGTGATAATTGAAGAAATATATCCCCTCAGACTTGGAGCATCAGCCACTCTGTTCTCTTTTAGTAAATCATTTGCCTCTTTGACATTTATCTGTCCACTCAAATCATTTCTCTTAACCATTGCAGAATCACTTACACATAATGATAATGATTTCCTTCATTCTTAAAATAAATAATTATATCTTCCAGAAAGGTTAGAACAAACTTGTCTAAACAATCTCTAAACAAACTGTTCATAAGATTTATGGATATGAAAGAAGTATTTGTAACTCCAAAAGGCAACTGCAAACTCATAGTGCCCATTTCTTGTCTAAAACATTGTTTTATGGGTATCCTCATCCTTCAATCTTGACTAATGATATATTGATCACCAATCAATCTTTGAAAACATTGCAACTCCATGCATCTAATCAAAGAGGTCATCAATACGTGGTGACAAATTTTTGTTCTTTATCATTGCTTTAATGAGCATATGATACTAAATACACAATTGCAGAGTTATGTCCTTTTTCTTGACAAAAATAGCTAATGCCCTCCATGGTAAAGTACTAGATCTAATCAAACCTTTAGCCAATAATTCTTATAATGGGGATTTGAATCCATTGATTCTATAGCTGTCATAAGGTAAGGTACTTTTCTAGGTAACTTATCCAAAATTCTAGGAAAGTTCTAAGGCAAGCCTATTCTTTGCTTCCTTTTAGGGTCTATGGTTTCAGAATTTTCATTACTCACACTATATTCTTGGTGATTTTCCTTTCTCATCCCATGATAATTCTCATTTTCCCCCTTCAGGGTTTCCTTGATCTCTTACTTTCTTTTCTAAAATACGAGGTCTCTCTTTGGTTTTTTTTTTTACAAACATGGCTAGGATTGCTCCAATTTGTATAAGTGATTAATTGGTTGTTTATTTTCTTCTAGACTCTCATCCTAGTTTGTTCTTGTATGAAACATGTTGTCATTTTTCTCATGCCAGATAAATAAGTTATCTAAAAAACATTTTGAATTCTAATGTGACTCAAAACATCAAAACATATTTAACTCATAACAATCAATAGATTGATACAAAACATTCTCATCTTTATTACAATTTATTGAGGAGTAACCTCATCCTTATTTATAGTTGATATGACAAGATTACATGCCACTATTGATTTAATGATCTTCCAATTAAACAAACTTAGAGGATAGCTGTACACACAGGTACTCCTCCAAAACCTCTTTCCTAAAATAGAAGCATCACATTTTCTTCCAAATGACATGTTGTAACTTGACTATAGTTTACCAGGTTTAACTACACAATAGAGATAGTAAGATTCTTGGCTAGTTCAAAACGTGGGTTTTTTCCTAGCTGAATACGCTTAAGTTCATTAGCAAAAGTCTCTGAATCCCCCAACCATGCACTCTCAGAGTAAATAATATAATTTTTAAGTTTCACTTCCTTGATAGGTTCCCTCTTAACCACTAATTTAGGCAAATGCTGGGGAATAGATTTACTAGCAGCTTTCTTGGTTTTTCCCATGCCATTCTGGCACAAGAAATTCAAACATTAGCTAACTGCATAATGTTGACTATGGTTAGCATAGTAGACTCATAAGCCCTAGTGTCAAACCTGGTAGCTCTGATACCATATGCAACATCCATGTTCTAAAAACATAGTAAAACGAGAAAATTTACCATAAAGTAATTTAACAAGGTAAAAATTAGAAAAAAATTCTTTTATTCAACATAATAATCAAGTAACTACAATTACAAGATTTCTCATTACAAAATACAATAAACCATATTGTCTTTCTCAAGAACTATGTTTAGAAAAGTAAATCAATTACAAATATCTGCATTAGATAATGTTTTACATAGTCTCAATAAATATAAGTCTCAAAGATACACTGCATCTAGAAATCTAACATCTTTATCACAAGCCTCGGCATGTGTTCTGCTAGAGAGAATCTTTCTAGTGATTTACCTTCATCCATAGACCAGTGGTCTCCCACACATCTTCCACATAGGAAGTGGCCCTACCCTTCACGAGGAATATAGACCAAAGGTGACCAGTGGTAATTTGCCTTTTTGAGTACATAGTGTTGTATCCTACACAACTCTATCAATCATACAAACCTAGATACCCTCTAGTTAAGTATGATTTTTGATAGGTTGTGCAATCCAGATACAATGAACTGACAATGCATGGAGAGACATATGCATTACTATGGCCATAGTTTCAATATAAATTGACATTTGCAATGAACATTGTCGTAATGTTCACCCACCCCAACTCGACTTGGATACTATCATATTCCTATAACAGTTTGACTTGGTGAATTTATATAGTCTTCACAACTTCAATGTTCTAGCCTTCCTGACTTAGACTAGTTTTTAGACACCGTCATTATTCCATAGATATCATGGATTTACTTTTATACAAGAATATCCCTTTGCATCCTTGCATTACCTAGGTTCTTTCACTTATCGACACTTATTTAAACCTAAGTGGATTTGTAAATAATCTAATAGTTTAATCAAACCAAGGATAAACTATATCGATAAGGACACATCATCCTTTTGAAAAGTACATGAACTGAACTATATTATTCAATAAATAAATCAAATCTCATAATGCTAGTATTAAATCGATAATAACATAAGCATTTTCGTAATTTCATAAATGACATTCAATATAATTGCATGTCTTTCCTTGACATTTATCTAAACATCACAATAGATTTACTTATTTCCAAGTAAATGTAAAAAGTATAGCAAGACAAAAATTAGGGATGTAACATCCGCAATGCATAATATATCCATAGAACAAAGCTAGTAGAATTATGGTGCACTGTACTCCATTCTATCTAAGTGCGAGGGTTTGACTTGAGGTGAAGGTATTGACTTATATTGCATTATCTTCATTAATTACCTTGGATCATATTTTTGCATACAGAAAGAGCCTTGTAATGTCACAATTATTAAAGACACTATACACCAAACAATGTTCAAGATAAAAATAGAATTACCTATGACAAAGGAATCTTATCATTTTATTTTGAAATGCAAGGGATAAAATTGGTTTTTTTTAATAAATATTTTATTTATGTTATAATTATAGTGTTTTAATATTTTAATTGTCTTGTTTAATATATAAGTTGATTTTTGTTTTTTAAATTTCATTACTTAATCAACTTTATTATCTATCATTTTACATGCCAAAATACCTTAAATTGATCATCAAGAATATTGTATTAAAGCACAATCCTAAAAATTATTATACATTATCAAATTGTTGGACAAATGCATCTTCTCATAGCATCAAAGCATTATCGTAGAGCTTGCATTAATGTAATCATTATCCTAGACACTTGCATACTTTCTTAGGCATGTATTTGCATTATTCATCAATAGAGTGGGGTGATTTATTATCAAGGAAGATCTAAGTCTTTCCTCTACACACAACAAATCTCTCAAGGTACTTTTAGCACCACTCGTCTCAAATACTAACATATTCATAGGCACACAAATACAACAAGACATGTAGAACAAAATAAAACAATAGATGGTAGGTCCACACCAAGACAAAATAGATAGAGAGAGAGATAGAAAGATAAAGATGAGAAAAAGAGATAGAGAGATAAAGAGATAAAGAGGGAGAGAGAAAGAAAGAGAGATGGTAAGAGAGATAGAGAAAGAAGAGAGAAAGAGAGAAGGGGAGATACATAGACATATATTTATAAAAAATTAAAAAAGGTGAGATTGTTTATGGGGAGCTACATTTATACAACATGTCATTTGATTAAGGATCTAATAGTTGACCTTTAATACATTTTTGTTTAACCCATTGCATATTTTGAATTTCAAGAGAAAATGTGTTGGCTCTTCTTTCCATTTTGTAGATAGGGCCTCTTGAATGTGGCACCCATATGTAACTCTTCTTTTTTTGAATTGTAGATCGATTACTAATAGAAAAAATAGATAATTTTACAAAATGAGTGGCCAAGAAGACCACTCCCATATAACCATCATGTCTACTTAGCACCCATCAGTTCAATTTTGATACAGTTTACATCATTACATACTAGAGTCTAAACCAAAACATTACATATAAAAAGATCAAGATCTATGACCACTTGTATCTTGTGTGCTTTCCTTTATAACCTCTTTACTTAAACTACATTTCTCTATTGCTCTATCTCTATCTTCCCAACTTCAACTCCCATGCTTGTATCTTTTTCTTCTACCTAAGGCGCTTCCATGTCTACAACCTACTCTTGTACAACTATCACATCACCCTATGGTATCCTACTGCCCAGTTCTTTGCTATAAGAGTCCATTCTATTAGTTGTTCCCATTGGTGGAGAGACTCATAAAGAATTGTTTTCATCTCTTATCTAGGTAAGTACAAGAAGATGGGGGGCCAAAAATGGGTCTTAAGTGGCCACTTTTTTTTTGAAATTAGGAAATGCTGGCCTTGGATGAGAAATTGAGCATAGTTACACTCAAAATTTGGAGATGCAACCAAAATAATGTTCGTAGTGCTCCGAGTCTACTTTCTAAACTACTAATTTTTTTTTAAAATGGTATAGATTAAGGGGTTCAAAAGAGGGAGCCACAAAAATTGGTGTTGTTTCTGTCAAAAAAACATAACATAGCATGTTTTGTGGCTCCCTCAAAAGGTTAACTTTTTTTGGGTATTTTTAAAATTGCTTCGGTGGGAAATTAGCTAACAGATGTAGTTTATGCCCAATTTTTTTGATAATTTTTTGATGAATATTTTATTTTTTACTAATTTTCAAAGTGGACACATCCTAAAAAATAGAATTTTGGTCATGCTACCCCTATAAATTTTGAAAAATAATTGAAAATCATTTTTTCTATTTTTTTTAATATGTGTAGAATGGAGTCTAGTTTCTAAATATATAATTTTTTTAAAATTTCAATGAATGGTTAATTTACAATGAAAATAAGACCAAATAGTGGTTTTTGCCCAAAACCAAACACGCAAACAAAAGAAATTAAAGATGAAAGGCTTAACATTGTCAAAATTTGAAAAAAATTACATTGTTAAATAGCTAAGAGAAAGCCTAACATTACCCAAGTGTTTGATTTATTTGACCTTGAAACACTTGCAAATCTAAGGGTTAGCATGACCAAAATTATGTGAAATCTTAAAGAATCTACAAAAACACGTCTGTGGATGTTGAAAAGGCACTCCAAGCCTTTGGGTTGGAAATCCAAAGCAAATCTCAAGCCCAAGGCTTGGGATTCCCAAAGAACAACATAACGTGAGCGCATTATGTTGTGTTTTTTTTCTTTTTTGCATGTTTGTTGGTGTTTTCCCAGTTTGACATAACGCGAGCGCGTGATAACACGCTCGCATTAAATCTTCCTTTGAATGAGATATGTTCAAATTTTAGAAGTATGTTTCATGGATGTTTATATCTATTCTTGTAGGTATGTATGCTTGTACATGTATGCATGCTTGTATGTATGTACATGTATGCATGCTTGTATGTATTTCTCTTTGTATGTATGTATGTATGTATGTTTGTATGTATGCATATATGTATGTAAATGTTTTGGGTTTAGTGTATACAAGGACTTGAGCCTATATAGTTTTGAGGGTTGAGGGTTGAGGGATTAGGGCTTAAGTAATAGGTAGAGGGTAGAGGGTTGTAGTTGAGGGTTAATATTCAGGTTGTTGAGTGTATAAGATTAAGTGTGTAAGGTGTGGGGATTAGGGTTTAGGGTTTACGATATGGATTGAGGGTATATGAGGCATAGGGTGACTTGGGTTGAGAGAATGTATGGTTTAGGTTTAATTTAAGTATAGGGTTGAGGCACAATATTTGAGGTTTAGGATATAAGGGTGAGGTTATATGGTCTAGGGATGAGGGTTTGAGGGTGTAGGCTTCAAGTTTAAGGTATAGGGTTGATGATTGAGGTATTATGGCTTAAGTATATTGTTGAGAGTATAGGGTTGAGGGTTTAGGAATAGGTTTAGGGTTTAAGGTTTAAGGGTTAAGGGTTGAGGGATAGGGTTTAAGGTTTAGGGGTAAGGGATTAGGGTTTAAGGTATAGTGTCTTGGTTTGAGGGTTTAGGAATAGGGATAGTATTTAGGGTTTAGGGATGAGGGATTAGGGTTGAGGGTTGAGGGATTAAGGTTTAAGGTATAACTTGCTGAGGGTTGAGTGTTTAAGGATAGGGTTTAGGGTTTAGGGTTTAGGGTTGAGGGATTAGGGTTTAGAGTTAAGGAATTAGGGTTTAACGAATAGTGTTGAGGGTTGAGGGTTTAGGGATAGGGTTTAGGGTTGAGGGATTATGGTTTAGGGTTGATGGATTAGGGTTTAAGGAATATTGTTGACGGTTGAGGGTTTAGGATTAGGGTTTAGGGTTGACGGATTAGGGTTTAGGGTTGACAGATTAGGGTTTAATGTTGAGAGTTAAGGGTTGAGGGTTGAGGGTTTAGAGATAGGGTTGATGGTTAAGGGATTAGGGTTAAAGTAGAGTCTTGAGGGTAGAGGGATTAGGGATAGGGTTTAGGGTTGAAGGTTTAACGATTGAGGGTTGAGGCTTTAGGGCTGAGGGTTAAGGGATTGGGGTTTAAGATATAGTGTTGAGCATTGAGGGTTTATGGATAGGTTTTAGGGTTTAAGTTTTAAGGGTTAAGCGTTGAGGGATAGGGTTTAGGGATAAGGGATTAGGGTTTAAGGTATAGTGTCGAGGGTTGAGGGTTTAGGAATAGGGATAGCATTTAGGGTTTAGGGATGAGGGATTAGGGTTGAGGGTTGAGGGTTGAGGGATTAGGGTTTGAGATATAGTGTCAAGGGTTAAGGGTTTATTGATAGTGTTTAGGGTTGAGGGTTGACGGATTAGATTTTAGGGTTAATGGATTAGGGTTTAAGGTATAGTGTTGAGGTTTGAGGGTTTAGGGATAGGGTTTAGGGTTGACGGATTAGCGTTTAATGTAGAGGTTAGCTTTAGAGTGTCGAGGGTAGAGGGATTAGGGATAGCGTTTAGGGTTGAAGGTTTAAGGATTGAGGGTTGAGGCTTTAGGGATGAGGGTTTAAGGCTTAAGATATAGTGTCAAGTGTTGAGGGTGTAGGGATAGGGCTTAAGTTTTAAGGGTTAAGAGTTAAGGGATAGGGATTAGGGTTTAAGGTATAGTGTTGAAGGTTGATGATTTAGGGATAGAGTTTAGGTTTGAGGGATTAGGGTTTAGGGTTGATGAATTAGGCTTTAATGTTGAGAGTTGACGGCTGAAGGTTGAGGGTTTAGGGATAGGGTTGATGGTCAAGGGATTAGGGTTAAAGTAGAGTGTTGAGGGTAGAGGGATTAGGGATAGGGTTTAGGGTTTAAGGTTTAAGGATTTAGCATTGAGGCTTTAGGGATGAGGGTTAACAGATTAGGGTTTAAGATATAGTGTCAAGTGTCGAGGGTGTAGGGATAGGTTTTAGGGTTCAAGTTTTAAGGGTTAAGGGTTGAGGGATAGTATTGATCCTGTTGAGGGTTTAGTAATAGCGATAGTATTTAGGGTTTAGGGATGAGGGTTGACAGATTAGGGCTTAGGGATATGGTTTAGGGTTGAGGGATTAGGGTTTAAGGTATAGTGTTGAGGGTTTAGGGATAGGGTTTAGGGTTGAGGGATTAGAGTTAAGGGTTGAAGGATTAGGGTTTGACGTTGAATGTTGAGGGTTGAGGTTTTAGGGTTGAGAGTTTAGGGACAGGGTTGAGGGTCAAGGGATCAGAGTTAAGGGTCGTGGGATTAGGGTTTGACATTGAGGGTTGAGTACATTGAGGTTCGAGGGTTTAGGGATTAGGGTTAAAGTAGAATGTCGAGGGTATAAGGATTAGGGATAGGGTTGGAGGGTTTAGGGATGAGGGATTAGGGTTTAAGGTATAGTATCGAGCCCATTGAGGGTTTAGGAATAGGGATAGTGTTTAGGGTTTAGGGATGAGGGATTGGAGTTGAGGGTTAAGGGATTAGGGTTGATGGTTGAGGGATTAGGGTTTAGGGATGAGGTTTAGGGTTAAGGGTTGAGGGATTAGGGTTTAAGGTATAGTGTTGAGGGTTTAGCGATAGGGTTTAGGGTTGAGGGATTAGGATTTGACGTTGAGGCTTGAGGGTTGAGGCTTTAGGTTTTAGGGTTTAGGGATAGGGATGAGGGTCCAGAGATTAGAGTTAAGGGTTGAGGCTTGAGGTTTGAGGGTCAAGGCTTTAGGGATATGGTTGAGGGTCGAGGGATTAGGGTTAATGTAAATTAGAGTGTCAAGGGTATAGGGATAAGGGATTAGGGTTTAAGGTATAGTATTGAGCCCATTAAGGGTTTAGGAATAGGGATAGTGTTTAGGGTTTAAGGATAGGGTTTAGGGTTGAGGGATTAGAGTTAAGGGTTGAGGGATTAGGGTTTGACATTGACTGTTAAGGGTTGAGGTTTTAGGGTTAAGTGTTTAGGGATAGGGTTGAGGGTCAAGGGATCAGAGTTAAGAGTTGAGGGATTAGGGTTTGACATTGAGGGTTGAGTACATTGAGGTTCGAGGGTTGAGGGTCGAGGGACAGAGTTGAGGGTTGAGGGATTAGGGTTAAATTAGAGTGTCAAGGGTATAAGGATTAGGGATAGGGTTGGAGGGTTTAGGGATAAGGGATTACAGTTTAAGGTATAGTATCAAGCCCGTTGAGGGTTTAGGAATAGGGATAGCATTTAGGGTTTAGGGATGAGGGATTAGAGTTGAGGATTGAGGGATTAGGGTTGAGGGTTGAGGGATAAGGGTTTAGGGATAAGGTTTAGGGTTGAGGGATTATGGATTAGGGTTTAGGGATAAGGTTTAGGGTTAAGGGTTGAGGGATTAGGGTTTAAGGTATAGTGTTGAGGGATTAGAGTGAAGGGTTGAGGGATTAGGATTTGATAATGAGGGTTGAGGGTTGAGGCTTTAGGGTTTAGGTTTTAGGGATAGGGTTGAGGGTCGAGGGATTAGAGTTAAGGGTTGAGGGATTAGGGTTTGATGTTGAGGGTTGAGGGTTAAGGGTTGAGGTTCAAGGGTCGAGGGTTTAGGGATAGGGTTGAGGGTCAAGGGATTAGGTTTAAAGTAGAGTGTCAAGGGTATAAGGATTAGGGATAGGGTTGGAGGGTTTAGGGATAAGGGATTAGGGTTTAAGGTATAGTATCGAGCCCATTGAGGGTTTAGGAATAGGGATAGTGTTTAGGGTTTAGGGATAGGGTTTAGAGTTGAGGGATTAGAGTTAAGAGTTGAGGGATTAGGGTTTGACATTGAGTGTTGAGGGTTTAGGGATAGGGTTGAGGGTCAAGGGATTAGAGTTGAGGGTTGAGGGATTAGGGTTTGACATTGAGGGTTGAGTACATTAAGGTTCGAGGGTTGAGGATTTCGAGATAGGGTTGAGGGTCGAGGGATTAGAGTTAAAGTAGAGTGTCAAGGGTATAAGGATTAGGGATAGGGTTGGAAGGTTTAGGGATAAGGGATTAGGGTTTAAGGTATAGTATCAAGCCCATTGAGGGTTTAGGAATAGGGATAGCATTTAGGGTTTAGGGATGAGCGATTAGAGTTGAGGGTTGAGGGATTAGGGTTTAGGGATAAGGTTTAGGGTTTAGGGTTGAGGTAGACAAGGAGTGACTAAGAGACATAGAGAGGGGAGAGGTAGAGAGGTGAGGGGGAGAGATAAGTGAGATATTGAACATGTACTAATGGAACTAGAGGTGAGATATTGTAAAGGTGCTATTGAAGGTGAGATAGGCACAAATATTTATGGATCAATCTATAGAAAGACAAAACACAAAATGCGAGCATGTTTTCTCTTTCCATAGAAATGGTAAAAAAGTGTTGACCCCTGTGATCCAAGCCCACATGCTCTATTTTCATGCTAATTGTGCACGTGTTCCAACAAAAATGTACTTTCATGCTGTTGGGAAGTTCACATGCACATTTTACACATTCTACCACCTTTGCATGATCTTTCCACCACCTTTTCTATTTTCCAACTTGAGAAGGAGGAAATAACATAGTTTTCACACCAAGTTTGATATATATCTATTCAAGTTTTAATTTTTGTAGTGTTGCAATGTTAATTGTGATTCAATTTTAGGAATTTAACATTATAGATTGGTTAATAGTATTGTTGTTAGTAATTATATTTGAGTGTTATTCATTTTAATATTGAAAAGGAAGCAAGTGGTGAAAAACTCAAATTGTTGAGGAGTTTGATGCAAGAAGAAAAAAACACTACATAATTGTGTACTCCTCCATTCGAATCTTCATTTTTTAGGTATGTCAAGTCTTTACATGCATGCTCTTTAAATTTTCCTTAATTCTATTTGAATTACTTTATCATGCTTTATCATACATGTTTAAAATAGACACATTCCCAATCAAGAAAGTAGCCTACAATCTCACATGATGCCATGTATATTTTCTACACTTGGTCTCTTTAATAATTATGTGTAATAAACAGACCTTAACATACCATGATGTCAAACTATACAAGAATAAATCCTTACAACATAATAAAAATACAATCCCACTATTATCTTGTCATATTAACAAGTTAAAATATAAATGAATAGGTGCCAAGATCATACAAGTATGCACATGACATGATGATTTGTATGCACATATATTGGGCTAAGACATTCCTTATGCACCTATTCATGATGATTTGTACATGCACATGACACAACAATTGTTGTCTATTCCTTCACAAGCCACCCAAATCCTAGTATCCCTAGTACCAAGAAAACACCTTCTCAATTCCAAATCCTAGTAGCCATAGTAACAATAAACATGTCAAATTGGGTCTGCCTCAACCTTTTCAAGCATGAAGTCCCATGTACTCTTTTCATGGCTGCAATAATTTGCTTTGTATGCTTTGTACCTATTTTTGTTGAGTGAGATTTACTCTTTTACATGACGATTGTATGTACATTTACTATGAAGGGTTGAATGACATATATTTTAGTTATTTGTATGGATTCATTTCTTAGGAACTAATATTGATCTCTTTATCATGCTACAGACAAATTCTCTATCATGCCGAGGAAATTGGACATGATAAATGAAGACATGCCAATTGAAGAGGAACCACAACCATCACAAAGAGATATGGTATTGGCGGCACAAAGAGAACAAATGCAAAAACTTTGTGCTATGAGTGTGTATGAGAGTGTGGGTAACACCTCATGCACAAAAGATAGTAATGCTACATAGCATGTGATTACATAAACTATAGTAAGTAGTCAAATGAGGAAAGCTCGTCTCATTAGAAAGATGAGTCAAGAATTGAGAATTAATAGGAATACTTTATCAAGAGCCATTGGAAGATGCCAAAAAGTTGAGGACACTAATACCAATGAATTATGGGCGTTCTCGGGGAGACTACCACGAAAAGATAAACGAATTGTTGAAGCATTGAGATCACTAATTGAAGACTTTTGGAAGAATTATACAAGGGTATCTCTGAATCAAAGGAATGTGGTAAGAAGGAGAATTGGTAGTCGGAACCTTGAGCCACATCCAAAGCATTTTTTGGATGAGACTCAAACATAGTTTTATGGTAAATTTCTAGAGAAGTATCCTCAAATTAAAATTTGTCAAAGATATTTTGAAATGCTAAAACCTTTCTATGTCAAGATAAATCACACATGCACTACTTGTTGTTGTAGATTACATATTGAATTTTCTAACCATTTTGATGTTTATTGGTCTATATGTTTAGATATGCATACTAACAATGTTTTGCAAGGTTGTACCATACGTGCCCCACCAACATCTTCAAGAGACTTCATATCAAGAATTTTATGTGAAAGAGAGGAAGGTCAAATATTCTACAAGAAATTATGCTTGGATGGCACATGTCATCATTGCAGTGGCTTGCAACATTTGCCAATATGTGAACATATGGAAAGAACACATGTGGTTGGAAATGAACTAGTAGAGTTTGACAAGTATAAAACAGTGTCATACAATACAAAAGATGGTAAAGAAGAAAAGGGGTGTGAATTGGTTATTGAAAAGATTCTAGTATATCAGTTTATGCCTATATTTTGTGACAGCATAGTGTATGAGTATGCAAGACATGCCCATAGAGCTCGATGGTTGGACTTGCAATTCAAGTTATGCAAGGACACATTTATGGTTGGTAGCATTGTTTCAGTCGTCAAATTTGTAGAGAACTATAGTCTACAGCCACAGCATGAGGTGCAATCACAATATTACAACTCCACATAGGTTTCCATATTTGTGCACATCGCATTTATTCATGGAAATGATAGTATAGAGAATGACAGAAAGATCATAAGGGAGTATAATTTCTATATTAGTGATGATCACATGCATTCTACGGAGTTCGTGCAAGGTTTATTTCAGGTGTTCTACAATGATTTGGCTAAAAGGGGCATATTATTTAGTCAGCATATCATATGGTCAGATAACTATGCGTCACAATTCAAGAACTCATGAAATTTCTATTGGCTAAGTAGGAGGTATAATTTTATATGTATTCAGCATATGTGGAACTTTTGTGACATCAAGCATGGAAAGAGGGAGCATGATGGTGCAGGAGCATGTATCAAAAGAGCCATAGCATGAGAAGAGTTAAAGTACAAAGACAATGCAAAGTTGACATATGCAAAATTAATTATCGAGTGGTGTAATGCTTCCATGGGTCTAGGTAATGAAGGTAAGTCTTTAGTTCGTAGATTTTTTTGGTTGATAGATGATACTAACATTGCACCATATGAAGACTATTCTACACTAACAAGATCAAGTGAGATGCACTCTTTTAGAAGCTCAATTGTAGGTTCATGAAGTATCCATATGCGAAAGATGTCATGCTTTTGTTCTTCCTGTATAATTCAAGCCTGGGATGAGTGTGAGTCAAAGGAGTGGGTTGACGAATGGCAGTTAAGTTATCTTAGCCCACTTGACATATATCGACCCCCGACGACATTGGAACTAACGTAGATAGAATCATCATTTGACTTTGACCACATATTAGATCTAGTTCAACCAATAATATATCTATTTGCATAGTTTTTGAAATTCCTAATGTCATCTTACTTTGTAGTATTTTTGTTATGTTGACTAATTTCATCTAATTTGCTACACATATCAATGTCAAGCACATATATGCAGTTATTGTAGATGAAGATAATGAAGAGGGAATAGATTATTACTTATGTCGTTGTGTTGAGGCCAAAAAGAAATTGGAGGCCCTAGTTACAGATGGAGAAAACATTGAATACCCTACAGATTCAGTGGTTATTACTGGAACATGGCTTAGAAGGTACTCACATAAGAGTGTTAATGTTTGGCTGTTCTAGGACTTTGACACGCATCAGAAGATTCTTCATTACTCAAACCTTGTCGTGGCATCCAATGTTCATTTGATACAGTATCGGGGTAGACCTTTCAACAAAAGCTTGTGGAAGGTGTGTGAGTCTAACCATGAAGCAATACTTGACACAATAAAGAGTAGAGCAGACCTGGATGGTTCATTGGATTAATTTTTAAGTATTCACATTGATTTTGTAAAGTCATGTTACATTGAGTTGTAAGTATGCACATTAATTTGTAAGGTTTGTCTTTTTTTATTTCCTGCTACATTTTTACACATATACACATTTTTACATCATCATGTTATACTTCATGGGGTTAGACCTAAGTGATGGATGAAGTTGATCTTGAGAATAATGAATAAAATCTAGGTAATATATAAAATATAGGTGTCTCTAGGTGTCTTGGTTTCTAACTAGATAATAGGTGTCTCTAATTGTGTCTTAGGTATATACGATATGTCAACTAGGTAGATAGACACTAGAAAATAGGTGTCTTAGGTGTCTTGCGTCTACTAGAATACATGTGTCTTAGGTCTTAGGTGAGGCCATATGAGCTTCCACCTTCACATCGTTGGCCTTGTCAGTATAGAATATTTATATTTCTTGAAGCTAAGGAAGCTCTTTTTCTTAATAGGAAAACCTTATCGACTTCAGTTGCACTAATGGTGTAGAGGTACCTAGGTTGTCATGCCTCCAAGAGGGGTCAAAAAATAAAATTCTATTTTTATTGATCCAATTGTATGTAATAAGGTTTTCTAGGACCATTTCATTTGTTTTTAAGTCACTTTGAGTCATTTGGGGTCAATTTGAGTATTTGAGTGCTATTGCAAAAAAGTGTCAATGTTGTCAAGTTGCACAAAGCAACTTTTGTATTTTTGGTATCTTGCTCCTGATGCAACCAAACTGACTATTCCAACACATCCATATGGGTACATTTATGCTAGGCATGGTCATATTTTTCTCCCAAACATGTCGAAACAGTCCAAGCTACATTGTACCGATGGTATCCCTAAAGAGTCTAGAGTGGAAAAAGGTAGCAATCTTTGATGATATGTTACTCAAAAATTGTGTCACTTAGAAACATTCTGTCTAAGGTAAAAAGATCACATAGAGTGCCTATAGAATAACCTCTCTCAATTTTTTATATCTCTGAGGCATTTGTCCATGTTGAAAGGTTTTATGCTGCCCCACAAATCATCAGGAGGAGGCATTGTAAAGTTGCAAAGGGGTGTAACTTTCATCCTACTCCTGATATGACCAAACTGACTATTCCAACACATCTAGATGGGTACATTAATGCTAGACATGGTCCTATTTTTCACCCAAACATGTTGAAACAATTCGAGTTACATTGTACCGACAATATCCCTAAAGAGTCCAAAGTGCAAAAAGGTAGCAATCTTTAACAAGGTGTTACTCAAAAACTATGTCACTTAAAAACATTCCATCTAAGAAAACATAATCATGTAGAGTGCCTCTACAATAACCTCTCTTGGGTTTTTATATCTCTGAGGGATTTGCCCGTGGTGAAAGGTTTTATGCTGCCCTAAAAATTGTCAGGAGGTAGTGTAAAGTTGTAAAGGGGTGTAACTTTTGTCCTGCTCCCAATGTGACTAAACTGACTATTCCAATGTGTTTGGATAGGTACATTTACGCTGGGCATGGTCTTTTTTTTCACCCAAACATGCTAAAACAGTCTGAGCTACATTGTACCGAGGATATCCCTGAAGAGTCCAAAGTCTAAAAAAGCAACAATCCTTGACAAGATGTTAATCAAAAATCATGTCACTTAGAAATATTTTGTCTAAGGAAACATGATCATGTAGAGTCCCTCTACAATAACCTCTCTCAATTTTTTATATCTCTGAGACGTTTGCCCGTGATGAAAGGTTTTCTGCTGCCCCAAAAATCGTCAAAAGGAGGTAATGTGAAGTTGCAAATAGGTGTAACTTTCATCCTGCTCCTAATGAGACCAAACTAACTATTCCAATGCTTCTGGATGGGTACATTTATGCTAAGCATGGTCCAATTTTTCACTCAAACATGTTGAAACAGTCTGAGCTACATTGTACCGACAATATCCCTGAAGATTCCAAAGTGTAAAAAGGCAGCAATCTTTGACAAGATGTTACTCAAAAACTGTCACTTAGAAACATTCCATTTAAGGAAACACAATCATGTAGAGTCCCTCTACAATAACCTCTCTCGATGTTTTATATCTCTGAGGTATTTGCCTATGGTGAAAGGTTTTCTGCTGCCCCAAAAATCATCAAAAGGAGGCAGTGTAAAGTTGCAAAGGGGTGTAACTTTTATTTTTCTCCTCGTGTGGCCAAACTAATAGTTACAATGCATCTAGATGGGTAGGTTTAGGCTGAGCATGGTCCTATTTTGCACCCAAACATGCCAAAACAGTCTGAGCTACATTGTACCGGCGATATCCCTAAAGAGTCCAAAGTGCAAAAAGGCAGCAATCTTTGATGAGTTGTTATTTAGAAACCATGTCACTTAGATACATTATGTCTAAGGAAAAACAATTGTATAGGGTCCCTCTACAATAACCTCTCTCACTTTTTTATATCTCTAAGGTGTTTGCCCGTGGTGAAAGGTTTTTAGCTACCCCAAAAATTGTCAAAAGGAGGCAGTGTAAAGTTTCAAAGGGGTGTAACTTTTGTTCTTCTCCTCATGTGGCCAAACTGACACTTCCAATGCATCTGGATGGGTACGTTTAGGCTAGGCATGGTCTTATTTTGTACCCAAATATGCTAAAACAGTCCGAGCTACATTGTACCGGTGATATCCCTGAAGAGTCCAAAGTGCAAAAAGCCAGTAATCTTTGACGAGCTGTTATTCAGAAACTATGTCACTTAGATACATTTTGTCTAAGTCAAAGTGATCATCTAGGGTCCCTCTATAATAACCTCTCTTAGTTTTTTATATGTCTAAGGCGTTTGCCCATGGTGAATGTTTTTCTGCTGCCCCAAAAATCATCAAGAGGCAGTGTAAAGTTGAAAAGTGGTATAACTTTTGTTCTTCTCCTCATGTGGCCAAACTAATAGTTCCAACGCATCTAGATGGGTACGTTTAGGCTAGGCATGGTCCTATTTTTCACCCAAACATGACAAAATAGTCTGAGCTACATTGTACCTGTGATATCCCTAAAGAGTCCAAAGTGCAAAAAGGCAGCAATCTTTGACGAGTTGTTACTCAGAAACCGTGTCACTTAGATACATTTTGTCTGAGGAAACATGATCATGTAGGGTCCCTCTACAATAACTTCTCTTAGTTTTTTATATCTCTGAGGCGTTTGTCCATGGTGAAAGTTTTTTGCTACCCCAAAAATAATCAAAAGGAGGTAATGTAAAGTTGCAAAGGGGTGTAACTTTTGTTCTTCTCCTTGTGTGGCCAAACTGACAATTCCAATGCATCTATATGGGTATGTTTAGGCTAGGCATGGTCCCTTTTTGCACCCAAACTTGCCGAAACAGTCTGAGCTACAAACACTAACTAGTCTTCAATCTTCAAACACTACAAATACCATGATATCCTCCATAAAGTTGTCTTTTAGCCTTTTATAAAGGCATGCCCATCAAATTCAACCACATAGAGATGATTGTTTGTATTCCAAATTCCTTTTAAATACTAACCTTCCAATCCTTGTTCCCACACTCATATCAATTAAATATGCCCTTCGATTATGATATGGCACTCGAGCTTATGAGAGTTTACCAAAGTCTCTGGTTGAGTTAAGTTGAAGGGTTGGTGAACTAATGACTTAAAGACCATTTAGTAGGTTGATTTAAGTGATAATAACTTCTGATTATAAGTCAATATTAAATTAAAACAAAAGTGCACTTTACACACGACAAGCAATTGAGGATTTTAAAGTCTTAAGAAAAGTAGATTCTTTTTAGGGTTTAATGCCCAATATGCAAACCCTAACTATCAATAAGATTATGATTCTCTAACTTCTTATTGCAAGAACAAAACCACATCCACCATGAATATGAACATTACATCATATCAACCTTTCAAGACAGACCTTATCATGAAAACCATATTCACAACAAAACCTTGTATGAACAAAACCACATCCACCATGAACATGAACCTTGCATCATATGAACCATGTTTGTCTTGTACAGCATCAACATGAATTGAGAGACCTTATCATGAAAACCATATTCACAACACCATGCACCTCATGACCATCACCTACCTTGAATCACTGTATCATCTCATCAACATCATGGCATCAACCTTGACATCAATGACAAATAACCTTGACCCTTTGACTTCAATGACAACCTTCAACCTTGATTGTTGATGATTTATGGAAGCCTATAGCCCCAATGTTATGTTGCATACTAAAATTAGGCAAGACTCAATGTAATCTCATAACCTCACCTATATGTAAGAGGAATTACATTTAATAACCACAATGGTCATCAGGTGCTCATAAGCATATGATTTTGACTATCTTATTCAAAACAACAAACATACTCTTTGCATCCCAATATGGTATAATAACAAGAAATTAAGAAATATTTTCAATTGACCAACTCATAAAGAATATGGATCAGCATACTCATTTGAATATTTTCAATTGAGAAACTCATGAAGAATATGAATATTTTATGTTCAACATGATGATTCATTTTTATTTTAAATACAACTTTTATCTTTTAGTTTCAAAATGAGGTTTAGGTGATACTTGAATAACAATTGCTGGCTTATTGGATCAACAAACATCCTATGTAATATAATTGGACTTTAAATATTTGAAGTAGCCATCTACAAATATCCATTCAAACGTGGATTTATAATGCAAGTATGGATGCCATCAATTAAAAAGATTTGTATTAACCAAATATCCATATAGGCATACATCAATATATGTCGATATAAGTATAACATATATACAAAATAGCCATATAGGCTTACAAGAATGCCATATAGGCATACAATATCAACTATACGCAATACAAAATATATGTCCACAAATGCCATATAGGTATACAACAAAGGAACACAATAAAAAGTCATTCCCCTTTGGCTGGTGAAGAGAATAGATCACGGGTAGCCTTTGATCTTCTAGGGGATGGAGACGCGTATGTGGGTGGTATACTATGAACCCGAGGGCTGCTCCTCCTATTTAGTTCTTCCTGCATCTTTAATTGTTACAATAAAAAGTATAGACACTAATATATAGAAATTACATGTTATAAAAAATGAAACATTTAAGAAAATAATCACTTACCGCTACCATATAATCTATCTCCTCACTTGCCTTTGTAGCAATAATAGGCGATGGTGATGTCATGTCCTATAGAAACCATCCAGATAGAAATTAAACTTCAAATCAATAATCTTTTGATTTTTCAAAAATAAACAACTATAACAATGAATGTAAATTGAAATTTACTAATCTGCCTCATACCACTATCAATGGCATGGAGTTGTGAATCACAGAGGTCACACCATGCTCCATTGCCCTATGAACATTAGGAGGTGTCTCCGCAGCCTACATCATCTGGAAATAAAATAACATTATTCAATTACAAAAACTATAATAGTGATGCAAATCATGGCTCCTAAAATACACACATGTTCACCTAAACATGGAAGTACACACAATAAAGCACACAAGTCACATACAAAAATCTAGTAAGTATAATTCATTTATTAAACTATTTATTTTATTACCTCCGTGAAACTTTGAAGTCCACCACCACTGGCAAGTGTTATCATGAAATCTCCAATATTAACCTATTCAACATCCAAAATCAGATATTAAAATACCATTCATATAATGATGCTATTCACATGTAATATTTATAATTCTTTACTAGTTACATACCTTGACAGTAGATGATGTAGTGTAATATGTAGGTGGAGAACCACTAAAAATTGCATCAATGCTATGACCCTGAAATTTTATTAAAATCATCAAACTAAATTAGCTAATCTTACATTTCAAAAATGAAATTTAATAAATTAAATTCAATGAACTTGCTAATATTTACCTGAGTATCAAGGTTGAAAGTCTCACTCAGTAGGGTATCTGTCATCACCATCTGCTCAACTACAGATGTAGCTTGTGCACCTGCATCCTGACTATTCATGGGGTCATAACCACAGGCTGACTCGTAAGTCTGACAAACATGGGGTGGGACCCTACTCCTCGCACTATCTCCCAACCCACACTATGTTGCAGGACTGGCATGCTCTATGATGCTCTGGGTCAAGGCACTAATGGACTAAAGTGTATTGACCTCAACACTCTCCTTCACAATGGAAGGGATAGAAACATGCTCATGGTCTAGTCTACTGATTACTTGTCTCATTGGCCACTGTGGGTCAACACATGCCCCATGTCTATCTTGTGCTGAACCCCCACCTCTACCCTGGAAGTCCCGCATATCAAAATAGTTTGGCACTTTATTGAGGACAAACTCGTAGTAGAGTTTCCTCAAAAAGTATTGTGGGACCTCATTATTATTGCATGGAGGATGGTCAGAAACCATCCACCACCTCTACCCAAAATTGTCCCTTATTGTTTGGTTGTTGCACCAATGGATAGGGAACCTCTTGCATGTAATGGGTTGAGGTTGATTTGTTTGTGGGTTTGTGAAAATGGAACACAAGTCTAATTTTGTAATTTGCAACTTTTTCACATCTTCATATGATAGCTTGTTTGCATAATACTCTCTAAAGTCTCTCCTCTTATCTGACCAACTAAATATTTTCTTGCTAATTGAATCTACATTTGATAACATAGATTCAAGAGATTGAGCAAGCATGGACCTATGCAAGGTTAAAGTGGAAGGATATTTCAACCTTGCAATTATGTCTTCAATTTCTTTTTTATTGTTTTCAATTTTCCCCATTAGATTTTCTTGTGTTCCAGGGGCATGTCAAGGAATGGATGGAGGAGTTTGTTGTTTGGGTTGTTCTTCGACAGGTATTTCCTCTTCAGGATTTTATGGATTTTGAGGAGGAGGAGGAGGTGCATTAACATTTCTTGACAATTAAGGAAATTTACATCAAAAATCAACTCAAACCTACCTATCTAGAAACAAATTCAAACAAAAAAGCAAATAAAACTCACTCTTTTGGCCTACTCGACATCATGGTGGCATTTTGGCGATGAATCAGTAAGATTTTGGTGTTGAATCAAGTCTTCAAAAATTTGAGCGCACTTCTTAGGGTTTGCAAACCATGGGTGTAGAGGAAAATAAAGAAATAAAATGAGCATAAATGCTCTTTTTTAATATATAATTAGTCATAATGCACTCGCATTATAACGTGCTCGTGTTATAACATGAGCGCATTATGGTTTCATTTTACGGAGACTTAGGCTCATCATTACCAAACCATAATGTGAGCATGTTATAATGCGCTCGCATTATGTATTTTTTTTTTTTGGAAAAAATTTGGCCACTTTTTGGCCCCCCAACTTTTTGCACTTACCCATCTCTTGATTACTATCCCACTATCCTTATCTACTTCACCTTTAAAAATTTGAATTTGGTGATGTTTACAATATGATTCTTGAAAAGTACCATGTTCCTTCTGAAACTTTTCATTAAGTCCTCTTGGATCTTTAGGCTAGACTTTAGTACACTTTACCTTAGACCTATAGATCAACTCTGGACCTTCATCACTGATTTGTATGAAATTATCATTAGAAGCCTCCATGTTCAGCATCACTTGTTCATTCAAGTTAGTATATGTGAGTCTAAAATTAGACCTAGTAAGAATCCTCCTCTTGCCTTGTTAATGTTCCTTGTTTCTTTTTTTCCACAACCACCATAAAATTTTAGTAGAAAGTATCAACCAATATACATGACTTGACTTCTAAACCATTCACAAAACCACAAAGAATTTCTTTCCAATGCAAACAATTATTAGGCTTCCAATTTGTAGTATTTCCCATATAATTAGGCCAAACATTGATGGCAAAATAACACTCAAATAAAAAAAGTTCATAGGTTTCCACAATACTATAAATAGGACACACCTTATTGTCAAAGCCTATAGCTAGTTTTTTTTGAATAAGCAACCACCTAAAACAACTTTTCTTGGGTTCAATAATTTAGACCAAAACACCCTAAAGGCTCTAGACAATAATTTGTGCCCTATTTCATCTTTCCAAACCAAATTTATATGCTCAAACACCACTTGGGAGTTAGAGATTAGATTATATAGTTTCTTGGTGTTCATTTTCACAAATTTTGTGTCATCTCTCCATGTAATTCTTTCCAAACACTCAGTATCATTAATGACCTCTGCCTAGGACAGAGTACTCAAAATAGATCTCCATAATATGAAATAGGTTTTTTTTGTGAATTTGGGATCCCAAATTCACTTTTGATTTGCATCCAACTTTTTATTGTATTATTTTCTAGTATATCATTGAAAATTGTTATCCCAAACTTGTCCCACTTCATAGCTGAACACCCTTGCAGTAGTACCAAGGGTCTATTTTTATGAAACACATTCCACCATAAAGATGTATATCCCATAATAACTTTCTTTTTTGTATTGACTAATTTGTTACCGATTTGATCTTTAACAAATTCCCAAGCTTTCCATATACTGGCAAAGACAGCAGACCGTGAGGGTTTAGTTTGAAAACTTCCAAAGATGAAGTCACGAGGGTGCATGTTTTTCCACAGTCTTTATTTCTTGGGCACAAAGTTTTTAATATTATTCTTGATGAGAAATTTCCATGGCTCTTCTCCATCAAAGGACCTGAGGACCCACTTTGTAGCTAAAGCTACACCTTGTTTCTTCAAGTCCTTCAAACCCAATCATCCTTGATCCTTACCTAAATAGCACCAATCTCATTTTACTGAGTGTTTCTTTTTTTTCCCTTTCCCATCTAACCATAAGAAGCCTCTAATCAATTTTTGAATATGGTATATTTGGTAAATAGAAAATAATGACATTGATGCATAGTAAATTAAGTAGACATTATCTTTTGAAACACCTAAACGCTTCCTGCAAGATATAGATATTGGTTATTCTAGCTCTTTTGCTTCCTTTCAATTTTTGCAAACATCCAATCCCAAATTGTTTTAAGGATAGATTAATAGAAAAGGGGATTCCAATAAATCTAACCTATTTTTGTGGACCCCCATTGTCATTTATTATTATAAAACCATCCAGTTGGTTCCTCTGACCAGCTTTGAAGGATAGATTTACTAACTAGTATTTAGCCCCTGAAGCTTGACAAAAGACATTTAATCATTCTTCCATGTTCTTTAGATTCTCTTCTAGAATTGTAAAGAGGGTTGTATCATCAGTAGATTACATATTTAACAAATTATTATCATCAAGCAGAGTGATACCTTTCAATTTACCTTGAATGAGATCTGTCCTAAGAAAGAAGTATAGGACTTCATATGCAATAACAAATACCTTAGCTGGTGCCAATGGACATCCCTATCTAATTTATCTCTCCATCTCAAAGGGCTCAGATAGGGATCCAGTCACATCAATTTGAGTTGAAGCATCTTTGAAAAACATACTAACCATGTTGCAATACTGATTAGGGAAGCCAATAGCTTTCAAAATTGTTAACACAAAAGACCATTCTACTTTGTCATATGCTTTTTCAAAGTCTAGCAATAGAATTCCTACATTTTGGTCAGTCATTTTTACCCAATGCATTGCCTTCCAACTTGTTAATATGTTTTCCAATATTTACCTTCCTTTGATGAACCCAATTTGGGTAAATTTGATAATTTTAGGCAGTATTTTTTTCAATCTTAATGCAAGAACTTTAGCAATTATTTTGTAAGAAACATTCAATGGAGTTATTGGCCTCCAGTTCCTTTTATTGGTTTTTTCTCCTCCTTTGGTAAGTAATCTAATCATACCTCTATTGATTTATTTTCCCAAAGAATCCTTTTATTGATTCCTGATACATATCAAACAAATCATCAACCACCCAAGCAAGGTTGACTTTATAAAATTCCACTAGTAAACCATCAATCCCTAGTGATTTCCCATCTTCCATTGAAAGGATTACATCTTTAATCTCCTATTTTGAAATGTTTAGCTTTAGTTTCTTTTCCATCTTTGGATTTACTTTCTTTTGACATATCTTAAAACATAGCTCTTGTGCTTTTTTTCTAACTTCATTGTTACCTTCAACTTTAAATAGCTCCTTATAAAAATTCCTAAAAATTTCCTTAATATCTTTACCCTCTTAAAAACAAACACCATTTTCAATGATAGGACCTATTTCTTCTTTAATACTTTTACTTTTCAGCATCTTGAAGAAATAGTTTGTGCCCCTATCCCCTTCCTTAAGCCAGTTCACTCTGGCTCTAATTTTGGATCCTAGAGCCTTCTTTGTCTAAACTTTTCTTATTTTATGTTTTATCTCCCCAAGTTGCTACAGTAATTCAATATTTTCCTAATCCTTTTGCATTTTATCTTCAGATTTCATAAATTCCTCCTATAGGATACATTCCTCCCTCCTAGCTAGAGCATATTTCTTACCAACAGTTTGGAAAAGAGATTTTCAAGCCTTCACCAGATTGTTCCACGATTGGATTGCATTTGAGTTTAATTATATTGCCTTATAAATATTTCTCAAATCGCATATTCCATCTAAACAATCTCTATCAAGACGCAAGTCAGTATTGAGTTTGAAAAGATTGTCTCTCCTAATCCTATTTCCAACCTCTTGGTTCTTAATCAACACAACTACCTCAAAGGGGTGATGATCCTATAGTGTACTAGGGATAACTCAGACATCATTAATTTCTTCTCTATTTTGAAAGAAAAAGTAGTCTTTGTTAACATAGAATCTATCCAACCTACTATAGATTCTTTTATTTTCACTCTGACTATTGCACCATGTATACCATATGCTTTTACTACCCTTCTTATTTCCTTCTAATTAATCAAATAAGTTCAACAATTTTTTCATCCTTTCCCAAAAGAAATGTTCTTTTGCTTTCCATTCTATAGGATTTCCTCCTTTTTTATCCTCTTTTTGTTCCACCATATTAAAATCCCCCCTAATGAGCCAAGGGACTTTTGGAAATTCTATTACCATCCATTTCCAAACCTCTATTCTTTCTCTATATTTATTTGGAGCATATGTGGAGAAAATCCCAAATTTTTAAATCATCTTTCTTTATTATTATCCAAAGACATCTATTATAAGGAGAGCAACCATTCTGAATAATGTTTTGTGCTCATTTTATTTTGATCAAAATTGCATTACCACCCTTTCCTTTCTCATTCTTTGAGGTAAAGCACTCAGCATCTCTCCAAATAAACTTTACATTATTTTCCATTTGGAATCCCATTGCCTTAATTTCTTGCAGTAACAAGAAGTCTGTGCTCTATTTTTATTACAGAAATCCCTTATTATATACTTTATGTCAGGGGATTCTAACCCCATTATATTCCAGCTATAACACTTCAATGTTTTCATTTAAAACAATTTTAAGAGGAATTAGGCCTATTATTTTTGTATAACCTATCAAATAATTTGGGGATTATCTCCCCTTTTCCTTTCTTGCCTAGTTTTATAGAGCTTTCCCTCCTATTTGTTTTCTTTTTCTCTTTTCTTCATCTCTCTTTTGGATTTCCTTCCCACCTTTTTTATTATCTTTTTTTAATCATTTTTGACCTCTACCAAATCAATATTGATTGACACTAAACATTTAGCCTCCTCTCTCTGTTCCTCAAACATACCTTTTGGAATTTTATGCTTTAACCCCTCAAGGTCTATTGCATCTTGCCTTTTTAAATTTTCTTTATTGTTTGCAAAGCGCCCCTCTCTTCTAGCCAATATTTGATTCCTTAGTTTATCCAACACTAATTCTTGAGCATTTTTTTATACCATGTTTGTTTAACAACCCCTACAAAGTTAACTAGTTTATGGGTTTTCTCTCTGACAATAATGTCAGAGGCAATTTCAACAAGGCTCGCTGAGTTTTCATCTATTTTAGTTACATGTTTATAAGCTATGTTTTTTTGGGTATCCAGAGATACCTCTCTGATTTTTAAAATAGTAATAGGATTATTATTTTCCATAACAACCTCATTCACTAAGGTTCCAGGAATGAATCTTTTTTCATTACTCACCTTATTGCATCAGGCCTCATTTAGAGACTCTATACAATCAGCTGATTTAATGATAGAAAAGTCCTTTTCTTTCTCACCCCCTTTGTTTCCAATGACTACAAAATCATCCTAATCCTTAACATTCTCTTCTAATTTAAGCTTATTGAAGCTAATTTCTATTAAATTCACAACACTATCATTCACTATCTTATCATTTCCCTTTACATTCTCTACCTCATCAATAGAATAAGCAACATTAATTGAAGAGTTATCTGATTCACATAGTTTAACATTTTTTGTTTGATTGGCCTTCCCTAGAATCTCTTGGGTTTAACTCTACAACATCTTCAATAGTGTCTCTTTTTACCCTATTGTCACTAATAGTTTCCCTAACATTCACATTTTTCCTAGTCAAGATTGGACAATCCTTTTTTTGGTGTCTATCGACTTTACACAAGAAATAGGAGTTTAACCCTCCTAGCCCCAAGATTCCACATTTAAAAACCTTCTCTCCCAAATCAATTTCAATGACTTCTAGAAAATGTATTCCTATAACAAGAGACACCAAAACCGTAGCGTCCATATGAGGCAGAGCAGATATAGTTTCATCAACTTTCATAACAGTGCCTAATGGCTTTAACAACTGAGGTAGAAAGTTCCAAATTTGTTCAACAACATTTTTGACCAATAACCATCTTGACACCGAACATAAAAGGACTTCTCTGTGAGAGGTGTTCGGGGCCCAAGGGAAGGCACTAAACAAGGTATGCCCAATGTTTCAAAAATCTCTTTCCAAAACCTGTTTTTGCATCCCATGACTTCTCAAAAATACCATAAACAATCCATGGTGGATCATACTACAGAATGGAAAATAAATGCCCAATTTTTTTCCATACAGAAGCTAACCAATTATCGAAAAACTTCTTGGAAGGCATTTTATCCATATTAATGCATGCAAAGAAGAAAGTTATGTTTCTAAGCCTATCTTCTTTAGCTTTAACCACTTTTTTCATATCATCATTCTGGCACAACCTGAGAGACCAGGGCAAGAGGGGGATCTTACCATTTCCATTGAGACCTCTCTCCTCTTCATCCCCTCCTCCCTTGACTCCTCCACCATATGTCTCACGTACCTCCTAGACCTCAAAGCCAACATTTTATGCCAGTGCTTTGGCATCATGTGTTCTAAAATCTTCACTGTATGTTTTATTTCCATCCGATTCATCTAAACCTTATTTACTCCCTTCCATCAAACTTCTCAGTCAAGCAATTTATTCTGTTGCTAGAGAAGTATAGACACCCCAAGTGGTGTTTTTGCATAGGAGTTGGAGCCCCTACAACATTAACTCTACTTCCTAGCTAGGGCACAGGAAGAAAATTTGAATTCAAACACAAAACAAATTCACACAAAAAACAATGATATATCATCAATAACACTAGGTTCAATACAAATTTAATACAAATTTTACAAGTATCACAAATTTGACAAATGAGCATAGTATCAAACAAATGTTACAAAGATGCCACTACTAGGAAAGAAGAGGACTCTACCAGATTAACCCTTAGGCAATCTCAGAGCCTCTACAAGTTCTTGTTGCAAACCTTTTAGAAAAGAGCTTAGCTATGTAACTCTTTTGTTCTTGTACATGTAATATATGATGCATGACTTTTAAAAACAATAAAGAAAAGAAAAATTAAATGTTACATATGCAATAAAGATGCATCTTCTCTTCAAAAGAATTAGTTAGATCTACTTTTAGGGTCAATGCTTGGTTGAGATTTACTTTTATATCAATAATTTGTAATCTATGCAGATCATGTATATCCTAAACAAATAATACTTCTTCCAATACAATTTGGTGAGACACCAATAAACTATAATTAAGCATGCTAAAAACTATGAACATTTCATCTTAGTATAGAAGAACATCTCATTTCTACCATCACAAAATCATAGTAGTATCAAGCTCAAATGTACATTGTGTTCCTGTAGGGCTAAGACCTAGCATATTTTATATACATTATAGTAGCTCTCATATCCATAACTTTTGTATACATAATTCTTGTAGAGAAACAATAATATCTAGTTTTGAATTTTTTGTTTGTGGAATTAAATGTTAAAATTTGTTGAAGTGAATTAAATTTGATCATATATTAGATAATATTCCATTTAGGCTATTACCAAGACAGATAAAGAGAAATGGACAGATAGAGAGGGAGACAAAGAGATAGAGAGATAGAAAGATAAAGATGAAGAGAAAGAGAGATAGAGATATAGAGAGATAAAGAGGGAGACAAAAAGAAAGAGAGATGGTAAGAGAGATAGACAAAGGCGAGAGAAAGAGAGAACGAGAGATAGAGAGACATATATAAAGATAGAGAGAGGAGACAAGGAGACATATATAAATATAGAAAGAGAGATGAGATAGAGAATTAGATAGAGAGGGACATAGAGAGAAGTAGAGATGAGACAACGAAAAGAAGAGAGAAAGAGAGGAGGGGAGATAGAGACATATATTGAAAGGAAGCAAGGTATGCAGAAAACACTTCCTGCACTAATCTAATGAGGAAAGATTTATGCAAATTTTGCTTTTACAGTTATAGATTAAGATGCACATTAATAGAAAGATAATAACAACTTCCAAATGCAAACACAAAACTCACAACACAAGACATATGTGGGGAAAACCCTTTCAGGTAAAAAACCCCACACTCCAAAGTCACCCAATATATTATTCAGGAATCACAAAGATTACAATATACTTGTAGAGCAAGATTTTATAGGAGTGTATCCAACTAGAGATCTAGGAGGTAATTTGACATCTATAAGATTCTTACATACAACCTTCATCTCAAGTTCCTGATATATAGGAGATATAATACAGTACACCGCCAAAGGTAATTACAAAACCATGAGCTAAAACCACCCAAAAAATGGTGCCCAAATTATCTCCAATCAAAGATGCCTTGTGATGTGACAAACCACACACCAACATGTGTAACTCTCCCTTTTATAGCTCTTTTATGTGTCCAACATGTTTTTACATTTCCCAAAATAGAAGGTCCAACTTCCGGAGGCCATAACTTTTGATTTGGGTGTCTGATTGACGAACCGTTTAATGCGTTGAAAAGCTCATGAAGAGATCTATCACCCCATAATCTACTACGCTAGTTATCCCAAATTTTAAGATGTTTAGAGAAGTTTCAATTCTGGTAATTGAGTTCAAAGACTTTTTCTAGCAATTTCAAAATATAGAAACTTTAATATCTCACGATCCAGATATGATCTTGAGATGAAACTCACCTGAGATGTTCACTTAGCTGTTCCACACCTTCTGGGAAAAATTTTAGGTCAATTTGAGGTTAATCAAAGAACTTACTAAAAATAGTAAGTCTCACTATTTTTAGCTCTCTTGGCAACTTTTGGAAACTTTTAAAGTTCCAGACCATTACCCAAGATAAAGGGTATTCAAAAATACCAAAACTAGGAAGAATAGGAATCTTTCAAAGTTACAAGGTTGAGACACATTTCTTAACATTCTCCCACTTGTCGAACACCTTGCAAGAGCAAAGGGAGTATCAATAACATGATTTAATTGCTAGGGGCCGTGAGGCCCATAGACTCTGAACACCATCTAAACTTCTCTCTGCTCACAAGTTTTGTCAAGGAATCTGCAACATTCATCAAAGTTTCAACTTTTTCCAAGTTTACCTTCCCATCCTCTACCATGTCATGAATTAAATGGTATTGGACATCAATATGCTTAGTCCTTGCATGAAAAGTAGGATTCTTCGCCAAACATATGGCACTATGACTATCACAACAAATAGTAATCTTCCCTACATCAAACCCAACATCAGAACACAATATCTTAAGCCAAATGGGTTCTTTACAAGCATGAGTTGCTGCCATGTAGTTAGCTTCAGTAGTGGACAAAGCAACCATAGGTTGATGCTTACTCATCCAACTAATAGCACCACCAAACATAGTGAACACATAAGCACTAGTGGATCTCTTGGTGTTAATATCACTTGTCCAATCTAAATCCACGAATACAAAGTGAATGCCAAGGTCATGTACGATAACCATGATAACATAAGGAATACTCAAAAGTACCCTACAAATATCTGAACACTTTCTTCACTGCATCCCAATGTACCCATCCAGGATTAGCCATAAATCAACTAAGGACTCCCACTACTTGGGCAATGTCTAGCCTTATACACACCATCACATACATCAAACTACTAACCGCACTAGCAAAAGGAACTCTACTCATATCCTCTGTCTCAGAAGGAGACATTAGACAATCTTCAACAGATAATGTTGTCCCCATTGTAATGGGAACAGTCAAAGGTCTGTAATCCATCATGTTGAATCTCTCCAACACAGTGTTAACATACTTACTCTAGCCTAACCAAAGTTTTATGTTTGCTCTGTCTCTTCTGATTTCCATTCCTAGAATGTACCGAGATGCCCCTAGATTTTTCATCTCAAACCATGCTAACAACTAAGACTTCAAATCAGAAAACAAACTTTTACCATTCCCAATGAGTAACATATCATCGACATACAATGCAAAAATGAGAATGCGATCATTGTCAAACTTTGTAAACAACATAATGATCTGATTGCGATCTCTGAAATACAATACTAAACACAAAGGCATCAAACTTTTGGTACCACATCCTAGGAGACTGTTTCAAACCATACAAAGACTTTTTCAACTTGCAAACTAGATTTTCTTTACCTTTCACCATGTAGTGCTCTAGTTGTGACATATAGATTTCCTCCTCCAAGTCACCATGAAGGAATGTTGTCTTCACATCCATCTATTACACTTCTAGATCATACACTGTTGTAAGAGATAACAAGAACCAAATAGATGTCAGCTTTGCAACGGGAGAGAAAATCTCACCATAGTCAATTCCCTCCACCTGAGTATACCCCTTCGCAACCAATCTAGCCTTATATTTCTCAACACTGCCATCTACATCAAATTTCTTTTTGAACACCCATTTGCATCCAACATGTTTTCATCCTTCAGGCAAGGGTACCAAGTCCCAAGTATTATTCTTTTCCAAAGAATCCATCTCCTCTTCCATGGCCTCCTTCCAAGAACTTGCATCTTTCATACCCATAGCCTCTTTCACAGTTCTAGGCTCATCAGTGTTAGAAATCAAAGCAAAAATAAAACTAGAATCATGCAATGAGTAACCAAACCTATCAATTTGCTGCCTTATCTATGTGGACTTCCTCAAAGGTTGAGGTTGAGGTTCTTCATCTTCTTCTAAACTTTCAGAGCTACTAGAGCTGTCCTCATTATTAGGTCAAATAGATGTTTTTGGCTCAACTTTCTTAGGGGTGAAAGGGAGCTAAACCACATCATCTTTCTTCTCTTCTTTCTCTGGCTGCAATACAATAGAAGAAGGATTGAGCTCTATGAATATCATGCTTCTATTATATAGAACTCTCTCAATTACTAGATCCCAAAGCTTGTACCCTTTCACACTGATGCCATAACCGATGAAGATACACTTTACAACCTTGTTCTCCAACTTAGACCTCTTCTCCTTAGGCACATGTGCATATGCCTCACAACCAAATACTTGAATGTGTCTTAATGAAGGCTTTTTACCAGACCATACCTCCATAGGTGTCTTATGAATGAGCATTGATGTAGGAGACCTGTTAACCAAGTAACAAGCAGTAGCAACAGCTTCGGCCTAGAACTTTTGTTTAAGACTAGCTCCACTTAGCATACTCCTTGCCCTCTCCATCAATGTTCTATTCATCCTCTCTGCAACTCCATCTTGTTGAGGGGTATACAGAGTTGTCTTGTGCTTCTCAATCTCATGTTCTTTACAAAACTTGTCAAACTCTGTTGAACAGAACTCACCACTATTGTCAGTCCTCAAACACTTAATCCTTCTATCCTTCTGATTCTCTACAAGAGCTTTGAACTTTTTAAATCTATTAAAGACTTTAGATTTACTTCTAAGGAAATACACCCATGTCTTTCTACTATAATCATCAATAAATGAAACAAAGTAAACATATTTTGAAATTGAAGGAATATTAACAGGACCAAACACATCAGAATGAATCAAGTCCAACACCTCAGAAGATTTGTGAGAACTAGAATAAAACTAAACACAGTTTTATTTTCCATAAATGCAATTTTCATAGAAATCAAACTCAAGGTTACAATCATTCATATCCTCAACAAGATTTTTATTCTTCAAGGTCCTCAAACCCTTTTCACCAATGTGACCAAGCCTTTGGTGCCATAACATTATCTTCTTAGTTGAAAGTTCCATCTCCATAGAATGAGCACCCTTAGGTACCTAGAAAGTACGACCATCAGAATTAGATGCAATAGTCTTTTTTGCTGCTAGTTCCAATGGTGAGGATGAAGACTCTAAAGCTCTCTTCTTCAAAATAGAGGCAATATTGGACTGAACTACACATGTATAAAGCTGAAATAGAGTGCTAATCCAAACACCCTTAGCCAACACCATAGATCCTCTAGTCATCTTGCATCCTCCATTCAAGAAAACAACTTGCACACCCACATCATTCAATTTGCTTATAGAAGGAAGGTTCCGTGTCAAACCAGGGATATGCAGAACACCATTGATTCCCTTTACTCATCCATTAGGGAATCAAATCAAGACTCTTCCATGGCCAACAATATCTAGGTGAGAATCATCACCCAAGTACACCTTTCCACCATAGTATTCTTCATACTTTGAAAACCAGTCCCGATGCGAGGTCATGTGAAAAGATGCACCAAAGTCAATAATCCACACATCCTCAAATGCATGCATTGCTAAGGTAGTGACAAATGCTTCTCCTTCATCCTAAGAGGACTTGTTAGAATCTGAATCATAATTCTTCTTTGTTTTCTTTTTCTCCTCCTTACACTCCTTATGGAAGTGACCAAGTTTGCTGTAGTTCCAACACAAGGCCTTGGATTTTCTAGGAGACTTAGATCTCCCATGGGATTTGGATCTTCCTTTTTCCTCCTTCCTCTTATCCTTTTTCTTTCCCTTCTCTTTACATCTACCATGAACCACAAGAGCCTCCTTAGCTGATTCGGAAGACTTTCTCCACATCTCTTCATATAATAGCAAAGAAACCACTTCATCCATCTTGAAGGTGGTAGTGGTACTCCCAATGGCCATAACAAGGTGGTCCCACAAATCTGGTAAGGAACACAGTAATGTCATAAATAGATCCTCCTCCTCCATCTTCACACCAATAGAAGTCAATTGGGCAACAAGCATATTGAATGTATTCAGGTGATCAGTGATAGATCCTCCATCTTCCATCCTTAGAGAATACAATTTCTTTCGCAGGAATAACTTGTTCACCAGGAATTTATCCTAATAAACATCTCCAAGCTTCTTCCAAAGTTCCTTTGCAGTCTTCTCTTTATGGATATTTAGGAGCACTGAATCAGCCAAATAGAGTCTTATCAAACCCTTAGCTTTTTGATCTTTGAGATCCCAGTCTTCTTGAGACATTATCGTTGGTTTTGTACCAGATATGATTTCCCATAAATCCTAATCTATAAGCATGTCCTCCATTTTGATTTTCCACAACTTAAAATTACTGTCGTTAAACTTCTCTATCTCAAACCTCCTAGATGTGCTCGCCATCTCTTACCTACAACAAAGATTTCAAAATCCTCTGCACAAGCTCCCACTCAAACGAAGATCAACTCAAAAAACCCTCTACCCAACATCTAGAACCAAAGGTGATCAGGCTCTGATACCAACTGAAAGGAAGCAAGGTATGCAGAAAACGCTTCCTACACTAATCTAATGAGGAAAGATTTATGTAAATTTTACTTTTGTAGTTACAAATTAAGATGCACATTAACATAAAGATAATAACAACTTCCAAATGCAAACACAAAACTCACAACACAAGATATATGTGGGGAAAACCCTTTCAGGTAAAAAACCCCACACTCCAAGGCTGCCCAATATATTATTTAGGAATCACAAAGATTACAATATACGAAGAGCAAGCTTTTATAGGAGTATATCCAACTAGAGATCTAGGAGATAATTTGACATCTATAAGATTCTTACATACAACCTCCATCTCATGTTTCTAATATATAGGAGATACAATACAGTACACCGCCAACAGTAATTACAAAACCATGAGCTAAAACAACCCAAAAAATGGTGCCCAAATTATCTCCAATCAAAGATGCCTTGTGATGTACCAAACCACACACCAACATGTGTAACTCTCCCCTTTACAACTCTTTTATGTGTCCAACACATTTTTACATTTCCCAAAATAGAAGGTCCAACTTTCGGAGGCCATAACTTTTGATCTGGTTCTCCGATTGATGAATTGTTTAATGCGTCAGAAATCTCATGAAGAGATCTATTACCCCATAACCCACTACATCAATTATCCCAATTTTTAGGATGTTTAGAGAAGTTTCAATTTTGGTAATTGAGTTCAAAGACTTTTTCTGGTAGTTTCAAAAAATAGAAACTTTAATATCTTGCGATCCAGGTATGACCTTGAGATGAAACTAACCCGAGATGTTCACTTAGTTGTTCCGCACCTTCTGAAAAAAAATTTAGGTCAATCTGAGCTCAATCAAAGAACTTACTAAAAATAGTAAGTCTCGCTATTTTTAGCTCTCTTGGAAACTTTTTGAAACTTTGAAAGTTCCAAACCATTATCCAAGATGAAGGGTATTCAAAAATACCAAAACTAGGAAGAATAGTAATCTTTCGATGTTGCAAGGTTGAGACACTTTTCTTCATATATATATATATATAGAGAGAGAGAGAGAGGAAGAAGGATGGGGAGATAGAGACATAGGGATAGAGAGATAAAGAGAGTCAGAGAGAGGAGAGATAGAGGAAGAAAGAAAGGGAGATAGAGACAAAGGGATAGAGAGATCAAGAAAGAGGAGAGATAGAGGAAGAAAGAAGGGAAGATAGAGATGGAGAGAGAGAGAGAGGTAGATAAAAAGAGATAGATAGGTAGAGGAAGTGAGATGAAGAGACATGGTAAGAAAGAAGAAAGAAGAGAGATCAAGAGAGAGAGTGAGAGAGACATGTATAAAGATAGAAGGAAAGAGAGAGGAGACAAAGAGACATATATAAAGATAGAAAGAAAGAGAGAGGAGATAGAAAATTACATAGAGAGGGACACAAAAAAAGGTGGAGAAATAGATAGATAAAGAGGGAAAGAGAGATCATGCTAAGATATATATATATATAGAGAGAGAGAGAGATTGTTTCTTCTAATGGGTTTCATAGTAATCCTCAAAGTTGAATTTTTCCACATCCATTAGTCTTTCATTCAATCCTTTTAAAAGGAAACCATGGTTAGCATGACTAATCAAGATATAACCCTAGGATTATAATAAGCAACATCCATGCCTAAAATTAGTCCCATGCTGATTATGCAAATACATTTTCTTAGTATAATTAAAATAAAGTTCATATGATTCTACAATTGGCAACATCCACACTTGCAATTAGTCCCATGTTGATTATGCAAACATTTATTTGCTACATAGAATCAAAATAATAATATTGTCCATAATTTTCAATACTTGTTTTTAGAAGCCTCTTCAATTTGGATAGGAACTTGGCTATGAAAATAATGAATTTATAATCTATTGAATTCTAAATTATTTCAAAATGAAGGTCTAATTATTCTTTGAAATTACACTTGAATGCATTGGATGCCTTACATAATTCACAATCCATGAAATTTCATATAAAATAGTGGAATGCTGCCCCTCTAGCCCATCCCTTGTGTTCCTATTTTTTCTTGTCAGATTATTATAGGGGCTTCCACCTATTATAAGATCAAAACATCCAATTGAATTAATCATTTCTAAAAGTATTTATTTTGTCAAATTCTACACATCTTTCACCTCAATCAATGTACCCTTTTATGTGTTTTTTTCACCCAACTTTTAAGGATAAGCTTGTTTTCTTTACAATTTTTTGTAGATACAATATAACTAAGTGGTATACACAAATGATGCAAAGAAACTTCTACACCCCCATATCTAGATAATAAAGAAAGGATATTGATCCCCTTTAGACAGATAGGGTTCAAAACAGAAAGATGGTATCCTATAATGAACAAATCAAAGTGATACATTTTTCCTCTTCTTCCATTTTTACATCTATGGAAGCCAATTGACTCACTACTAGATGAAAAGAATTTAAATGTTTGGTTACAAAGTCTCCTTCATGTATCTTTAAAGAATATAAATTTCTTTTCAAAAATAACTTATTTACAACACTTATTTTAATATAATGCAATAATTTTATCTCATAAACTCTTAACAATGTTTTGAATTAAAACATTCGTCAAGACTGAATTAGAAAGACACAACCTAATAGTAGATATATCTCTTCTATCCAACTTGTCCCATTAATCTTGATCCATTGCTAATGGTAGAAAATTGAGTGCAACAATTATTATAATCCACTAATTTGTCTCCACTAAACGAACTTCAACCTTCAATTTCCATAACTCAAAGTTTTACCTACTAGACTTCTCAATCTCAATTGTCAAGGTATTGGCCATGACTTCTGATTTTCAAGCCATGTTATTTCAAATCCACATGAATTATTCCACAACAAAAATAAAAAGCAACATAAGAAAAGTAGCCCTTCCTTCATGGGATCAATCCAAACAAAGCTTTGATACCAAATGTTGATTTTACAATGGGTATTCCTCAATTAGGAGCAATAGAAAGTAATAAAATTTGTTGATCTAAAACACATCTAACCTTAATTAAACATAGAAGAATAAGTTAATGAGATAGAGAAGATAAGGTGTCATATATACTTGGGAAAACCCTTCTGAGTAAGAGACCCACCACAAAAAGTAAACTTGCATATATTAGTGAAACACGTCATTTGTTTAAGTACCTAATAATTCACATTTAAGACCTCTTTAGTGTAACTATTACACACTAAAGTGTAGCTATCTCTAACAATAGCAAAATCCCATCTCCAAGATTCATTCTATGATAGGTAAAAAATTAGGTTAATAAGATCAAGCATAGCCATGAAAACCTAACTCTACCATCATCAAAGAATCTAATCTAAATGAAGTCAATACTAATGAAATTAAAGCACAACATCACCTAGATTGTGTGATTCCTTGTTTATGATGTGGATTGCTTCTTCAACAATGAACAATTATGAAGATAAAAGCTACCATGATGGATAAATGATAATAAGCTCAATGGATGCTATGAATGCTCAATATGCTCAAGATGATAATGTAGATGCTATACAAATGCTGGATTGGATGTAGTATGGAATGAGAGGGTGTTTATATAGAACTCAACCAAAATCAATCAACGGTGGAGATTCAAAGGCTATGTGAATGGCTAAGATTAAAAAATAGATATAGGTGAATGTGTAGATGACAAGTGGCAGGAAGATAGGGCTCATGTGTGCTTGTGTACATAAAAAATACTACATATGAAAGATATTAAATAAAAGGATGTAGTACCACTTATCTTTTTTAAATGAAAGAGGCACACATGTCGACTCATAAGATAAATGATAAGATATATTAATTAAATAAATACATTTTATTTAATTAATTGGAAAGTGGGTCTATGAAAGGAATCTTTAATTAAATAAATAAAATTTAATAGATAGAATGAAGATAATTAAATAATTAAAGATTGTTTAATTATAGCTTAGAGGAAATAGCTAATGAATTAATTAAATAAATATAAATTTATTTAATTAATAGAAGAAATAAATGTGTTAGGGAAATTTCTCAAGTGTGTTAGACAAATGCAGATGTGTGATAATGCGATATTTGAATGTTAATGATAATGAGTCAATTTTGAGTGTCTACATTTTGCCCCTCTTTGATACAATGTTCAATAGAATATTGTGTCAAAGAAGATACTATATGCCTTTGAAAAACAAAGTTATGCCCCAGTGTAACTAGCAGGTGATGCCCTCTCGAGAGGTAAGCCAGGATAACCAAGAAGGACTAGGTTGGCTTGCGATAGAACTAAAGCTAGGACACAAGGTTGACACGAAGAAAATAGGGGTTGGGAGGGAACAAATGGGATGAAGTAGCTGAAAATAGGTTTTGACATAGAAGAATTAGGGATGGGATATGGATATAAGTAGGTTCAACAATAGAAAACAGGCTCATTTGTGCTCAGTTGTGCTCAGAAAGCTATAGAGATCTAGAGCTCCTTAGAGGTGGTGTGCGACGAGAGTTGGAGAGCTATCAAGATGGTGATTCCACACAGAGATCATCATGTCAAGTGAGTGAAGACACATGTGTGACCAGAGGGATTAGATGTACTAGTATGTATCGAAACTTTTGCTAAAAGCATGATTTGGATAGGCTAGAAGCGTCATAAATGCACACACGTTACCATAAGTAACTAGGTCTTAGGATAGGCAATTCAGGTCACATGTGTAGGAAAATAGGTCACTTACAGTAGTTTAAATCACTTTTAGGTGTTTCTTGGTTGCTTTTAGAAAAACTAGTTTGCTTTTGGTCGACTAAGCAATAGGATAAGCAAAATGTGCATATAGATAGGAATAGTTCACTTATGGACAAATAGTAGGCACATATAGAAGTTTAGCTCGCTTAGGGTATGTAGCTCGCTTATGGGAAAAAAATAGGTGCATGTGGAGTTTAACTCGCATGTAGGCCAAAAGTGATCACATATACAGAATTAGTTGCATATGAGCGAGATAGAAGTGCATATGGTAAAAGAGGTCACTTTTGATCAACAAATAGGCGCATATGGAAAAATGAACCGCTTATGGTAGAAAGAAGCTAGGAAAGTAAGAAACAATCAAAATTTTGATAGCATTTAAGTAGCGCATGGGATTGACATGATGAATGACATGATGCAAGATATACTACTGCCTTTGTTATCACGAGAGCCACATCCTAGGGATTTGCGATTGGTACAATTACTAGATGCAGAGGAGCAGCTAGTGTTAGAGATCCTCAGGTTAGAGCATGTGTCGAGATTAGAGCCGGTGCAGGCACATCGAGGAATAACGACAACGATGGTGGAACAATGGAGGAGTGAGCATAGTTTGTTCTTGTTACTGATAGGAGAGGCGACAATCACGCTGGAGGATGTGTTTCAGATTCTACGGATTCCTATAGACGGGGACCAAGTTGATTATGATCCTGATATTGGTCCAGCTACGTTCAGGAGATTATTCGAGACACCAGACATTGGAGTAAAGGGCTCAGAAATCCCGATGGCAAGGATGGAGGAGCTATGTGACAGGTTACAGCGAGTGGTAGTGGCTATCATCAGATGGCTAGTGGGAGATAGGGGAACAAGAGGCTTTCTAGTAGGATAGGGGATAGTGATGGAGGGGATGTTCTCCTATAGTATGAGATATGTATGGGTAGAGTGTGTGCTGGGACAGCTCTATCATTACCTGCATGATTGTACATATATGTTTGGAGCTAGTATGTCGACAGGAGTTACAGTTTTACATGTATCAGCGTATGAGCATATCCCAGTGATGAGACCAGAGGGATGGGTGGCTAGAGCAGCAAGAGAGCCTTATGCTAGGATGTATAGAAGAGCTCTGACATACCGACAGCATAGAGGAGTGGTGTACTGGAGGAGGAGGTTGGATGAGGTGGATAGCTTTGTATGGAGGCCATGGCTGGGATGTGAGAGATGGGATGAGGAGGATGCTGAGCTTGTCTATGCTAGGTAGGTGAGATATATTTTTGCATGTGACATATACATTATAGAGTGCTATTTGCCAGAGAGGGTTTTGAGACAGTTCGGGTTGCTAGAAGTAGTACTAGTTGGTGATGCCATTTTTGGGAGGACTAGATAGGTGTTTGATTGGGGGTGAGAGGTTGTGGTTAAGATGGCATTGGTAGAGAGAGATGGGCTATAGCTAGTTGTATGGTAGTGGGGATAGGGTCCTGTTGATCCAGGGAATCTACCAGACTATGATGAATACTAGGTGACAGCTAGACCGACACGGCTGATGAGGGTTGGAGAGATTGGGGAGATAGGGATGGAGAGACCAGTTAGGAGGAGGCGATGACAGGTTCCACCAGCGCAGGCAGTTGTAGTAGCAGTGCTAGGGATACAGATGCAGGGACAGATGCCAAGACAGCCTCAAATACTTGAACAACCTAAGGGGCAGATATTGGTGGGTGATGATGTTGGAATTTAGCAACTGCAGAGGTGGATTAGAGAGGAGAGGAGATGGAGGTAGTGATCTAAGATGAGATTGAGGAGGGTGGAGATAGATAGACACCAGGTAGTGATTGGCTTGCAACATGCAATAGCTCAGGCTCAGACATATGGGCGTAATTACAGTTGAGAGCACAGACTGGGGATGGATAGGATGATGGTGCATTGGCTAGGGTGACAGCGGAGAGAGATGCAGCGAGACAGAGTGAGTAGATGATGAGGATAGAGCGAGATATAGTAGTGCAGTAGGTGCAGGCTATGAGAGTAGAGAGAGATGGTCTATGAGCAGAGAGAGATATGACTGTTTAGCAGCTACAGGGGATGACTAGTGAGTGAGACAGAGCAGTGACTACACTAGGGATAGATGGAGTGACGATGTACTTGGCCACATAGTTGACACATGTATAGATAGAGCTGCGAAGAGTATAGGGTGAGGTGGAGTACTATAGAGGCTTATACTATGGGGCTATGCTGACAAAGCAGAGGCAGTCGAGCTTCAGGAGCAGATCAGGGGCTTCAGGTTCATGGAGGTTAGGTGGATCTTGATCAGTAGCCTCAGTGATGGGGCCACCAAGAGATAGGGGCTAGGTGCAGGACCCAATGGTGGTGGTCAAGGTGAGGGAGCTGCCAGTAGTCACTAGGGCTACCTTGTTTTATGTTGTATCATGATGAGGCCTAGAGCCGATTATACATACATTCTTGATGGCTCAGCTTATATATGTAGACACTTATATATTGACACATGTATATATATATGATGGAAATTGGTGATCTTTATGATGTTATAATGGATGCACTATTGGTATTATGATGGTTATGCATGTTGTTCTTGTATTTTCATGTCTTATGTATGGATTTTTATGCAAATGCTATGGATGAAAATGGTGTGATAATGCAAAGATGTAAATGATATGAATGGACTTATGCATATAGATAGATGAGATGATATATGATGGAATTATGTATGTCTAACACACTTGTTTTGTAGGATACGAGATGTGGATGAAAGACGATGGAAAGGATTGATCTAGACTGAGAACTATATAGGCGAATAATAAGATGGATAGATGATGTGATGGGTAGCTTTTTAAGTAGTTGCTCAAAATGAAAAGAAATGCAATCCTTATGTTTGATATAGCATGTGGATGTTATGCACTAGGGTATACAAGACCAAGGTGTTGAGATATCCAATGCGGAACTAGCATGCTACAATCTTGTTTGAACACATGAGGTCAAGATTTCGAGCCAACATGCACAAGATATGAATAACAGCTAGTGTTGTGAGATGGACTTTGACACTACAAGCAATGGTTTGAGCTTATCTCCACTACACATAGTGATAACTTGGTTATATGTATGGAGTTAGTCTTGACATAGAATAGTCTCAAGTGCATAAGAGACTATTTAGCTTCTCAGATGCTAGAGATATTGATATGTAAGATGCTGATCCCAACACGTACAAGATACCAATACACATAGGAAGAGAATAAGATCATCCCACAAACACAGCATACAAAAGTAATATGACCATGCCCCATTCCTTACTTCATCACAACATACCAAGATATAAATGGATCAAGGCAATCTTGATTAGGCATAGAAAAGGAACAAAAGATAAATCAAAAAATAAAACAAAAGATATTGTCATCACATTCTCTTGCCAAATTTAGGTGCTCTTAGATGGATTTAAGCTAGCACCTTGTTGAGATGAAAGTTGCATCCTGTTGAAGGATAAAGATGTTGATAAACTGCTATAGCAAATGTTGGCTTAAGGCATGCAGATAAATAGCTTCTGGCTCATTCTTGATTGGTTAAAGTGCTTGAGCTTTCAGTATATGCACATAGTTTGCTTCCTGCTTGAGCTAATCAAAGAGAAGAAGATGGAAGATGAGAGAAGATGAAGAAGATGGGGTGGATCATCTATGCTTGAGTACTAGAAACTTCCTTCATATTCTAGACTGCCTACATACCTTGTATCCATAGGATCAAAGCACATTTGCGATGAAGATGAGACATGATGAATATGTAGTTCTGGGTTTTATTGATGATGTAAGTGATGAGAGATAGAAGAATGTGTGATGAAAGATTTAAGGATGACTAGAAGAAACATGAAAGATGGATGATGACAGAAGGGGCTATTGTCTTAGCCTGAATCAGAGAGCTTCCTTCGCATCTTAGATTACCTACATACCCTATATCCACGGGATCAAAGCTTTAACGATAGAGCTGAGATGTAGTTCTTTCTTATTATGTTGGATGAATTATGTTGAAAGACTGACATGATTGCTTGAATGTTTGCATTGGTGATGTCTGGTGATTTTTGGATGTCAGATGAGCATGGATTGATTGCAAAGATATGAATCTTGATTGCAAAATGTTTTGCCAGATTTGTTGTGGGAGGAATACTATGGTTGAAGTTGAAAGTTTGATGTATTGTGAGCTAAAGTGGTTGATGTGTTATCAGCTAGAGATAGTGTTATCCACTTCCAAATAAGACTTACCAAAATGCCCCCAGTGTGGAATGAGGTTTATTATGAAGGAGCGATGATGGAGAAGGCGTGCGGTCAAGATGCTAAGGTGCCAAAAGATATAGTTATCACAATAATGTCTCAAGTATGATAGCTAGCATTGACAGAGGCAAACGTGGAAAAGTTGTTTATGGATTAGGATATGGATTATGTAGGATAGGATGGCAACATATGGTAGGAAGAGTGATGATCAAACAAACCAAGCAGATGATGGAAGCTGGCACTACACATAGCACCTGTTTGCTAGGTTTTCACTATGGTACTTATCTAAGCTGCCTGTTTACCAGGTTTTCACCAGAGAACAGATTATTTATATTAGACTATTATTATTATTTTTTTTGTTTGTTATCCAAAGCACCACAAAGTGGTTTTCATTGTTGGATGAATTTTTTTTTGGGATAGCTGAGATTTAAGGATAAAACTTCTTGAGATGAACGCTATTGACTGGTTCATCCAAGGGAATACCTTCAGGTGTTGAGAGAGTGTATACACTTGATCCATAAACTGATGTGATGATGAAAGGACCAAGCCAATTTGGTTTAAACTTGCCCTATTTCTCACAGTGTTGCTGATTATTTTGATTTTCTTTAAGGACAAGATCTCCAAGTTGAAATCGACGTTCTCTAATTTTTTTGTTGTAGATACGGCGTAGATGATTTTGATAGACTTGGAGATGGTTGAGTGTTGTAAGACGTCATTCATCTAGAAGCTCAAGATAATGAAGTCTAGATACTCGATATTCTTCCTCTGAGATGGTATGTTGTGAGGATACTCATAGTGAGGGAATCTCAACCTCAATAGGTAAAATAGCTTCAGTGCCATACACAAGAGCATAAGGTGTGGCTCTAGTGGGAGTTCTGATACTTGTTCTATATGCCCATAATGTAGGATGGAGTTGTAGATGCCAATCCCAACCAGCTTCATTGACCATCTTTTTGAGAATTTTAATGATTGTTTTATTAGAAGCTTCAGCTTGGCTATTGCTCTGAGGATAGTAAGGAGTAGAGAATCGATGTTGGATATGAAACTTGTTGAAAAGATATCTGACTTCTTGATTCTTGAAGGGATGACCATTATCTGTAACACTATCTTGAGGAACTCTATAACAACAAATGATATAATGTAGAATAAACTTGGATATTTGCTTGCCTGTGATATAAGTCATTGGTATGGCTTCCACCCACTTTGTGAAATATTCAGTGGCGGTGATAATGAACTTATGACCATTTGATGAATTAGGATGGATTTTACTTATGAGGTCAAGTCCTCACTGCGAAAAAGTCCATGGAGTTTTGATAGGCTGAAGCTCATGTGTTGGTGCATGTATTAAATCTCCATGTTTCTAACATTGTAGACATCTCTTTGTAAATTGATGTGCATCTTTTTCCATAGTTGGCCAATAGTATCCTGCTCATAGAAGTTTCTTAACAAGTCCAGGGCTAATGGAATGAGAGCCGCAGACACCTTCATGTACATCACGTAAGGCCACTTTTGCTTCTTCAGAATCAAGACACCTAAGAAAGATACCATTAAGACTTTGGCGATAAAGGGTGTCTCCTAGGATAGTATAGCGAGAGGCTCGGTAGATAAAGGTTTTGTGTTGGTTGTTAGATAGTTGAAGCAAAAAGGTTTGATTATGGAGATACTCATATAAATCCTCATACCACGGCGAATTGGGACCAACAATGTCACATATAAGCTCAAACTGTGGAACTTCAAATGCTGGAATCAAAAGTTGTCTGACCAAAAACTCACATTTATGTGTATTACATGGCATGTCAAGGAGAGACCCAATCATAGGCATAGCATCTGCTGCTCTGTTCTGTAGTCTTGGGATTTGTTCAAAAGTGATATTGTCAAAGTACCTTATAAAATCATCAACCATTAGCTTGTATAAAATAAGCTTCTCATCTTTTTTTTGATATTCATCTAAGACATGTTTGATAACTAGTTGAGAATCACCAAAGACTTGTAACTATTTGATAGCCCATTGTACTGTCATGCGCAATCCCGTGATTAAAGCTTCATACTCTGCTATGTTATTGGTACATGGAAATGCAATTTTGTGTGACTTGGGTATACAATCTCCTTGAGGGGTAACAAACAAGATGCCTACTCCTAATCCATGTTGTGTATATGATCCATCAAAATATAGCTGCCACTATGTTGGAGAAGTTAAATTGAACAATCCTTCATCAGGGAATTCTAGATATATTGGATGGATATCTATGATGGGTGCTGCAGCTAATTGATTAGCGATGACTTGTCCTTTAATGGATTTTTGATCCACATATTGTATGTCAAATTCACTTAAGATCATGACCCATTTTGTTAATCTTCTTGTGAGAATTGCTTTAGAAAGAAGATATTTGAGTGGATCAACATTTGATATGAGCTTGGTTGTTTGATTCAGCATATAGTGTCGCAACTTTTAGGAAGCAAACACTAGTGATAAACATGCTTTTTCTATAGATGAATAATTGAGTTCATATCCCACAAGAGTTCTGCTGATATAATAGATGGCTTGTTCTTTTCCTAAATCATTATGTTGAGCTAGAAGGGCACCCAATGCTATAAGATACCCAACTAGTACTAACTAATTTTTTCTCTTACTTAGACAAATTTACTTGCACTTAACTCTTCAATTACTCAAACTACTTAACATCATTTATGAAAAGATAACAAACGCAACTTGCATGAATCAACTTAAAGTTGGATACTTGTATTATTACTTGATTCAACTCAATGCAAATGTCTTATTACAATGATGATGCCCTCAATGGCATGAATATACAATCTTATTCAAAGGGATTACAATAAAAGGCCTTGAATCCTAGATGAATACAATGCTTTCAACTTCTACACAACTAGCTCAATCTCACTGGTTGATGTAGATCACTTCAATTGAACCTAATGATGTCAACTGGATGTTAACACCTCACAATGCAACAAGGGAGCATCACCTTGTCAGTTGAGGGAGCATCACCCCAACACTTGAAACTTGCAGGCCTTAAGATTACAAGCATAAAGCTTTGCAGAGAGAAATTTTGCCAAGAGATAAGATCATCAAATGAATGAGAGCTCCTCCTTTTATAGGCCTTCCAAAGGCAATGAAGGCATGTTTTCCAAGAAGCATATTTAGGAGAATATTCCTCTTGACAACTCATCCTGAATTAGCAATCTTACCCAAAGACTCTATCATGAATCCCAATGCTATCCAAATGACCAATGAGAATTTAAGTAGTGTAACTACCTTATCCCCCTTCTAGAAACACTTAGGTGCAGTTTTAGGGTTCTTCTGATTGGGGTGCCAGCTTTGGAGGATCTCACTAGGAAGTGTGCCTAAGTCATGATTCCTCATCCTTGGATGATACCACCTCATGAGTTGAACTCCTCTAGATCCATACTCTATCATTTGATGATTTGGGATGCTCAACTTATCACCTTACATGGTAGGTGCACATTTGGAGGATTTGTAGTGGTTTTGGTGCCTAGAGATGGATTTGACACTTTTCCATAAAATTATGCAATAGATGAAACTTCTAAGTGTTGAATTGACTCCTTTGGCGAGGGCGCCCTACAATTGCATCCCTTGAAGATGTCTCCTCTCTAGCTAGGCACACTTTCTGTGAGTTTGTCTAGGAATTTGTGCCTAACACCTTTGTGATAATATTTTACTCTATTCAAAACTTTCAAACACTTGTTTGTAGACCTTTTGATGCTTCTTTATACAAGTGCCCATATCCAGAGTATTTAGAACCTTGTTTTAGTCCTCATCTTCTCTTAGGCGTATTTGTGGGTACAAAAGAATATAGATTGGCGCCTTAGGTGTTGCAAAGGAGAATTTGCACCCTAGGGTGTTTGATGATTTATCTTACCAAGTCTTCATGAGTTGGTATCCTTAAGAGTAGTAATGCAACATACCTTGTTGAGCACCTTGATTAGAATGTCCAAACTCACTTCCCTAACTTCATTCTTCATCTAAGACATTTAGAGAATTTGACATTGGATTTGTACTTAGAGTGTGACTTAACCAATTCTACTCATTATTTGTAAGGGCTAAGGTTTCTAGAAGTGATAGCATCTTCCTTAATGCTAGCACCTTGACTTTGAAGGATGTTTTGATGCTCATTTTCTCTTTAGGCACATATTTGAGGAGTTTTTGACCAAAGGTGTGCCTCATCCATAAACTTGTATTCTTTAATGATTCCACTTGAATGGATGTCTTCTAAACTCCATCTTTAACCTTTAGTGATGCACTCTTACCCTTCCAATGACTTTTCTTGCTAGGGCACCTTCTAGGAATTGATCTTAGGTGCACTTCTGAGTCTGTGTAGGAGGGAACTAGTGCCTTGCATTAGATTCACCTTCATACATGTGGCACTTATACTTGTAGTCTTTGTGGTGAAGTAAAACACTTATCTCACCAAGCCCCCTAACTTCTTGAAGTGATATGCTTGGTATGAGACTTCTGATGGAGAAATCAACTTTAGTAACTGGAGCACCTTCCATATTGAAGGTCATTGAGGCCTATTTTATCCCTAGGCACTCATTTGGGAAATTTGATGTGAAATTGGCACTTAGACTCCAAGATTCATGCCTTAGTCTAATTTGGCTTCCAGACTTAGCCAAATTTTGAGTTTCTAACTTTGTTCTTGCAAAACAATAAGATTGAGTTAGTCAAAAAAACTAGTTCATTCCCTCATAAATTTAGAATTAGCCTCTAGGAATGATAAGTAGGCTAATCCAAGTTCCATTTGGTGTTTAAGCTAGAAATGGGGACATGATAAATGCTACTGTTGTTGATGATATGTAGAGCAATAATGGGCGGTCAAGCACAAGAGGTACTAACATAGGAGGTGTTGTTAGATATTCCTTTATTTTATCAAAATCTTGTTGACACATTTCATCCCACTTAAAAGGTTCACCCTTACGAAGAAGATGCTGAAAAAGATGACATTTATCTGCTAGTTGTGAGATGAATCTGTAGATAGACAGTAACCTACATTGTAAACTACGAAGCTGCTTGAGATTAGTTGGGGAAGGCATTTCCATGAAAGCTTTTACCTTAGCTAGGTCCACTTCTATCCCTCGTCGAGACATAATGTATCCCAACAGTTTTCTAGATGTTACACCAAATACACATTTCTTTGGGTTCAGTCTAACTTGATACTTTTCTAATTGATCAAAGATTTGTGCTAATACCTATAGATGTCCTCTTGTTTTAGATTTTCCCAAGATGTCATCAACATAGTCTTCCTTGATAGTATGAAAAAGATCATGAAAGATAACTGTCATGGCTCGTTGATAAGTAGCTCTAGCATTCTTGAGACCAAAAGGCATTACAACCTAGCAATATGTGCCCCATGGATAAATAAAAGATGTTTTATCTTGATGTTCTTCTACTATTCTAATTTTATTATACCCTAAAAATCCATCCATCAAAGATAGCATTTCATGTCCAGCTATAAGATCTACAATGTTGTCTATGCTTGGTAGTGGAAAGTCATCCTTAGGGCATGCTTTATTAAGATCTCTAAAGTCTGTGCAATAGCGAACTCATCCATCAGGTTTTGGTACAGGTACCAAATTTGAAACCCATTCTGGATAATCAATAGGCTTTATTAACTTTGCTTCTAATAGTTTCTGAATCTCTGTCTTGACCAATAAAGCTACCTGTGGATGCATTTTGTGCAATTTTTGTTTGATAGGTTTTGCATTAGGAGATATTGCTAGATGATGTACCACAAGTGATGGATCTAGACCCGGCATGTCAACATAAGTCCATGTAAAATTTATAGCTCTTCTCAGAAAAAATGCTGTGAAGTTTCTTCTTTCTTGCTCTGATAGTGATGTTGCCAAAAAAGTGATCTTTGGATTCTACTCTGTACCCAAGTTCATGTCTTGTGATTGTTCAACTAGCACTATTGATTTCTCATGATAATCAGTGGTAACAGGAAGATCAAATCCCCCATCCTCAGGTGCCTTGAAGAGGTTTTCACCTTCAGATACGTCCTTTATTTTTACTTTTTCACGGTCAAGAGGCACCTTTCGGTTTTCACCTAGTGACCTATTTTGTTTGATTTTGTTTATTTCATTTTTGTGACTGAAGGATTTGATACTTCTGCCAAAATATGCTAGTTTAGGTAAGTCCATCATGAGACCTACTTTGTGATCACCCAATGGAATGCCTTGTCGCAAGCCCATGAATTCTACAATAGCTTCATCATTTTCAAATGTATCTAATATTTGTGCCCCCTATTGGTCCCAATTGATGAGGTCAGGATATATGAGTGAAAGGTTAATGGAGGAATTGTTGTGGCTAGAGGAGGTTGCAGAAATCATGGAGATATAGTGTTCTTGGAGAAGTTTGGTAATGTGAAAGGGGGAGTCATCGATAGTATCTGAATTACAAGTCTCTCCTACCGAGGAAGGTCCAGCGTTAGTATTGGAAATACACTTAATGTCCTTGAGTCACGGTACCTCTAGCTGATAACCAAGGCCTTGCTTATTAAACTTCTTAGACACAATAATGGGTTCAAGAGGTCCTTGTTCCTGTGATCCCAATCCATTGTGTCCTTTGTAGCCCATGTTCTTTATGATGTGAAACCCATTGTTGTATCTCTCTACTTCCAGTTGGACTTGGTCATTTTCATCAAAGAATATCCAAGAGTCTATATCATCAATGTCTTCATCATCCAGGAATCTACCTTTAAGAAATACTGTAGGTGGAGCTTTGATGACAACGGGGGATGAAGTTGGTTTGGATGTAGAAGTTTTACCATAGGATTTAGGATATAATGGAAGGGTGCCCACACAACAAGAGTCTTGTAGTGTGTATTCACCAGGGCCATGTTTGGTATACTTGATATGGAGATTGGAAGGGGTTTTGCTAGATGAGGGCTTGAGTAGGTTAGATGGATCTACATAGGATGAAGATGGATATGCCTTGGTGTTGATAGGAATGCGGTTTGGGCTCTGATATTTAGCTTGGAAGGAACGACAAAATTCAAATGGATTGGGATCAACTTGGATAGTAACTTCAACACCATTTTGTGGGAATTTAAGACATTGATGGTATGTGGAAAGAACTGCCTTAAGGGCATGTATCCATGGACAACCAAGGATAATGTTATAAGGAAGGTCAATATCAAGAACCTGACAATAGGTTTCTGTGGTGACCGGCCCAACTTGGATAGGCAAGAAAATCCCTTCAGTATCTTCCTCAGCATCATCATATGCTCTAATAGTAATAACCTTGGAGGTGTCAACATCTTTCTCAGAATATCCCAATTGTTTTATTAATTTCAAAGAACATATATTAAGACCAGCTCCACCATCTACCAAGATTCATTTGATATGGCATTGTTTAACAAACACTTCAATGTGGAGGGCTTCGTTGTGTGAAGGATGAATGGAGGGCTGAAGATCTTTGTTAGAAAAGGTTAAATGACAAGGGGCTGCAATGCTACTGACCATAGATTGGAATTGTGAGATATCAATATCGTTGGGCACCGAAGATTCTTGTAGAGCTTTGTCAAGGATAGCTTTGTGAGCTGGGGAGATGCGAAGCAACTCAAGAATGGATATGTGCATGGGTGTTTTGCCAAGGTGATCCAAGATATTATAATTAGGGAATGTTCAAGGAGGATGAACAGGTGCTCCTTGAATAGTGACTCAACCTCTACGAGTGGTTACAATGCAATCAGGTGCTTTACCTTGGATAGTAATGGTAGAAATGTGAGCATGGTCAATGTGGCCAATGGTAGATGATTCATAGGTATACTGAATGGCATTCCCAGCATGAGGGTTACTTGTTTTGTCATGAGATGGAAGTGGATTTTTGAAAGTCTCTAGATCATAGTTTGATGTTGATTGTTGTGTAGGTTGAGTTGTTGAAGGTGTAACTTTGATTAAAACTTGATCAATGCAATCTTGGATGACATGTTTTAAGTGCATACAACCATTTGCTTTGTGTCCTTTAACTATATGGAAATCGCAATACACATTTTCTTTGTATCAAGGAGCTTTGAAGAGTGGTTCACCATTGGGTGGTGCATCTAGTAAGATAATATCGCCCACTTGGAGAAGCTTTCGAAAGATAACTTCCATGGGTTCTGCTAATGGTGTAAATTGTCGACACAGATTGGAAGTTTGGCATTATCACATTCATTGAAAAGGTTGCGTTGTTGTAGAAGCATCTTGGATGTTGATAGGAGATTTCATAGTTTGGACATTCTTTGTGTCTACAACACCATCATTAACAACATTTTTATTTTTGTTCCAAAAGCGAGACTTATCATTAGAGTTTTGAGGATAGTCTTTTTTATCACGAAAGATCTTGATAGTTCCTTGAGCAATTAAAGCTCGTTCAATGATGGTTCCTTTGGAAACAAGTTCATCAAAAGTGCTAGCACTTTGCAATTGTAGTTGGAATGACAGCTCAAGATGAAGATTTTGAACAAAGATATCAAGCTATTGTTTCTTAGGAATTTCCCATGATAGTTTGCTAGCCATATTGCACCATCATTGAGTAAATGAAGAAAAGGCTTCACCATTGTGTTGTTTATTGTTGACAAGATCATTCATGTTTATCTTATGGTCAATGTTAAAAGCAAAGTGTGATCGAAACTTATTGGCTAACTCCAAAAAAGACTTAATTCCTAGAGGTAAATGAGAGAACCATTCAAGAGCTTGTCCTACTAAGCTTCGAGAAAATAGTGTCAAAAGATATGTATCATCATAAGCAACATCGAGACATGCCACAAAGAATGCTCTAAGGTGGTCTTCCAAATTTCCTTTTCCTTTGTACTTGTCAAATTGTGGAATTTCAAAGTGTGGTGGAAAAGGTATCATATGAAGAGACTTGTCAAATGGATAAGTGCATATGTTGTCTAGAGAAAATGTCTTCTTGCCTTGTCCTACCGCTTGGTTAATCATTTGTTGAACATCTGCTGAAGATAATTGCTATTGTTACAAAGGGAATGAACCATGCTATGGTGTTTATTGAGGTTGTTGTTGTGGGATATATGGAGCCATGATCATTTGTTGAGGTTGTGTACTCACAATATATGTCAAAGGATTGGAATGTGACACATATGTAGTTGAGGATTGTTGTCCTTGAGGCACAAGCAATGGTTGAGTATATTGGGACGAATGGGCACCAAGATTTTGCATCACATGCAAAGTGGAAGATGGATTAACCTTAGGTAATGATTGGGAAGTTGGAGTTGGATTTGGGACATGGTAAGTGATGGAAGGATTGGTGGATACGAAGGATGGACACTTGGGTTTGTATTTTGGACAACATGGGGATTGGTATGTGTCATATGTTGGGTGACAATAGGAAAGCTTTGGGTAGCATAAGATGGATTGATGGTGTGTGAAGGATTGAAAGAGTATGATGGAATGGATGTACGTGTCTCAACATAAGTTACTGTAGAACTAGGATTAGCTTAAGAAATGATAGGAGGGTCACTCATATCAATAAGACTAACATTGGGATTATATGGTGTAGTGGAAGGATTAGTAGAGATGGTGGAAAGCATATTAGTAGTTGGTATATGGGATATGGTATTCGCATGGGATATGGTAGGTTGTGATGGTCACGAAGCTTGGACTATTGGTGTTGTTGGTATAGTTTGGGAGGCTTGCACACTATGGGATATGGGGATAGTTTGTAATGTTTGGAGTGTTTGCGCTTGGGCCACATGGATAGCTTGTGTTACTTGAGGCATGGAAACGATCATGGTAGGAGGAAGTGTATGTTGAGGAACATGGAAAGGTGGAATGTTTAGATTTTGTGACATGAGAGGGAGCACATTGGTTGGTATGATCAAAGGTTCTAAAGTTTGCTCCGAGCATAGTAGATCAAATGAAGTAACAATAGGCAATGAAAGAGATGTGGTAGAAGATGGTGTGACTATAGTGGATGGTGCCTTTCCAACAATAGCAGTAGTGTTTGGATCATGCTCTCTAATAGTGGATATGTCAAAATCTCTTGGTAATTTAGTGCCCATGTGATTAAGTTGCAAAAAGTAGTGATTAGGCTCAGATAAAGCAAGTCTCTCGACTTGATCCCACACATGGGTGCCTTAAAATTCTAATAAGTCTTCTTGGGATTGCTCTTCAAAAGTCTCCAAAGATGTTGGGGGTTGCACTTGTTGTGAAGATGACTCTCCAACTGTATGCCCATGAGGCGTAAATAGATGAGGAGGCATACCAGTCATGAATTAAGTTGCGTCCTTAAGAGGTGTCGATCTAAGTTGTTGCATCTCAACTTGTAATTTGGCTTCCATTTCAGCTCTATATTTAGCTTCCATTTCAGCTCTATATTGACTCCTAGTTTGAGGCATGATGTTGATGTTGAAAACTAAAGTTTAGCTTACCAAAGTTTTGAGACCCAAAAGATGATGGTTTTTTGACTGGTTGGTTGGTTGGTTGGTTTATTTTGTTGGTTTGCTTAGTTGTTGATTTGTTGGTTGGTTTGCTTGGTTGATGTGTTGTTTAGCTTGGTTTGTTGATTTGTTGTTGGCTAGTTTTCCCTAGAGAATAGCTCACACACTCAAGTGAAAAAGTTGTTTGCTAAAGGTTGCTATGTTGCTGATGTTTGCTAAAGCTAAAGTTGATGTTTGGTTGATGGATCAAAAATGATTGATTTGATGTTTGGTTTGTTGGTTTGGGATCTCAAAAAGATAAAAATCTCATGAAATGTGATTGATTGGTAAGCTCAAAATAGGAGACAAAGTCCAGGTATCTGCTAATGATCAGAGACACATGTCTGAAAACTAATACTAAAGCTAAGCAAGCTAGATTTGTGGCTAATTTAGTTGAGTCACTAAGATTTGTTGGTATTAGACCACAGGAGACAAGTGATAGCTCATATGCGACTCAGAAAATGCTAAAGGCGACTGGTATTAGCTCAAATGTGGACTGGTTTATGTTCTGAAGTAGGTTACAGTGTTAACTAGAGGCAATCAGATTGTTCACAGGTGATAACTGTTGGCCCAAAAGTGATGTACTACTGATTGGAAGTGATTCAGGTTAGGCTAAAGGTGACAGACTGTTGTTTAAAGGCAACTTGATTCAGATAACAGGTGACGGACTGTTGTTTAGATGTGAGCTGATTCAGATAAGAGGTGACTAACTATTGTTTAGATGTGACTCTATTTATGTAAAAGTTGATTAATTGTTGTTCAAAGGTGATTTAGTTTAGGGAAAAAGTAACTAATTGCAGTTTAAAAGTGTTTATGTTGTCTACATGTGGGTAGTTTAGGCTTAAAAGCAACTGTGTCTATCAGGAAAGATGTCTCATTTGTGATTTTTGACAAGAAAACAATAATTGCAGTCACTCACACTCACAACAATCACAAACTTGTACAACCTAGGCTAGGAAAGGATTGTATTTGTTGAATCCCCTGGCCGTGCTTATTCAAAGCAGATAGCTTCAGGATCTTGGTAGCGCTGGCTCCCCTCCATGGCACACACTTCTCATGCATACCAAGATCTAAGTTTCCTGTAAGGCCTGTCCCTCACCAAACCTTAGGATTGTCCCTGCTATCTCTTCTAAGAATTTATGTGAATCAGGGCGGCTTCAAAGGTCCCACCTTTTGCATCAACAAATAGAGGGTTTTTGGCTACTACACAAAGTTGGTAATAAGGGCATCCGTTTAGGTGGCTATACATGCAGCAGTGCTACTCTCCATTATGGAGTCTCCCAGCCTTCAAGGGTTACACTTTGGAGGGTTTTGGGGGAGCTTGGCTATCAGTATAATGCAACAACACCCATTTTTTGTGGCTTTCGACACAAACACTTTTCTTATATAGTGGTTTGGAAGGACTTGGCTTTAGCTCATTATCACTTGGGTTGTATCCCTTCTCACATTGGGAAGGCAGGCCCTCTAAAGATAATAACAAGTTCTCATACACCCAAGATCCATTTGATAGGCAAGGGGAGAGGATACTTTTGTTTTTAAATTTGGGTTACAATCAATCTCATGCAAGCAATCAAAAAAAGATAAATCAAGCACAGAGCAAGCAATGATTCATTTTAAGCACCAAGCCCAAATGTTCCTAATTTAATGAAAAACCACTAGTCTTGGACCGATCAAAGCTACAACAGATATGTTAGTAGTTTGATAACCTCCTTTTCTTGGAGAAATTGATAAGATGCTACACAAATACCTAATTAGTAGCCAACAAAACAAACTACAAATTATACAGACTGAAAACACATAGTTTACCAGAGGCGATTCACTGTCTATCAAAAGTGATCTCTATTTTTATCATAGTTGAAACCTTATAGATCAAAAGTGATGTGAAGAATGTCATATGCGAATTGTTTAGGCTTAAAAGTGATGAGAAATAGCATGAAGTGATTGGTTTCAGCTCATAAGCGACCTCGATCTACAAAACAAACAATACGCAACAAAAACCCTAGTTCTATAGGAAGCAATGCAATTAGCTAAAAGTAATCATTGTCAGATCAAAGGTGATTCAATTAAATGTAAAAGCGACCACTATTAGGATAACAGCGATGCAAAACAAATAAAAACTGATCACTATTAGTATAAAAGTGACCCAAAAAACACTATAGGCAGTAGATTTCAGCGTAGAAGCAACGCGGATATGCAGACAACAATAGTTTTTTGCTCAAAAGCAACTGGAACTTGCTATAAGCGCTCAGAAAATCTGATCTTCATAAAAATAACTTCAAACAACAAAGTTAATTAGGGATGTGAATCCCACCGGGCGTGTCAAAATGTGATAAGTAAAAAATTAGGTTAATAAGATCAAACATAGCCATGAAAACCTAACCCTACCATCATCAAAGAATTTAATCTAAATGAAGTCAATAGTAATGCAATTCAAGCACAACATCACCTAGATTGTGTGATTCATTATTTATGATGTGGATTGTTTCTTCAACAATGAACAATTATGAAGATAAAAGATGCCATGATGGATAAATGATAATAAGCTCAATGGATGCTATGAATACTAAATATGCTCAAGATGATAATGTAGACGCTATACAAATGTTGGATTGGATGTAGTATGGAATGAGAGGGTGTTTATATAGAACTCAACCAAAATCAATCAACAGTGGAGATCCAGAGGCTATATGAATGGCTAAGATTGAAGGATAGACATAGGTGAATGTGTAGATGACAAGTGGTGGGAAGATAGGGCTCATGTGTGCTTGTGTACATAAAAAGTACTACATATGAAAGATATTAAATAAAAGGATGTAGTACCACTTATCTTTTTTAAATGAAAGAGGCACACATGTCAGCTCATAAGATAAATGATAAGATAAATTAATTAAATAAATACATTTTATTTAATTAATTAGAAAGTGGGTTTATGAAAGGAATCTTTAATTAATAAATAAAATTTAATAGATAGAATAAAGATAATTAAATATTGTTTAATTATAGCTTAGAGGAAATAGCTAATGAATTAATTAAATAAATATAAATTTATTTAATTAATAGAAGAAATAAATGTGAGGGAAATTTCTCAAGTGTGTTAGACAAATGCAAATGTGTGATAATGTGATATTTGAATGTTAATGATAATGAGTCAATTTTGGGTGTCTACACATTCATTCATACATGGCACGACCAATACAATTGGAAACAATGCCACTTATTAAAGTGGCTCAAAAATGGACATTTGTAGCAAGTAACTTGAAAGTCCAACAAATGCAAAGAATGATTAACACCAAGTCTATCACACAATGGAACACTTTTTCCCACTATATTTATGCATTTAATCTTAGTGTTGTCTCCTTCATGCATCTTTAAAGAATACAAATTTCTTTTCAAAAATAACTTATTTACAAGACACTTAATTTGATATAATGCAATAATTTATCTCATAAACTCTTGGAAAAAGTTTTGAACTAAAACATTCATGAAGATTAAATTAGAAATACACAACCTAATAGTAAATCTTAAAATAATTATTCATACAAAGGTTATGCATGTAGCCATGTTTTCTACTTGAAATTTAAAAGTACTTTAAATCCATTAATTTTAGTTACCCTTTGGCATACTATACACATATTCAAAGTAAAAGTATGGTGGGCCTTGCTCAAACTCTTTAAACTTCCACTACCAACCCACAAGGTGATCTAGAACTCCAAATCCAACCAATCCTTTAACATGCTATGGTAAATGAAAATTTATATCTTTATTTTCTATAGACAAACATTTAGAAGACATACTTTCTTTGAGCTTTATCTTCTGAAATGTTTTCTTGTGATGGGATTCATAGTAATCATTTTCTAAATCTAAGTGCTTTCTTTTATGAAATTTGATTTTTTGCAATCCTCTATGGGATTTCATTCAACGCTTGCAAAAGGATACCATGGTGAGCATGAATAATCAAACTAAGAACCGTAGGATTGTAATTAGCAACCCAAGCCTATAATTAGTCCCATGTTGATTATGAATTTTTTTTTGCTCTATGTATAATCAAAATAATGTTTATACAGGCCTACACTTGGCAACATCCATACTTACAATTATTCCCATGCTATTTTTCCAAACAAATTTGCTACACATAATCAAAATAATAATAATATCCATAATTTTCAATACTTATTTTTGGTAGCCTCTTCAATTTGGGTATGAACTTAGCTATGAAAAATAAGGAATTTATAATCTATTGAAGTCTAGATTAGTACAAAATGAAGGTTTCATAATTCTATCAATTACACTTGAATGCATTACATGCTTTACATAATTTGCAATGTATGGAAATTCATAGAAAATAGAGGAATGCTTCCCCTCTAGCCCATCCCTTGTGTTCCCATTGTTTCTTGTTAGACTATTGTAAGGGATTCCACCTATTATCACATGAAAACCTCCAATTGAATTAATCATTTCATCAAGTCTTTCTTTTGTCAAATTCTACACATCTTCCACCTCAATCAATTTACCCTTTTGATGTATTTTTTCTACCCAAGTTTTGAGGATACCCAAATGATGCAAGGGAACTTGTGCACCTCTAATTATAGTAAAAAATAAAGGATATTTATCCCCTTTAGATAGATAGGCTTCAAAATAAAAAGATGATATCCTTTAATGAACAAATCAAAGTGATACATGTTTCCTCTTCTTTCATTTTTATATCTATGGAAGCCAATTGACTCACTACTAGATGAAAATCATTTAAATGTTGGGTTACAAAGTCTCCTTCATGTATCTTTAAAGAATACAAATTTCTTTTCAAAAATAACTTATTTACACGACACTTAGTTTGATATAATGTAATAATTTTATGTCAAACTCTTAGCAATGTTTTGTACTAAAACATTCATTGGGATTAAATTCGAAAGATAATCTATCTCTTCTATCCAACTTGTCCCATTCATCTTGATCCATTGCTGATGGTAGAAAATTGAGTGCAACAATTATTATGATCCATTGATCTATATTCACTAAAATATCTTCAACCTTCAATTTCCACAACTCAAAGTTTTACCTATTGAACTTCTCAATCTCAATTGTTAAGGTGTTGGCCATGACTTATGATTTTCAAATGTTATTTTCAATCCACATGAATTATCCCAAAAAAATCTTTGATACGAAATGTTGGTTTTACAATACTTATTCCTCAATTAGGAGCAATGGAAAGTAATAAAAATTTGTTGACTTGAATCACATGTAACCTTAGTTAAACATAGAAAAATAAGTGGAGATAGAGAAGATAAGATGACATATATACTTGGGAAAACCCTTTTGAGTAAGAGACCCACCTCAAAAACTAAACCTTAATATATTAGTGAAACACTGATGCAAAGCACATGGTGGAAGCATACAACTGATCAACAAACTTGATCGGTGTGAGTCTGACTTATGTCTTGGCGATCTATTATTATCAGCCAAACATAACCCGTCGGCCACCCTGTGACTTCTCTATCCAATCTCTCAACTCTCCCTGACAGCCCAACTCCACTTTGTCTTCTAAGAGACTTCTCCTATCAGCGACGTCTTCTAACCTCCTACCAATACCCTGATGTTGGTTAGGTTTACACTCACCTTAACCATGGTGGTTAGTCATGACCCTGTTGGCTAGACTTCATTCATTGGTGGCCACTCGCGAACATTGGCTGATGTGCCGATACGTTTGACATCGCTCGACTATCCCCGAACACTTCGGTGAGACTTCCTTCATCAGAGAACTTGTTTCTTGTTCCCCCAATACGCTGATATATGTTCTTCGGTGAGACTTCCTTCATCCTTCACCAATACACCTCCTATCGATCCAACACCTTGATCGGTATAACTTCCACAAGTTTCCAAAAGGGCTGTGTTACGCTGATGGCAACTTCTGTGCCTCTACAACTACGTAGACACTAAGCAAATGTACAGAAATAGAAACTCAATAGAATGGAAGGGGTCTAAGGTCATCTGCAAACATTTGATCACCATCAAGTTGGCCACTCCACTAACAACACTTTTCCTATCGTTTCAAAGACTAGTCACATAGAGATGCCTAGTCCACTCATGCCCAAACTCCTTGGATCCTTGGGTGTTTGACCAAAATCACAAAAAACATAAAATTTACACTATATTCCTCCATCACACTGAAAATGAGAATCTTGCTTTCAGTGGACAAAGGAAATACAATCCATTTATTCACCAAACCGTAGTTTCTAGGTTTTCAGACCGGTCTCTGCAAAAAGAATAATTTCTCACTGACTATGACACTTCAAGACAACAAACCACTTCCAAATGAAAGCTACTTTAGTACATGAACACTTCCAGTTGGTTTCAAGCAATCACCTATCCATACAGGCTGTACAAAATGACTGTTATAGAGAAATACTTAGAAAGAACAATGTTTCAACACACCTAAAAATCCAGATCTTCATTCATTCATTCCCTATAATTACATCCAACTTCTCACCTATAAAAGGCTTTAGACATCAGTTATCATCCTGCCGAACCGTACAAACTGATTTTGAAAGTCTATTAGCCATTGGGTTTCTCCTACCACAAGAAAACTATATGTTTTCATTGTGTTATTACATCAAACTTGACCAAAACAGGTCTACATAGGTCTAGTGACCAAACTAACACAAAACCCTTATTACAAACATGATGTGGCTTAAAAAGCCTTATTGAAATCATAAACAAAACATGACAGGCATAGAAATTCAAATGATCCAAGATTGGATCCACCATAGAGAAGGTGCTCCTGCACCAAACATGCCATTTGCTTAAGGACCTAATAATTCGCATTTAAGACCTCTTTAGAGTACCCATTGCACACTAAAGTAACATCCCATCTCCAAGATTCATTCATTCATACATGACATGACCAATATAGTTGGAAACAATGCCTCTTATTGAAGTGTCTCAAAAATGGACATTTCTAGCATCTCAGAAGTCCAACAAATGGAAAGAACACTTAACACCTTCTACTGTTCGAGTCTCCTCTTGTTTCACCACCATCCCAATAGTAGATGATCCATGTTTTCAAGAATACTATTGGAGTGAACTGTTGCTATACCAGCCATTCATAAACATTCACAATGATATTGGTTAATTAGAGCAAGATAGTATAGCCCATTGGGAGAGAATTTCAAAAAGCTACCATCTATGGAATTCGCATCATACATCTCCAAATCCATTGATAGACATTTATGATGAAAAAATATAGAACCATTGTCGGCATATAGAGGAAGAGTAAGTGAGAGAGAAGGGGAGACAAAGTGGAGAGAGAGAGAGAGAGAAGGATAGAGACAAAGGTAGAGAGAGAGGTAAAGAGATAGAGATATAGAGAAATAGAGAGACAGAGTGGGAGACAAAAAGATCTAGAGAGAGGTAGAGAGATAGAAAGATGTAGAGGGAGAGAGGGAGAGAGAGATTTAGAGAGGAAGATTGATAGACAAAAAAGAATAGAGATAGAGAGATAGAACAGAAGAGAGATAGAGATAATATATATATATATATATATACAAAGAGAGAGAGAGAGAGAGAGTTAACAAATATAAAGGGAAAGTCACTCTCTCTCTCTTCTTTATGTCTCTCTCTCTATTTTTGTAAATGTGTCATTTCATACCAAGTTCCACTTTTTACATTATAAAAGTACCATAGCCTAATCTTTCATTTAGGGTTTTCCATTACAATGCTTGACCATAGCCCCAAGTCTATCACACAACGTATCACTTTTTGCCACTATGTTTATATAGTTAAGCTTACTTTTGTAATCCCATGATGGCCAATGATTTTGTGTTTTCAAAAATGTCTCAACAACACATATCACTACATTATTTCAATTCCATTGATGGATGGACAACAACCATTCACCATCAACAAAATTGTATGCTCTTTTCTCAAGAAGTTACTTATTACTTTTATCTACATGCTATCTTAGCATACCCATTGTACACTAAGGTGAGATTTCTAGTTATTAGGACTATTGCAATAGGTTTCTAGAAGCCACGCATGTAGGCAAACATTTAGAATTGAAGTCGGTGTCTAAGGAAGGGACTAAATGCCTTTAACCTTATCCAATTTTTAAATTTTTGAGACCCTCTCTAAGTGGTTCAAATTTAGTCCGGTTTCACATTTCATCCCTTGTGTTATGCTACTTTATAAGGTGGTTGTTAGATTGGTTTTCCCATCTAGCGACCACCCCTACAATGTCAAACTTCTAGAATGTTAATGCATTTTCAATTCACACTATTTCAACATAAAGTGGCCAATATCAACTTTGACACCAAATTTCTAACTATTGTAATGGCTAAATTGTGCCTTTAATCATTTAACTCTATATTTTTTTTAATTTCTTCAACTTAATTTAATTTTAAAAATTAAGAATATATATAGAACAAATTTAATAGGATCTATACAAAATGATCATAGGGAGGGAGGGAATCCACCACAATAATGTTTATAGATTGAGATAAGTGTTACTTTTATATCAATGTTGTTTAGATACAGATACAAGTGTATGTTAAGTTTGAAATTGGAAGTAATAGCAAGAAAACAAATTATGGAGTACACTAAAATTTAAATCATAATATTTGTTTTCAACAAGTGTACATAAGATCTGAAACTACAAATAGTTTTAAAACTTAAATATGTATTATTGTTTTAAATCATAATATTTAGATCTTTTGGGAGGAAATATTATAGTAGTTTTTTTAATTATTTTTTTTTAGTTTGTACATGAATGGAGTGAGTGGTAGAATTTTAACCAACAATCTACTCTGGCTTATTGAGTATTTTCAAATCAATTCAACACAAGGCAAAAAAGAGTGTAGGGGAGCATAGGCTATCTGTTTGTCATTCAAAAAACAAAACTTTCATTTATAAAAAAAAAATTCTTGCGATGGAATTCATAGGTGTAGATGAGTTGTTCTTTAATTATAGCATATTCCATATATCTATTTGATCACAATTTCCTCAATAAAAATTTGTTTTTGATTGTGGTAAGCTACAAACCAAGGTGCAAATCCCTTTAACAAAAAGCCACAACAATAAGCAAAATAGGCCAACCAAGCCACCAATAGTAGAGAAACAACACACTAACAATAGTATAACATACTATAGTTCATAGTTATAAACATATACCATAACCAAAAACTACAACCAAAGCTGAAATAAATGTAAGTGAAAAGCTAAGTCTAGTCATCTTTGAGGAATCCATACATCTCCTCATAGTTAACACAAGTATTAGTATCCAGATCGTGTCTTTTAATTCTAAAGTCCTGTAGTACCACCATCATAGTTACAGACCTATGCATCACCTTCAATCTCAAAGAACTCATCGCCTTAAGCTTCCCTTCCATCGATTCCACCCTCAACCTCAACTTTGCAATCTTGTTGAAGACTTGATCACATTTTGCACTCCTTTTGCATAGGAGCATTCTCCTTCACCAATTTGGCCTCTTCACATTCCTTCTTAGTCTCAACATCATCTAACTCATAGAATGAGGTATTTAGTTCCTCAAAAAAACTAGCCCCGTCTTGACAATCCTCCCCCTCCATGATGAGCACCACCTTCTAAATTTCTACCTCATCTTCCTGAAAAGATTCGTTGGAATCCTCCACAATTTTAACTTTAGGGATTTGAATACCTACAAGTGTATTGGAGCATCTAATACATGACTTCCTAACATTTATATCACCAGACTTTGCCAACTTACCACCAATGTCTTTGGTTGTATCCTTCTCCATATCCTCCACATCCGTGTCAACTAAAGAAGCCACCTTATCACTCTTGTGTTTCCGTTTAGGGGTAAACACTACAGTCCCCACAAAATGGCATTCATCTTCCTTATTCAAAACTAGTTCACCCTTAGGATTCTTAGCCTTGGTCTTCCTCATGGGGTCCTCGAGGCTATGCTTCACCAATGACTTCTTCTTTTCCTAGGAAGGGGTTGGGTTATTCTTCATATTACAGAGCCCCACAACTACCTCCTTTTGGTAAGAGGAGCTAGAGGTAGAGGAAGAGGGAAAAATAATGGAGGGAGGGAGGGATTTGCATCAGGTTCCTCAGAATGGCCTTTGGTGGTATCCTCAGAGGGAGAAAATTTCACAGAGGATGTTTTCTTTCTCTATTTAGTGTAGGCTTAGGGGGATCCAATAGTAGCAGGGGACTTTTTACTCAAGGGGAATCCAAAAGCAGTAATGGACTTACCCAAGGGAGACCTAACAGTAGTAGGGGACATTTTAATCAAGGGTGCATGCTCTCTAGCATGAGAGTTCTTAAGTTTATTTTTAGAAGAAGACCCTTCCTTAGTAGGTGAGTGAGGAGCCTTACCTAGCAAACCCTTCATAGGAGAGTCCTCAATAAGGTAGGATTTTATTGGTTTAGGGGGGCAGAGGGCCAAATGCAATTGATAAAGGCAGATGATTAAACCATGGTACAGGGGAACAACTATGACATTGGGGTTTTTAGCATAAGAATCCTTTGTAACTTTGACAGAGGACTCCAAAGATGACAAAAGATAAAAAGGAAAGTTGATAATCACCTTATGTCTGAAATGATTCAGAAGAGAAAAGTGATAATTGTAAAAACATTTATATCGACCTTCCAAAGTGACATATTTCATTAGCATGAAACATACCTTGTCCCATGGTGAAACCAAATTATCCCTTTCGAAACCCCCTACAGCTTCACCAAGGTTTCACCCCCTTTGAAGAAAAGCACCATACTATCATTGTCTTGCATTTTACTTTGTTTCTTCTATTTCTTCCCCTTGCATGACATACTAGTAGCTTGAGCTATGATCTCCCCACTCGCTTCAAACTAAACACCACCCACTTGAAAATATCCTAATGACCATGAGCACAAGGAGCTAGCAGGAGATGATGTGGTCATCCTTCATCCTACTCAACATTGTCCATGTCATCCCATTCCACGCAGGCTCCATGAGTTGGTTCAAGTAGATGTAATTGTCTTCCTATCTAATCAAAACCACCAAAACTACATGAACGTCCCCTTGAGAAAGCCAATTAACAAAGCAAACACTCAAATGAGTGTATAGAATATATAGAAATATATATTCAAACTTAGCATTATCCAAATATATCACACCCATTAAGAAGGGAAAGGTTGTGCCTCAAGATATAGGTAGTCTTTAATATTCCTAGGAAGATTATTTATGTTTGTCCAACATATTTTAGAGTTAAGATTTGTTATAGAGAAAAATGTTTACCCTTGTTAATCAAGACCTATTTTAACACCTTTTTGAACATTAAACGATTAAATCTCGATCGTGATGAATAAACCTGACAAAATAAAGTTAGGACTTACCTAAACCCACAACATTAAACACTCCTTGGAATTTGTGGGGCTAAAGGACTAGGGCACCCCAAATGGGTCCTTTAGCCCCTCTCTTATGGTGTCAACTTAGAACACCTCCTAAACTTTAGCATGTCAGCCTCATTTGGTTTTATTCATTTTTGGTGAGCAGGAATGCATATAAAAGCAAGTTAGTTATTCATTTTAACACCTCTAAGATCTCTAAGTTATCTAAGCAATCTAGGTATACTTGCACTTTCTCTTGTTCTCTCTCATGCTCTCTATTCTTCTCTAAAGCTCTCTATGGTGGATTATTGATGTTGCACTAACTTCTTGCAAGTCTTGTGAAGATATTTATACTCCTTTGGGATACATTAACTTCTTTAGTCAAGTTGTGATGCTACATCAAGCATGCTATGGTTTACATGCTCATGGTGACTTATTTTCTTCATACTTTGTTCTAGCATTCCATTCTACTTTAGATTTTCCTCTGCCCTCCTAGGACATGCACTCTTTGAGATCTCATCATTTCTATTGTGGAGGTAGAAACACCATTCACAAATCTTGACTTAGGCAAGCTCCTAAATAGCACCCAACTATTTTCCTTCTTGTGTGTGTGTAGGTAGCATCTGAAAGAATATATAGAAAACAAGTTAACATTCAGCAAAACCTTAATCAAGGTCTAGGGCACCCAAGCACCCTAGAATTTATGGGCTCCTGAATCTAGATCCAGGTTCTACTCTTCCCTCTAATCCCTATTATGGTGTTAGATTTCTGTTATCTATTTTTGATAGTCATATTTTCACAGATCTTGCTTAACTAGGGTTTCTACTTTTCCCTAGCTTGACTGGTTTGATTTGGTTGATACTCCTCTATACAACAAAGGGAAAAAACCCCTATAGATTGTCTCTCCTTCTTGGGTAGAATCCAAGTTTGGTTTGTGTTCTAATGTTAGACAGAAGAGATTTTTGATCTAGTTTAATCTCTTGGGCTAGGTCTCTCTTTTCCACTAAACATTTTGGTGAATCCGATATATCATTCACTTTTGAATCCTTATTACTTCAGATCTAAGCTATTTTATACACTAGATCTAATTAGGTTACATTCATTCATCATTTTTCATAATTACATAGCTTATTTTAACATTATTTTGTTGTTAGGGTTTACAAAGACCTTGCATTTCTAGAAAATCTGGCTAATCTTCAACCTAAGGTTTGTATATTAGTGAGTTTTTTCAGATCTTGTGGCATTGTTAGGTTTGTTAAAATAATTTAATTTGTTGTACCTTATCATTCATGGTGTTTAGAACATTCTTGCATCTTTGCATTTGAAATTAGAAAATCAAGCATTTGATGAAGAGGTAGAAAAAAGCATATTTGTCACATGGTCTATATTTCATAAGTTTAGATCATCATAGAATGATATAAATTTCTGATTTTTGCATCAGATCTGATTGGTATCACATCATTTAATCATTTTCGTAGTGATATATTTGGCATTTTCACTTATTCATTGTTAAGGTTTTCAAAATTTTGCATTTTTTGAAAAAACTAGCTAGTCTTGCACCTAGGGTGTGTTGATTAAAACTCTTGTTCCAAATTTTTCTGATGATAATTAGTTGTTCAAATATGCTTTTGCATTGCTGTAGCATTTCATAAATATAATTTGTGTTTAAGTTATGAAACAAAAATCATTCTTGCATCAAAGAATTGTGGTTTAGGAAACAAGCATTTAAGATCTAGGGTTTGATGACAAACCCTAGCTAGTCTGTTGGGAATTAAGGTGTCTCAACCTTGCAATTCCTAGCATTGGTTATTTGATTATTTACTTATTTATCTACTCAATTTTGTATTTACTTGCACATTTAGTTTTGGCATTTAGTTTGAGGTGGCATTGTGACATGTCATCTTAGTTGGAATGTGCTTTGGATGGTCAAGTCAAACACGTGGATTTGGGCATCCCATTTGAGGTGGAAATAATATACCATGTGTGAGAATCTTGGATTATGATGGAGGAGTTATTTTGTATGACAGAATCTATGACGTGTAAGAGCCAAGTATAAAGATTCTTATGACAAGTGAAGACAAGTGTCGTAAAATATCTTTGCATGAGAGAAAGGCATCTTTGGGCAACCAAGCTGGGTTATGACATGTTGCAAGAGGAATATGGTATTTTTAGTTGTGTATGACAGATTCTCTTACAACATTAAGTGTTGTCATGTTGTAGATTTTTATGACAGCTATAAGATGCATAAGAGCATCTGTCATTGCCTATTTTTAGCCTTAGAGCGCTCTACCTTGGGAAGTCAAATCTACCATGTTATGACAGATGTAAGAGAGTCAAAAACATGTTGGACAAGTGTCCTTTGACTGTGTAAATGGCCATGTGGCCAAGATGGATGCTTATCTCTAGAGGCTTCTCAATTTTGCCTTGTAACTCTATATAATGTAGTGTTTCGAGTTGTAGTTTGCATAGTGTTGATATAGGTACTGTTATGCTACCGGAATCACTCCAGAAATGACATTTACATACTCCTAGAAGAACTTGCATTGCAAGTGTATTGTAATCCTTTACATATTTGTTAATACATTGTGCAGGTTTTGGAGTGTGGGGTTTTTTACCTAAAAAGGTTTTCCTCATGATATATCTTGTGTCAACCTCTTTCTATGTGTTGTGTTGTTATTGTAATCTTTATGTTATGTGTTTAACATTGCTGTAATTGTAAGGATTTAAAAGAATTTGCATACTATTCCCGTCATTAGGTTGGTGTAGGAAGTGTGTTCCACGTACCTTGCTTCCTTTCAGTTGGTATCAGAGCTTGATCACCTTTGATCCTAGTTGTTGGGTAGGGGTTTTTTGAGCTAATTTTTGATTGAGTGGGAGTCTATGTAGAGTATTCTATAATCTTGTTACAGGAAGAAGATGATAGACACATCTGGAAGGATAGATTTGGAAAAGTTTAATGGTAGCAATTTCAAGTTATGGAAACTTAAAATGGAAGACATGCTTGTTGATAGAGACCTATGGGAAGCAATTTTCAGAACAAAACCAATGACAATGGCACAGGCAGATTGGGATCTCAAAGATAATAAAGATAAGGATCTTGTGAGACTTTGTTTAGTTGATTTCATCATGTTAATTGTTCATGAAGAGAAGACCGCGAAAGAGCTATGAAAGAAACTTGGTGATGTTTATCAAGCCAAATCCTTGCTAAACAAGTTATTCCTAAGGAAGAAGCTATATTCTCTAAGGATGGAAGATGGAGATCAATTGCAGATCACCTGAATGCCTTCAACATGTTAGTTGCACAGTTGACTTCCCTTGGTGTGAAGATGGAGGAGAAGGATCGTTGCATGACCTTACTTTGTTCTTTGCCAGAATTATGGGACCACCTTGTTATGGCCATTGGGATTACTACAACCACCTTCATGATGGATAAAGTGGTGTCTTCATTGTTATCTGAAGAAATGTGGAGAAAGTATTCTGAACAATTCATGGTAGGACCAAAGAGAAAGGGAAAAAGAAAGACAAGAAATCTAAAAAGGGAAAATCCAAATCCTGTGGGAGATCCAAATCTCTTGGAAAGTACAAGGTAGTGTGTTAGACCTATGGAAAAATTGGGCACTTCCAAAAGAAGTGCAAGGAGGAGAAGAAGAAAAAGAACACCTTCAATTCAGATTCTAAAAAATCTCAAGATGATGGTGATGCTTTTATTGCTGCCCTGGCCACCCATGCATCAAAAGATGTGTAGTTGATTGACTCTGGTGCTTCTTTCCAAATGACCTCACATTGAGGTTGGTTCACAAAGTATGAAGAGTTTGATGGTGGGAACATGTACCTGGGTGATGACTCTCACCTGAAAATAGTTGGTTGTGGAAGAGTCTTGATCTGATTCCCTAATGGACGAGTGAAGGGGATCAATGGGGTGATGCACATCCCTAGTTTAGCATGAAACCTACTTTCTATAAGTAAATTGAATGATGCAAGATGACAAGAGGAACTATGGTGCTTTCTAAGGGTACTCAGAGAGGTACTCTATTTTAGCTAGATGCATGCACTACTCAGTGCAATAGTTCTTTTGTTTCAAAGAAAAGAGCTTCAGATTCTTCATCCTCACCATTGGAACCAGCAGTAAAAATTGTGTTGCTTCAACTTCCGATGGTAGTGCTTTCTGGGTACCTAAGGGTGCCCATGCTTTGGAAATGAAACTTCCTACTGAGAAGATAATGTTGTGGCATAAGAGACTTGGTCACATTGGTGAGAAGCATCTTAGAGCCTTGAAAAATAAAAACTTCATTGAGGGGTTAAATGATTGTAATCTTGAGTTTGACTTTTGCAAACATTGTATATATGGAAAGCAAAACCATGTTTAGTTTTACTCTAGTTCTCACAAGTCTTCTAGTGTTTTGGATCTTATTCATTTTAATGTGTTTCATCCTGTGAATGTTCCTTCGATTTCTAAATCATTATATTTTGTATCATTCATTGATGATTACAATAGAAGGACATGGGTTTATTTTCTTAGAAGAAAATGTGAAGTCTTTAGTCAGTTCAAAGAGTTTAAAGCTTTTGTAGAGAATCAAACTGGTAAAAAGATTAAGTGTTTGAGAACTGATAATGGTGGTTAGTTTTGTTTCACAAAGTTTGATAAGTTTTGTAAAGAACATGGGATTGAAAGACATAAGACAACTCCTTATACCCCACAACAAAATTGAGTTGCAACGAGGATGAATAGAACATTGATGGAGAGGGCTAGGAGTATGCTTATTGGTGCTAGCCTCGAATAGAAGTTTTGGGCTAAAGTTATAGCCACTGCTTGCTACCTGGTCAATAGATCCCCTACTTTAATGCTTGTTTATAAGACACCCATGGCGGTGTGGTCTGGTAAGAATCCTTCATTGAGACATCTTCATGTTTTTAGTTGTGAGGCATATGCACATGTGCCTAAGGAGAAGAGGTCAAAATTGGAGAACAAGGTAGTTAAGTGTATCTTCATTGGCTATGGTGTTAGTGTGAAAGGGTACAAGCTTTGGGATCCTGTGGCTGAGAAAGTGTTGTATAGCAGAAGTGTTATTTTCATATAGGTAACTTCTCCTATTGTTTTATAGCCAAAAGAAAAAGAAAAGAAAGAAGATGTGGTTCAGTTTCCTACTACCCCTGAGAAGATTGAACCAAAAGATTCAGTTGGACCTAATGATGAGGAGAGCTCTAGCAACTCTAAAAGTTCAGAAGAGGAAGAAGAACATCCACCTCAGCTTTTGAGGAGGTCCACATGAATCAAGAAGCAACCTGAGAGGTTTGGTTATTCATTGATAGATTCTAATTGTGCTTATGCCTTGATTACTAACACTAATGAGCCTAGAACTATGACAGAGGCTATGGACATGAAAGATGCAAGTTCGTGGAAGGAGGCTATGGAAAATAAGATGGCTTCTTTGGAAAAGAATAAAACTTGGGACTTGGTGCCTTTGTCTGATGGATGGAAACCTGTTGGATGTAAATGGGTGTTCAAGAAGAAATTTGATGTAGATGGAAGTGTTGAGAATTATAATTCTAGATTGGTTGTGAAGGGATATTCACAAGTGGAGGGAATTGATTATGGTGAGATTTTCTCTCCCATTGCAAAGATAACATCTATTTAGTTCTTGTTATCTCTTTCAGTAACTTATGACTTAGAAGTGGAACAAATGGATGTGAAGATATCTTTCATTCATGGTGACTTTGAGGAAGAAATCTATATGTCACAGCCTGAGCACTACGTGGTGAAAGGTAAAGAAAATTTTGTTTGTAAGTTAAAGAAGTCTTTGTATGGTTTGAAGCAATCTCCTAGGATGTGGTACTTGAATTTTAATGCCTTTGTGTTGTCTAAATTGGATTTTTGATATCGAAATCGGATCATTGTGTGTATTACAAGTTTGACAATGATCGCATTCTCATTATTGCACTATATGTTGATGATATGTTGCTAATTTGGAATGGTAAGAATATGATTTTTGATTTGAAGTCTCAGTTGTCAGTACAGTTTGAGATGAAAAACTTAGGGGTAGCTAGCTACATTCTGGGGATGGAGATCAAAAGAGACAGAGCAAATAGAAAACTTTGGTTAATCTAGAGTAAGTATGTGAAGACCATGTTGGAGAGATTCAGCATGGTAGATTGCAGACCATTGTGTGTTCCTGTTTCATTGGGGACAAATTTATCTGTTAATGATTGTCCAAAATCTCCTTCTAAGACAAAGGATATGAGCAGAGTACCTTATGCTAGTGCAGTTGGTAGCTTGATGTATGCTATGGTCTATACAAGACCAGACATTGTCCAAGCAGTGGGAGTCCTTAGTTGATTTATGGCTAATCCTAAATGGGTACATTGGGATCCAATAAAGAGAGTATTCAGATATTTAAGGGGTACTTTCAAGTATTACTTATGTTATCATGGTTATCCTACAAGACCTCAGCATTCTAGGAGTATTTGTGGATTTGTGGATTCTAATTAGTTGGATGAGTAAGCGATAACCTATGGTTTCTTTGTCCATGATAGAAGTAGACTAAATGGAAGCAACTCATGCTTGTAAGGAAGCCATTTGGCTTAAGAGGTTGTGTTCAGATGTTGGTTTTAATGTAGGACTGATTACTATCTATTGTGGCAGTCAGAGTGTGATTTGCTTAGCAAAGAATCCTACCTTCCATGCCAGAACAAAGTACATTGATGTTTAGTATCATTTTGTCCATGATATGGTAGAAGATGGGAAGGTGATATTGGAGAAGGTTGACACTTTGATGCAGATGCATTGACAAAACCTATGGGCACGAATAAGTTCAGATGTTGTTTGGAGTCTATGGGCCTCTTGGCCCCTAGCAGTTAAACCTTGTCATTCTATTGGCTCTTGCAAGGTCTTAGACAAGTGGGAGAATGTTGGGAATTAAGGTGTCTCAACCTTGCAATTCCTAGCATTGGTTATTTGATTATTTATTTATTTATCTGCTTAATTTTGTATTTACTTGCACATTCAATTTTAGCATTTAGTTTGAGGTGGCATTGTGACATGTCATCTTACTTGGAATATGCTTTGGATGGTCAAGTCAAACACATGTGGATTTGGGCATCCCATTTGAGGTAGCAATAATATGGCATGTGTCAACATCTTGGATTATGATGGAGGAGTTATTTTGTATGACAAAATCTATGACATGTAAGAGCCAAGTATAGATATTCCTATGACAAGTGAAGACAAGTGTCATAAAGTATATTTGCATGAGAGAAAGGCGTCTTTGGGCACCCAAGTTGGGTTATGACATGTTGTAAGAGGAATATGCTATTTTTAGTCATGTATGATGGATTCTCTTACAACATTAAGTGTTGTCATGTTGCAGATTTTTATGACAGCTATAAGATGCATAAGAGCATGTGTCATTGCCTATTTTTAGCCTTGGAGTACTCTACCTTGGGAAGTCAAATCTGCCATGTTAGGAAAGATGTAAGAGAGTTGAAAACATGTTGGACAAGTGTCCTTTGACTATGTAAATGGCCATGTGGCCAAGATGGATGCCTATCTCTAGAGGCTTCTCAATTTTGCCTTGTAACTCTATATAATGTAGTGTTTGGAGTTGTAGTTTGCATAGTATTGATACAGGTACTATTATGCTACCAGAATCACTCCAAAAATGACATTTGTAGTCTCTTGGAAGAACTTGCATTGCAAGTGTATTGTAATCCTTTACATATTTGTTAATACATTGTGCAGGTTTTGGAGTGTGGGGTTTTTTACCTGAAAAGGTTTTCCTCACGATATATCTTGTGTCAATCTCTTTATGTGTTGTGTTTCTACTGTAATCTTTATGTTATGTGTTGAACATTTCTGCAATTGTAAGGATTTAAAAGAATTTGCATATTATTCCCCTCATTAGGTTGGTGTAGGAAGTTTGTTTCACGTACCTTGCTTCCTTTCATAGTCTTGCATTTAGTGGTTGTATTTGGAATCTTATTTTTAGATCTTTGTCATAATGAAGGATTGCTAAATCTGATTTTAAGTTCTGTAACTCATGATACTTGTCATATTTATTGAATTTGGAAAGAAAGAAAGTTCATGCATTCTACTCTTTAAAATTTGAAATCTATAGCATAAACAAAATTCTCTAGTTGCATACTTCATTAGGCACTTGTGCATCTTCATCAAAGCAAAGTTCTCTAAATATTTGTTGCATTTAAGTGGATAAATAATTTAGACACTCCTTTTGCACATACTACACATCTTACATTTGCAAGACTTAGTTGTTGTGGTTTCCAAGAATATCACATTTTTGAAAAACCCCACTTCTCTTGCACCTATAGGTCTAGGATTGTAATCTTACTTTGATATTGTTTGTACTTGATTAATAAATTGTACATTGTTGTTCCATATCATATTTGCATATAGTAGACAAGTCATTTCATTATGGCCTCTTCTAGTTGTTCCTCTTTGGTATCTTTGCATGAATATATCATAGACTTTGAAAATTTCTCTAAATTCATTAATATGCATCCATATGTTTTAGATCATATAACATCCATGTATGATATTGATCTTTCTATATGTTCCATATATCTTATCCTTCTTTATATATCTGATTTTGATAACTTCATGACTCTCATGGGTGTGTATCCGTTGATATTAGAGGACTTTACTAATTTCATCTCCATGAATTGTCATGAGAAAGATGATGGTGATAGTTCTTATTCTACTTCTACTACAAGCCATGATAATGCCATGTCTATTCCCATGGATCTCCTATCTAATACATATGATGGTGACCTAGCTTTTCCTATGTCACCCTATGATTTGGATCCCTCTCCCAAAATTGTTCCCACTTGTGAGGATATTTTGGCACAAGAGAATGAAATCATTGATACATTTCTTAACATCACTCTACCCTCTCTTCATTCCAATGCTCTCTTTTCAAAGGATGAAACATTAGTGGGTGAAGAGGCTTCTCCTACAAAGGATCCTCTAGGGGTAGGTACTGGGCATTCATCTCATCATCCTAAATCTTATATTTCTCAAAAACATAACAATGTCAATTCCATCATCATTAATAAACTTATTCCGCCCACTAAGGGGATAGTGAATAAGTGCATTAATGATCAAGATATTCCTAAAATAATGGTACATGAGGCACCTAATCTGACTCCCTTTTCTAAACCTATGATTATGGTTCGAGGTGTTGCCAAACCATCTCGACCTCCTAGTTACTTTCTCAACTATGCAAAGTAAATTTCTTAAAGGAATCAAGGTGTTCAAAATGTGTTGCATCAACCTGATAGAGTATAGCCAGTTGTGACTTGTGAAGTGGAGATATATTGGACAAGTTAACTTGTCCATCAAACACTAGCAATTGTAATAATTTTGGAGTGACCACCAGTGGAATTTGCATTTGTTGGGCTAGGAACTCCTTAATAGATTCAATGGGAGAGGAGGAGGAAGATGTATCTTGTTCCTTTTCTAAGATCTCCCCTGTATCAATATTAGTTTGTTCCTCTTTCTATTTAGGGTTACCCTCTTCATCAATATTTTCTGGAGGAGGAGGATTATTATGCACAACATTATGATTAGATGAAGCATTTCCTTCACCATGTGCAACTTGTTCTTGATCATGTGTTTCTTTCTCTTCTTTCTCCTCTTGGGGTGCTTGATGTTCAGTGTTGTGTGGAGGAGAAGTAGTGTCATACGCATAATAAAAATGTAGAGGAACAACTTGAGAAGAATAGGGGTGACCTAGATAAGATATGTGGCATTTCATCTGAAATCACTTTAGAAGCCCCTGCAAAGGAGACACATCATGGTTATGTTATTCTACCAGGTGTACAATGTTTGAGAAGGACTAGAAAATCTACTTCTGCCATTATAAATGCACCACTACTCTGTAGATCAGCACAAATAGGGTCCACTGGAAGAAGGGCAACTTCTAAAACACTAACACAAAGGAAGACTAGAGAAAAGAAGCATGCCTTTGGTGACTCCTACAGAAGACCCTCTTCAATTAGAAGATGTCTTCAATGGAATTGAACAACATGGGTTATTAAAGCACACAAATGATTTGTATCCAAATGTTCCTCCCAAGGATCAAAAGACCATTGAAAAAGTTGTAGTTATGTATATGCTTAAATACAACTTGCCCATGATTGATGTCATTGAGAAGGTACTAGAAAGCCTAGCTCAAGCTCTATGTTAGAAAAGAGAAGAAGCCATTAAAATGAATAATGAGCTGAGGCAACAAGCTCTTGAAAACACTGGGTCATCTATCTCAAGAAGAAAATGATAAATTGGCTCAAATGTAAGCTTAGGAATTAAGGACAAAGAAAAGAGTGGACACTCTCATGAGCATGAAGGAAGGTGATAAAGAGAAATTTTGGAAGGAAATAGAGAATGTGACAAAGAAAATCTTGGATGAGGTTAAAGGATTCTGAGAATGTGGAACAACCACAAGTTTCTCCACCTACTGTATCCCCTATCTCCTTGGATAACCCCCCTAAAAGGGAAGTGCAAGAATTGCATTTCTTTGGAGGACAAAATGAGTAATCTTCAAGAAAGCTTACTCCTACATAATAATGTAATGAAGTGGTTATTAACCCAACAACACACCACAAAAAATAAAATTAAGGAGTTTGAAAGGGAGGCTTTTAAACATAACAAGTAGTGCAGGGAGATGAAGTGGATGAGGAAATATGGGAATAAGTAAAGAAGTTTATTAAGGTGCCATCAACCTTGTAAAATCTAATTAATTATTTACTCCTAATAATGTACTTTTTAATACAATCATAAGGGATGAGGAATCTGTTGGCATGATAATTTATTTTTACTGGTATAGTAATAATTATTTACTGGCAACAGTAACTAATTGTTTACCAATAATAGTTACCAGTTACTATTTACCTCAGGATTACTATAGGCAAAAATGGGGTGCCCAAATCTATTATTGGTAAATGACAAAGTTTAAGAGAATCTGTAATGTGCAAGAGCATCTTATGACAATGTAAGAGAATATGTCATATTGTAAGAGCATTTTATGATAGCATAAGAGCATCTGTCATATTGTAAGAGAATCTTATTGTTGTGTAGTCTCACAACACGTCCCATTTTGCCCTGGCAAAATGAGGACCCAACTTGTTTTGTGGTGCTTGTTGCCTGTTGTCTGCCTAGGTGGTAATGGTAAAATGTCATGTCACCTTAGAGCCAAATATGAGCCAAATTTCAAGTTGCAAAATACCCCTATAAAGGTCATGGATGGGTAGAGGACAAAATTCTAGTCAGGTTTGTCTCTTAAATCATGTGAAAATTTGGTAAAATGATCAAGTTATGCCCATTTGAAGTTCTGGTCAACTGGACATGGACACCGGCAAAAAATCCATGTCATGTTTGGTCTCCATATCAAGTTCCAAATACATTGAAAAAATATCTAGACCCAAAAATAAACTTAAACATAGCTCACTTGTTGTTCGACTAGACCAAACATTAGCATGCCCAAAATATCCATGTCCAGATCCTATTGAGACCATCAAATTTACCCTAGTGAGTCATAAACATTCATACCAGATTGGACATTTTGAACTAACATGATCCAATGAGTAAATATCTAGTTGCGTCTGAGCATCCAGTGCAAGCTGTCAAATTTACCTCGAAGTAAAGGAGTTCCATTGGACAAGATAATTTGCACCAAACATTTCCATGTCCATATCTATGTCCATGTCCATATCCATATCCTGTCCACAACTGCACTCCAAGCGCATAGCCTATTGACTTTTCAACTGGACATTTTTATCAAGACATCTTGCAACAGACATTCCCAAATGTCCTGACCTTCACAACCGGATATGAAGATCTGATCATTCATTTCTTTGGTCAATGAAGTTTGACTACGATGGTAATGACGTCACCTATTGGAGTTACCACTATGATTTCCACCTAACTTTGGTCAAAGTCAAAAGGACATTTCAACTTGACATTTGCACCAGACATTTCAAATAGGATATTTAGAAATCCAAATGTCCATTTGGTCCCTAGCTTTTAATTCTCATACTGCAAGTTGCTTTTGGCCATTGGGATTTAAATTTAAAATACAAAGTCTTCCCTAGTTGTCATCTTTACCCACGCTCGAATAGTAATTGCTCACCAAACTCTAGTGAACATGCAATGCACTCCACACTTAACGAATTTCATAAAGGATTAAAACAAAGTTCAACACATTTGTGAAATCACAAAAGTATTTTAAGAGAACTAAAAGAGCAGAGTTGCAAAAAATTACCTGAGAAAGCAAATTTGTAGAGATTAAGGTGAATCAGGCAAGTAAGTAAATACAAACCACAATAGTGAATGAGCATTCTCTACACAATGTAATCAAGGTGATATCTTGTTTGTCAGGTATGTATATGACAAAACCTCTCTTCCTTAGTGGTTACAATAACTCTTTCTTTACCGAGGGAATAATCTCATTTACTTGTTGTAAACTTAGGGTTTCATCTTGTTATAAACAATCTCGAATTACTTTGTAGAGCACAGATTAATTTACATGCCCTAATTTCTAAATGTAGGAACTAATTTTAGATGTTTTCATCATGCAGGACAAAATGTAGAAAAGATAAAAGTAGTATGATGACAAGTTTAAAGCACCAGTGTTTTCCACCCATGGTAGGGTATGGAGTAAGTATGGGCATGCCCTGGACACCCACTATAGAATGGTTGATTTGGAATCTTTCAGAGTGAGAATTCAGGCATGAGAGGATTAGCCCACTCTGAAAAACATAGTTAAGAGTGGGATGTATCACACAACAGGCTTTCCATATGCTATAGATGCCTTGGAGCTAGTAATTGAATGTTCCCAGAAGTATAATCCTATCAACAGGAGGGTGGAGCACCAAGGGTAAGTTTATGCAGACTTCTTAGCGAAAGGAATTACAGATACCTTAAGGTTGCCACGAAGCCAAAATGTCTTTGAGATAGACCTAAATGCTCTATCAACAACGTATAACTCCAATGCAGGATGCCACAAGATTATGCATACCTCATGGATGGATTTAGAGACTAGGGCAAAGGCAGTCTCCAAGATGCCACAAAATTTATATAGGTTCAACTTCAACCTAGAAGTCCAATACATGATAACCCTATTGAGTTGAATGGTAGGGAAGGAAAATTTAGGAGGATTCAAATTGTGGATGTATGGCCTCATCTGATTTGTAAAGGATATCAGCGAGGTAGTGCATTGGTCACAACTTATTAGTGACTCCGTGCATGCAGGGATGGTTGGTTGGAAGAAGAACAAGCGAAGGTTTTTAATGACCTCTTATTTGGTATGCTCCTACACATACAGAGCATAATTCAATAGACTATACACATTTGGGAAGCTTGGTAGCAAGCAAGGAGAGTAGTTGGTATGGGAGTATTACCCACAACTAGAGAAGAAATAATCCATTGTGCACCATAGGAGGGTGAATGATTATTTTATAATGTGGCTGTTCTGGTTAATGGAAGGGGACCGAGCTAAGAGGATCTCAAGGGATGCCCAAGGGGTCATCACAACACATGGATCCTAGTTTATCTAGTTCCCAACTTTCTCCTATATCAGGATGGAAGGATTTGAGGGAAACCACTTCATGTTACCTTAGTATCTAATTGATAAGGTTTTGCTCTTGGAGATCATGAGGTAGATAATCCCCTCATACGATGCATATATCCAGAAGCACTCCCAAGGGACCATCAAATTTTCATTAGACATTAGTTGGTACAGGTGCAGGGAGTTCAAAGACTCCAAACTATCAAAGGTTGAACTACAAATGCTCAACCTGCAGCCATTTCCCCTCACACACACCTTTGATCCTTACAATAGGATGGAAAGGTATGTTAATAAAAAACTACATCATGTTCCTCATTTGGAGTATTACTGGGAAGATTATAATGATGAAGAGGACATCAGGAAAAGGGATACCAGAGGTTGACCCTAAATCAGATCTAGACATTGGGATGTCTGGAGGTTCCCCATAGGTGAAGTCTAATGATGGTTAGATTCTTGACCTAGACTATAATGAAAAATAGATATACAAGGAGATCCTACCTCTCCTAGATTGGACCTAACCAGATGAGACATCAATTTATGTCATTACCAGGAAGGTCATGATCACTACCCAGAAGTGGGTTGACATGAAGATAAGTGAGCTAAAAGCCAAGGGCATAAGCCTAACATATGACAAGAAGAGGAAAAGGAAAGACTGAGGAGATGTAGACTATGACAATTTTCTCGTCATCAAGAGGCACGTCATGGAGGCCAAACTGGCACAACCAAGAACATCGGCATCTAGAAAGGTCCTTACTATAGAAGGTATCATGGTGGCCACCAAACCATAACCACCAAGGGAGCAACTAGTGCATGCTATCCCTCTTATAATCAAAGTACTAGAAGAATGCCATGCCATAGATATATTGAAGGGTGTGGTGATCCCCAAGCAAAAGACAAAGATGCCACCAACAAAGCCTATGAGAGGTGCCATTGCTAAGCTAGTCGAAACTTAGGAAAAGACATTAGGACCAACAAAGATGGAACTTATATTCACATCCAGTCAACCTCAAGAAGAAGTGCCATTGCCACAAGTTGCACCCCAAGCACATTTAGCACAGTAGGTGGTAGCATATCAAGTTCATACTGGTGGCTAAGTCATGGAGCTTAAAAGGGGCCAAACAGCCGAGCAGATCATCAATGTGAAATAGGAGCTAACTAAGGAGGAGAAAGCATAATAACAAGCAAGGGCTAAAGAACTACAACTACCCTTGAGCTAGGTAGTGGACTTAACTGATGATGAGGTCACCCATGCAATGACCAATGATCCAATATCCTTTTTGCTTGCACATCAGTCTATGCCACCACAAGATGAGCCCTAACAAGTGGAGACTGAGGTGGAAGAGATAGAATTTATGGATGTAGCTTAAGGTCCATAAGTAGAGGATACATTGGATACTGAGGGGTCTAGATCACCAAATGTGCCAGTAGACCAACCAGATGTCCCAAGTATAGGGGTTACTACATAGGAAGAGGTGGAGCTATCTCAGCAAGTATTAATGGATAAATCAGTTGAGGATGTCACCCTTCTGGAGGATCAAAGAGAGGTTCATCAAGATGCACCTGGAGAAGTAGATATGGAACAGGCTGAAGAACAAGGAGAAAAGGAGAGTCAAGATGAACAAGTGCAACATTCGATGACACTTGACAAGGGTCAATAGGACCAAAGAGATTAGGAAATGCACCAAGAGGTGGAGAATCTTGAGTATGAGCAAATGGAGGTTGATACAGTAGCTCCCCAAAAAGAGATCCTACAATAGGAGGCCCCTCAACAAGAATTATCACAGCAAGAGGTTCCCTAACAAGAAATGGCACAACAAGGAGAAGGTCCAAACAAGGACATAGAGTTAGTGATAAAGGATGCTCACATTGAGCAATCTGGTCAAGAATGACCTACACTGGATGTACCAGAGTGGTTGGCATTGGAGGTAATTGAACCTCCTATTAATTTGATCCCTTTTGATTTTAAGTCATTGTTTTCTATGGAAGGAATAAATCTCGAGTGAAATGCAAGGGTAGTGTCTGTCGTCAAAAGGGATGCAACAAGACATAGGACAAACTATCTGGTTGTGCCTACAATTGATAAGGTGAAGGGTGAGATTACAGCAAGTGAATATCAAATCACCACCCTAGACTTCAGACATGCCACTATTGAGCAAGAGATTGATGAGCTCATAGGCAGTGTAGAAGCTACAACAGCTAAAATCCACAAGGATAAGCTAAAGAAGAAGGAGCTAAAGGGGTGCATTGCCCAACTCCAGGATTCATAAAGGGGATATTGCCCCCAGCAGTCTATTAACAAAAGTCCAAGACAATTTGATGCAAGTGACACAAGATGAAATAAGAGACCTGGATGCAAAGAAGCATCAAGCGTAAGTGATACAAGGATGGTTTCAGAAATTCCTAAAAGATGGGGAGGAGGTTATCCAAACAGCATTATCAAACTGGGCCACCTTGGCATTCGTCAAGAGTAAAGAAGATACATTGAAGAAAGACTACATGATAAGACTTGATCAAAATAGTCAAGATCTTAGTAAACTAAAATGCATCTGCAAGTTAAGCAACAAGGTGTTGTTGAGCTAGAAGATAATGATGGCCTAGACAGCACCAAAGATATCCATATGGATAAAGGACCTAAAATTCTAGGCAGTCATCTTGAAAGGGTGCAGGCACAAAGCTACGGATATAAGCACAAAGGCACATGACCTCCTAACGGATGAGACATAGATTCTAGAGGAACTTCTTGGGACCTTGATGGATGAGAAGGAGACTTGTGAGGAGAAATTCTCTATAGGAGTGTTTAAGGCTAGGTATGAGTCTATTTTGAGGGATCTTGTGATGGAGATTGATTGTCATTGATGTTAAAAAGGTCTTGCAAGTTTACAATGTGTTGGTTTTGACAGGAGTTGTTCATCTTCATCTTCATGGTTTGATTTGATCAGGATATCTTCATGTTGTCTTAGGATCTTAGGATGGATACTCATGTTTGTTGTTTATATTGGTTCATAGTTGATCATCTTGTTTATGATAGGATCTTGGGTTCATATTTGATCACAATGCATGTTCATAGGGGCAGCAAGATGTTCAGTGTTGTTCAAGATAAAAGGTAAGTGTCATGGTGATAATGTTGAGCTTCTATGGTTGTTCATCATGGATTTGATGATGTTCTTCATGCTTCTTCTCTTGATGAGGTTACTTACTTGGTTCATCATGTTTCAAAATGTTGGTATGGTGTTGGTTCTCTAATTCTCGTGGTGTTGATATTTGACATGGTATTGATATGTTGTTAGAGGTTGATACATTGTTGGATTCATGGAAGTTAGAGATATCATGCAGATGATAGGAAAAGAAAGATTGTTGTATCTCAGGTGATTTGCAGTGTTGAGGTGGGGTTTGATCTTTGGTTCTCATCATATGTCAAAAGGTATCAACATCAGTGGTAGCTTGCTAGTGTATGGTCTAACTTGAGAATGAGAAATGGAATGCATGATATAGTAGTGTTGATTCCAATAGAACTTCTATTGCTTGAGTTGAATCATGTTTGCCATACTTTCCTATTTCTAGTGTTGGTCATCATGTAAGAGTTTGCGTTGATGTGATCCAATGTGCTTCAGACCTTAGTATTGCTTTTTGGTGATGTCTACATCAGAGGAGGAATGGAGTGTTTGATTGAAGCTTCTAAATCCTTAAAATTACTAAGTCACTCTACATATTATGAAGGTCACTTTAGTTACACTTTATGTTCTAATTTCACTTTGACCTGTGAGAGATGGTCATTTCACTTATGCAACCCGCTAGAGGGGTCACATGTTGTGAATGACTGGCCCTATCCTTGTTCAACCGACTACATCGGTTACTAGTTATATGTAATGGGCGTGAAATATGTATCAATGACCATGTTGGAAATTGCAAATGACGTACTCTTTCTTATCGACAGTTAATATTCAAATTTTGACCTCGACTCCTGTGTTTGAAATTTGACGGTTTCCAGAATATCTTTCTATTATGGCAGTGGTGTTTAAGGCTTTTTTAGGCTAATTTTAGATATTAAGGTGGCAGTTTTTGTTGGAACTTTTAAAACATTTTTTTAAAGGGACGATTCCTTCTACTCTTACTGTCCATTTCTCATGCAGGTTGAAGATATATTTTTTTTAAAAAAGGAAGTTATTTTTAAGGAGAGCTTTTAGGATGTACAAAGGTAGTTAGAAGATTTTGATTTATTTCTATTCTCTCATGCATTGAAGACATTATAAGGAAATTTTTCTTTGGGAAGTTTAAAGAATATACTTTTTGGATCTGAGATAATATTTTTGAGGCAAATTGAATTTTTCTTTCTTGAGGTTTATTATGAAGAATATGAAAAGTCTTTTGTTCTAGATTGAAGAATATTTTGAAGAAGACAAAGGATATTGTTTGCAGATTATGAAGGGTCGAGATAATAAAATGGCAAGAATATTTTCATATTGGAATGATGGACCTTTGTAGAGGAAAAGAGATAAATTTTTATTAGATGGAAGAGGAATGTGAAGGGCTTTGAAGAAGAATTGAATGATTTTATTTTGTAGGTGAAAATGTATGGTCATGCAGAGAAGAAGGAGATGAAATATATGATGCAGAAGATGAATAGTTTTTCAAAAAGGATGAATAAGAAAGGATTCTTCTTTTTATGTATTTTTTATTTGCAGGTGCATTATGTCATTAGATTTTTGAAGATCATAGATGTAGGATTGAAAATGTTTTTGTGAATTTTTGAAAAAGAAATACAAATGAGTTAGGGTTTTGTGAATGTAAGATCATGTTTTGACAGAGAAGAATATGAGCAGAGAGATGAAGAGTTTGCAAATATAATCAGATGATAATATGATACTATGTTGTGATGTGGATTAATATGCAGTAATGAAAATATTATACAAATGAATCATGTGATGTATGAGATCGTGATTTTTGCAGGAATGATCCAAACAAGGTTGAAGACATCATGCAATAAACTTTCAAATTGAACCATGAAGACAATATGCAGTTGATTATGTTTCAAGAGAATTGGTTGTAAATTGGTGAAGAGACTAACATTTAGATTGAATTGAGTGTGACTGAAAAGAGATATGCAAATTCAGAGAAGATAGGTTATGTAATGGTGGAAATCAAATTGTATTGCAATCATTTCTTGCACATCTTGTAGTATTGTTTTGATGGTGGGTTTATGTGCCAGTGAGGCTTTGTTGGTCAATGAGACCTCTTTGTAGTCAATGAGACTTGAATGGTCAGTGAGAATTTGTTGTTGTTGGCAAGAGACACTGCAAGGCATGTCATGTGTTGTCATTGATGGAAACTAAGTCCATTCCACACATCCATAGTGTAGTATCAGATCATACCAGAAGTCAATTCTAAGATTTGTCTAGTTCAGATAGAGAGGAATAGGGTATATGGCAGAGTTTAGTATTTTGGTCAGTAGATCTCTCCAGTTAATCATTGTGTCTTGCAAATCTAAGGGAGTGTAAAGGATTGTCAGGAAAATCTAAGTCCAAGATTTCAACCTCCGGTAACAAAGGGATTAAAAGTTATGAGCATCTGAGTACCAGATCCTAATATGATAGAACAGTTCAGTGAAAGAATAGGCTGACTTGTGTTAGATCCTTGTGCGGACCTAGTAGAAGTGTTTTGGTGAGTTGTGTATGGGATATAATGTTAGTGGTTGATATGAATGGTGACCTACAAATGTTATTTCTAGTACACATCAATATTGATGTATGGATTCAACCGACAGAACAAAGTACTTGTATTATTTGTTAAGTTCTTCATAAGGCCAACAGATAGGTGATTGAGTTTGTTGATGTGGATATATATAACTGATGGATTCAAGTGTTGTGAGTAGTGATTGTGATGCGAATATGGAGTAAGTGAAAAAAAGGTAGATAGAAGTACGAAAGAGAAAATATCTAAGGTCTGGATTATGGCAGAGCAGTAAACAGGGTAGAATAAAGATGAAGTGTGTAAAATCAATATTCTGTGCTTAACTGGAACTAAATTCTTACATTGGCAGATGCTACTTATCAATTCAAACAATCTGTAATCCTTTTGTAATCATTCTTGTAGGTAGTGAGCCTCTCTTGAGTAGTGAACTCTGGGCAATGAGCTTGAAGGCATGTGCCTTCCCCTTTGTAATACTTTTAATAGAGTATAATCTTTGTGGGTTAACCCCCACCATAGTTTTTCCGTTAACCAGGTTTCCACATCAAAATCTTGGTATCAAGTGTGCTATTTATGTTTCTACTCATGTATTATTAATTCTTGCTTTTCATGATTATGTCATTAACCTATTAAGAAGTGGTAAAGAAGAATTAACTACAGCAAGCTTTAAAAGTTTTAAGACAACTAATTGACCCCCCCTCTCAGTTGTCAACCCTAATTCCAACAATTGGTATCAGAGCAAGGTTCCTTTGAAAAAGTTTAACAACTTAAGGAAGATCTGGGAAGGTAGTAAAATGGATGAATACAACCTCCAAGGACAACTTAAACTCGCTTTAGAAGATCTTGATTAGTCTAGAGCAGAAGTTAAAGAGTTGCAAGAGAACATTAAAAATGCAAAAGACTTCATTGAGACTTTAAAAGAAAAAATGAGCATATCCAATGAAAAAAGGAAGGAATAACCTCTTCAACTGGGAAATCATTATGAAGACAACAACGTGGATAAGGCCCTAAAAGAGATGACAAAGGAAGTTAGCTAAATAAGTTGTCCTAAAACATGAGATGGAATCCGGGGTGATGAGGTTAACCAAGGAAATTGAAGATAGGAAGACAACTGAAGAAGAACTGAATCAAAATTTAAAAGAAAGAACTAAAGAATGTTGCAGATTGGATGGAATAATTGGCCTCCTAGAGTCTAATCTACAAGAAAGCAGAGACAATGAAAGAGAACTTGAGAGGCAAATTGTCATTCTCAGACATGACCTAGAAATTGCAAATGAATACAAGGAGAAGTTTAAGATAATCTCATCTAAACTTGAAGCACTACTTGAAAGTCAAAAAAAGGCTGATGACAAGCATGGTCTTGGATATGAGAAAGATGAAAGTTCTGAATCCGGACAAAGAAATTCTCAACCAAGGAATGGGAGAAACAGACCTAGAAGACCTCCGGTAAGACAACCTAATGCTTAAAGATATCCATCCTTCAATGGCAATTGTTTCAATTGCAATAAATTTGGTCACAGAGCTACTCAGTATAGAAGAAAAGCAAATCAAAATGGTCCATCCTTCTCTAATCAATGCTTCAAGTGTAAGAGGTATGGTCATAGATTAAATGAATGTAGAAGTATGATAATGAATAACTCTAGAGGAAATGGCAACTCCTTCAATGGCTACTATTTTACCTGCAATGGATTTGGACACATGGCTAATTAGTACAGATCAAGACGAAATCAAGCATATAAGGAAAGAAATGTTGTGTGCTTTAATTGCAATAGATTTGGTCATATTGCAAGATTCTACAAAAGTAGGAATAATGAAAGAAGAGGTCCGGTAAACAGAAAACTGGATGAGAAGAGACAAGACAAAGGTAAGGGAAAAATTGATGTGAATGAGATCCAAAATGAAATGAGCAAGACATGGGTCAAGAAAAGTGTTGTGAATAATAGTAATGGGACCGCACTAGAATTCGGTGTTGATAATTCCTCTGAGAATTGAATTAGGAGCTCTGTCTCAGGGGAAGCTGCAATAAAATCTAAAATCCCCTAGCCAGTAAGTGGGTGCCTAAATTTGGCACAATGAGAGAAAATAATTTGGATTATTATACATCATTTGAAAGGATTTCCAGAAGATAAAAAGTGGATATGATGATTTGCGGAACAATTGAAGATCAACTGTTTGTAGAAACAGTGTAACCAGATGTGTTAGGGTAGAGCATTTATTACAAAGGCAAATTAGGTTTTGCGGAGCATAAAAAGGTCATTCATTCTTCATTTGAATCACTTTTCACTCAAAGAAAGTAAGAAGAATAGTGTCTGAGATGAGATTACAAAGAATTGAAGTGCGACCGACGAATTTATCTATCAACCCTAATTTCATGAAAAAGGTATTTATCTGTGAAGCTTTGAAATTGTAATCTTTTTACAATGGTTACACCTTTGGTTGTTGATATTATTGAAAGGCCTCGACCAAAATTTAAAAAGCATCCACTCAAATCAATAGAAGTTGATTCATTAGGTGCATTTTCAAGTGTTCCATATGGTGTGCTGTATACTGAACATATTAGGGTTTATATTCATGTGAACATAGATGAATTTGGGGACTCAATATTATGGGGTTTCCAACATTCAATGAAGATGAATGGGTCACGTATGTTTTAAGCTGAATTCATGATGAGTTTTTGTGGATAATGAAACCATTCAAAATTACAAAGGATGCTATCAGGATTGTGACTGGGTTGAATTCAACCAGTGGATTACCCATGCTGAAAGTCATGAAAAACCAGACAGTGACTGATGCTACCGGTGCCAAGTTTGACAAAAGGGCAATGACCATCAATGATATTATAGAACCAGATGTTAAGTTTGCCTCTATGGTGATTGGCTACAAGATTTAGCACTCCAGTAGGGAAAACTCTGTCTCTGGAGTGGCCATATATGTTGCATACAAAATGCTAAAGGAAAATGTAGATTATGATTTGTGTGAATTATTGCAGAACCAACTAATTGAGAACTTAAACAAAATCAAGAAAGACAAGAAAAACACCTTCAAATATGGTACCTGGAGTAAAAGGTGTACACTGGACTAATGATGAGCCAGTAGCTATTCAGATCAGAGATCATCTTCGCAGCATTGGTGACTGTAAAGCACATAAAACTGCTATTTGGGGATACTTCAAGAATTTTCAAAATATGATGCATTCTAGAGAAAGAATCCCCAAATCAGTTGTTGAGAAGTACAAGAATGAAATATGCTTTATGGTTGACATTGAGCAATGCTTAATGGAAGCAGTAGAACCTAGAACTATTTGGATCATGCCCATGTGGTATGAGATAGATGGAAAAATCTTGAACATGTATGCTCAACACCTTTTGAGCAAGCCAAAAGACACAATAGTTGAAAGATTTGGGACATGTGAGGAACTAAGTGTAAAATTGCATGATGAGCTCAAAAAACCTAAAACCAAAAGGAAAGTAAGAAAAGAAGTTGAGCAATTGGCTGAGAATCTAGGCCTCACAAAGGAAGTTGTGAGACAATTCAGGGAAAGAATTGAAAAGGTAGAGAAGGAGAAATAGGACAAGAAACAAGGAAGAGCTCTAGTAGAATCCTCCTCCACTCTAAGGACTACTAGGATCTTTGCTGCTATCCCTGTTCCCCCAAAGTCTACAAATCCTGAGAAATTGGAAGACATATCATCTGGTGAAGGTACAAAAAGAAAGAAAATAAAAGCCACAAGAGTGTATATGAGAACAAAAGATGATGAAGAGACGAAGACAGATGAAGAGGTTAAAGAAATAAGATCTAAGAGGGCCAAGACTTTAAAGGATTCTAAGGACCATCCTTCTAAAAGCAAAAAGGCAAGTAAAAAGTAAGAAACTGGTAAGGTTTCTATGACAGTTAATAAAATTGTAAAATAATTACTATTCATGGAAATTTAAGGCCTAGCAGAGAATATTATGATAATTTTGATAAAGAAAATAAGAAAATCCTGGAGGATTCCACCATCTTGTACTTGAATAAATTCAATAGAGCCCTACTAGAAATTTTGCAAGAGATTCCTAAAAGTTTAAGGAATATACTAGAGATGAGGAAGGAAGCTGCCAAGGCTAAAGACCTAGAACTCAAAGAACTTGTCCTCTCCACCCTATGTCCAGTAATGACTAGAAGGGAAGCAAATAAAATCCTTAAGGAAGTAAAGGATGAATTCAAAAGCAAGATCTGGATGAACAAGCTAATGCTTGGTGAAACAAAGGAAGTTGTAAAGGAAACAGGGGAAATTTTAAGGAAGGCCCTAGACAAAGATAAATATTATGTTGTTTCAAAGGAACAAGTTGAAGAAGAGACTAGAAAGGGAAATGATCCTCTGAAGCAAACCTATGTGGAGACACTAAGTCCTACTCAAGATGACTCTGAGAAGAACAAGGATCAAAAGACAGAAGAGGCTGAAGGCAAAAAGGATACCCAGGATCAAACAGATGGAGTTAACACAGAAGTAAACATGGAAACAGAAATTCCCACTACAGTTGGCTCATAGAAAAAAAAAAAAAGTCAAAGGTAAGGAAGATAAAGCAGAAGAAGATGGTGCAAATATTGATGCACCCAAACAAAATAGTCCTGAAACTGAAACTGAGAAAACTCAAGAAGATGGCCCATAATTTGTGACAAGAGACATTGCAGATGCAGTGAAGAGTTTCCTGAGTAAAGAGATGCTAGAGTTTGATGAACCAGAACTGATTCGAGGACCAATCAACCTAGATACTCTCTCTGGTCCAAATGATGAAGATATCATCTTTCACACAAGCTAAGGCAAGTGAAAAGATATTGAAATCTCACATAGAGGATAGTGAGTTGTTAGGCCTTGCATCTGGTATATTGGAGAAGATAATGCCAACCTTCTAGAAGAATCCATCTAATTCTCCCTTTGGTAATCTAAAGAGCCTTGTAAATTCTATAAGTACACACTTTGAGTCCTTTGAGAAGTCTGAAGAGATTAAAATTTGGAATGAATTTTTGGATAATAGATTCCGTGAGCTAAAGGGCCTAATAGGGAATGATAGAAAAATACTTGATATTAGTATAAAGAGTATTCAAAATTCTCTCAATGACAAAAGTGATGTATACAAATTTTGTCTATCTTGGCCCAAAGTTATTAAGGATATTGAGAAGAAGATAAAGGAGCAAGAGTAAAGTCTATTAAATCTATCTCAAAACTTTGATCCTCTAACAGTTTCTCCGGTAAGTCAGGAGTGTCAAGAAATCAGCTTGATTGATGAAATAAAGAAGCTTGTTAAAGAAAAGAGCAATATTGTGGAGAGAATGTGTGAGCTCTGGGGATTAATTGCTCCCAAGTTAGAAACAATGTTTACTGCTTTATCAGAAGCCCAAGTTGCAGTCTGGACAGGTGATTCTTCAGATCTGAAGAAAGCAAAAACATAGGTACACTTACTAAGAGAACAAAGCTCAATTTTGGATGGCATGAAAAGTAGTTGGTCCTTTGAACTTGTGCAGTTGAAAAATAGTTTTGCAGATATCCTCAAGTTCATGTAAATATAATGCATGGATTATTTGTACATATGCGACCTTACATACAAATTTCTTGTGAAAATTTTGGTTTGCGGATCCCACCCTTTGCCATTGATGTCAAAGAAGGAGTGAGAGATAGTGAAAAATGAAAGAAAATGAAGAATCCATCAAAGGGGGAGTAGTGGAAGAATATATAAGTGTACACAGTAGGGGGAGTCAGTCATGACACTTGGTCATTTTTCACTAAGTGTTGCCATCAATGCCAAAGGGGGAGATTGTTTGAAAGAGACACTGTAAGGCATGTATTTTGTTGTGATTGATGGCAACTAAGTCCATTCCACACATCTATAGTGCAGTATCAGATCATAACAAAAGTTAGTTCCAAGATTTGTCTAGTCCAGATAGACAGGAACAAGGTATATGGTAGAGTTCAGTATTTTGGTTAGTGGATCTCTCTAGTTAATCATTGTGTGTTGTGAATCTAAGGGAATGTAGAGGAATGCCAAGAAAATCTAAATATAAGATTTCAACCTCTGGTAACAAAGGGATTAAAATTTATGGGCATCTGAGTACTGGGTCCTAATTGTTGGCAAGAGACACTATATGGATTCATGGTTGTTGTCATTGATGGCAACAAAGGTCATCCCACATATCCGCAAGTCATGATGTGTCTCTACCGGAAGTCAGAATAAAGAATGTTGTGGTCCGGTGAAGAAGAACAGAGCATGTGGCAAGGTCCGACAGATTGGTCCGGACCTCTCAGTGGAAGTGTCTTGGTACAGTGCGGATTTGGGAAAGTCAAAAGGACTACCCTGAGTGGTATATTCCAAGGATTTAGCCTCCGGTGATGAACAAAGAAAAAGATATGAATGGTTGAGTACCGGATTCCTGAGAGACAGTGAAAACAGAGGAAGAACAGACTGGCAGAGTATCAGACTGCTTTCCGGATGGGTTACTGATGATGACAGAAGTTGTGAAGGCATGAATCATGTTTGGCCGACATGATTAATGATATCTACAAGTATATGCTTGATCCGCATTGCTTGGTGAGGAAGGATTCAGCCGACAGAATGAAAGTTTATAAGAAACTAGACTGTTCCGGATGCCGACTAGAAAGGTGATGAAATTACTTGTGCGGATATATATAGAGGATGGATTTAGTTGTGAAATGTGTGTTAGTGTGGAGATAAATGCGAATAAGTCCAGAGAAAGAGCAGAGATAGCAAAAAGGATCCGGTATGTGAAAGATAGCAGAATAAAGAACAGAGAAAAGATGAAGTGCAGCAGATCAGTGTACTGAGCCTAACCGGAACTGAACTCCAGCATATGCAGATGCTTCCAATCAGTTCAAGACTGTGATTCTCATCACTTTGTAGACAGTGTGTCTTTTTGTAGGCAGTGGGCCTCTTGTGAGCAGTGTGCTCGGGCAGTGAGCCCTAATTGGCAAGTGCCATTTTTGTAATTTCCTATTCTTCTAACAGAGAATAATTCTTGGGTTAATCACCCCGTGGTTTTCTCCCTTAACAGGGTTTCCACGTCAAAAATACTGTGTCATGTGTTTCTTATTTCATGGTTAATGTTTTGTGTTTGATTTTATGCTGCTTCAATTAAAAGGAAAGTTCAATAAGGGAAATAATTAGGATAACTGATTCACCCCCCCCTCTCAGTTATCAACAATTGGTATCAGAGCTAAGTTCCTCCTAATAGAGCCTAACAGCTTGAGGAAGATCTGGGATTTCAAATGGATGCATATGGTTTAAGGGAGCAACTCAAGACTGCCCTTGAGGATCTTGAACAGTCAAATTCTGAAGTCAGTGAATTAAAGGAAAGACTCAAACAGGCTGATGAATTCATGAGAGAATTAAAAGACAAATTAAGTCTCTCTATGAAAAAGAGAAAGGAGCTGCTTCAACAGTTGGCAAGACAAAGTGAAGAAAGCAATACAAATGAAGAATTGACTGAGCAAACCAAGTTAAGTGAAAAGTTATCAAAAGAAGTCATTATGTTAAGACATGAAATGGAATCAGGAACTATAAAGTTTACTCAAGAGATTGAAGAAAAAAGAAAGGCTGAAGACAATCTAAGACAATCTCTTAAAGAAAAATCAGAAGAATGCCACCAGATGGACAGGATTATCAGACATCTTGAATCTGATCTTGAAGATGCCAAAGATAATGAAGGAAAACTTGAGGATCAAATTACCTCTCTCAAAAGAGACCTTCAAACAGCAAATGAATATAAAGAGAAATTCAAGATAAGTTCTGCTCAACTTGAAGTTCTTCTTGGAAGTCAAAAGAGGACAGATGACAAGTATGGCTTGGGATATGAGAAAGGAGAAAGCTCCGGATCCGGTCAGAAGAATCTTGGATCAGAAAATCCAAGGAGCAGGCCTAGAAGACCTCCGGTAAGACAGCCAAATGCTCAAAGTTATCCATCCTTCAATGGATACTGCCACAGCTGCAACCACTTTGGTCACAAAGCTAATCAGTGCAGAATGAGAATGAATCAGAATAATTCATCCTTCTCCGGACAGTGCTTCAACTGCAAAAGGTATGGACACAAATCCCATGAATGCAGAATTATGCAAGTAAACAAATCATTCAAAGGTAGATGCTTCACATGCAATAGAATAGGTCATAGGGCTAATCAATGCAGATCAAGAGGATATCAGTCAAATATGCAAAGAAATGTTATTTGCCAAATCTGCAATAGGTCCGGTCATAATGCTAAAGTCTGCAGAAACAAGAATCAGGACAAGAGAGGTCCGGTGTATAATCAGAATCAAGACAAGGGTAAACAAAAGATGAATGCGGATGAGGTTAGGAATCAGATGAGCAAGATTTGGGTAAAGAAAAGTTCAGAGAATGTAGAGGTTGGATCCGCACCAGACTCTGGTGCTGATATTTCTTCCGGAAATTAAAAGTGAGCTCAGGCTCAGGGGGAGACTCAAAGAAAATCCTGTTCCCCCAGCCAAACAAGTGGTGCCGGATGTGGCACAGGATGCGGATTAAAGGGTTAGTAGATATGAGTCTTGAGATGTTACAGTTAAGATTTCAGAGGTCCGCATGAAGATCGGAAGGAGTTGTGGCTGCCGGTATAGAACCGGGTCCGGCAAGTATCCGGAGGTGACAGAGGATCACAAAAAGGTCCGGTGAGGTCCGGAATTGTATTATCATATTCTGCGGATTGGACAGAGTGTTTGAGATGATCTTGTAATATGCTACCTCGATTTATTCATGATTGAAAGATCCGGATGATATCCACAGATCAGGACTAATCCGGGATACTCCAAGCTATTCAGACAAGGCAAACCGGAATGATGTAGGTGAAGCATTTATTGCAGACAGGTATTAGGGTTCGCGGAGCAATTTAAGGGATTTCTCAAAGGTCATTTGCTCATTCTGCACTCGAGAAGAAGCGAAAAGTGGAGCTCTGCAACAAGGTTCTTCAAGCACACCAAGGATCTCCTGCCGAAGCTATTGGATAAAGAAATCAATCCAACCACTCCGCGCAAACCGAAGACGCATAAGGTATTCTCCGTTTTTCATTACCTCACTGCAAATCTTTGAAGAATGGCTACTCCAAACATAGTTAAGATCTCCGATAGACCTCGCCCCTCATTCAAGAAACATCCCTACAAATCATTGGAGGTAGACCCACTAGGAGCCTTCTCTAGTGTTCCTCATGGAGTTTTACACACCGAAGACATTAGGGTTTACATACATGCAAACATTGAGGAATTTGGGGAATTCAAATTAAGAGACCTCTATCACAAGCAGCTGATTGACAATGCTTTTGAGCTTAAACCAGAGTATAAGGATATTCAGAAGAAACAATTTGAGCAATTTATTCATTTCCCCTGCTTTGAAGAAGATGAATGGGTCCGGTATGTACTGAGCAGGATGCATGACAACTTTCTATGGCTAGATAGACCCTGTAAGATCACAAAAGAGGCAATTAGAGCAGTAACTGGCCTATACTCTTCCGGAGGGGTACCTATCCTCAAATCTGTCAAGAACAACATTGTAACAGAGGCCACCGGATCAAAATTTGACAAGAGGGCAATGACCATTGAAGATATTTCGGATCCGGATATCAAATATGCATCAATGATAATAGGATACAAGATCTATCACTCCAGCAGGGAGAATTCTGTATCCGGAACTGCAATATACACTGCTTATGAAATGTTAAGAAAGAATGCAGAATATGATCTCTGCGAACTACTACTAAGCCAATTAATGGAAAACATACAGAAAATCAAGAAGGATAAGAAGAATTCCTTTAAGTATGGTACTCTTATTGTATGTCTATTCTTCTATTTCATGAATGAGCTACCCGGAACAAGTGGATGGGTATGGCAGAATGACAAACCTGTTGCAGTCCAGATAAGAGACTACTTGCATGGACTTGGGGATGCAAAAGCGAGAAATTCAGCTCTATGGGGATACTTCAAAAACTTTCAGAGCATGATGCAAGCAAGAGAGAGAATTCCTCAGTCTCTCATTGAGAAATACAAGGACTCAGTGTGCTTTATGGTTGACACTGATCAGTGCCTAATGGAGGCAGTGGAGCCAAGGACTGTCTGGATCATGCCCATGGGGTATGAAGTTGATGAACAGATAGTGGAGCTGCATGTTCAACACATGCTAAGTCAGCCCAAAGATCCTAAGGCAGAAAGGTTTGGAACCTTTGAGGAACTGAGTGTAAAAATACATGTAGAACTCAGGGAACCTGAGATTAAAAGAAAGGTAAGAAAAGAAGTAGAGCACATTGCTCAAGGCCTAGGTATCTCAAAGGAGGCACTTGATGCCAGCCGGGAAAAGAGGAGGAAGGCCGAGGAAGAAGAGAAAAGCAAAGAAAGTGCTCCGGTTGGAGCTCCCACCCGGACCAGATCAACAAAGAGATTTGCACCTCCCTCAACCAAAAGTTCAAAACCGGAAGTCCAGGCATCTGGTAAGAGATCCAAGACAAAAGCCACAAGGGCTTATGGAAGCCAAAAGGATGAAGAGGAAACAGAATCAGATGAGGGAGTAAGAGAAGTAAAGAAACAGAAGAAGAAAGGATCCGGTAAGCCCTCCACAGGCCAAGACAAGGATGAAATGGCAGAGGTAACTGTTGAAAAGCCCACTCTGTCACTAGAGAGCATAATCAAGTCGGTCACGGTGGATGGAAACCTTCAACCAATGACTGAATCCTATGATGACTTCAGTGAGGCAGACCAAAAGACTCTGCAGGAAGCCACAGTTAAATATCTGAACATATACAATAAGGCTTTCATTGAGATCATATCTCTCATTCCTAAAAGCCTAGAGAAGGAAATGGAAGTAAGAAAGAATAATGCTCATGCCAAAGATCTTGAGATCCGGGAGCAGATAGCTATTCAGCTATATCCTCAAATTGATCCCAAGACAATGAACATTATCTTCAAGGACTGCAAAGATGAGTTCAGAAGCAAAGCCAGGATGAATCAACTCATGCTTGGTGAGACTGACAAAGTGGCCCAAGAAACAGAAGAGATCCTCCGGAAGGCCTTCAAAAGGTTCAATCTTCCTATTGTAGAGGACTTAGGTGCAGAAACAGCTGCTGATTTGGAATCTTCTGTTCCGGAAGAAGTGAGCCCTGAACAGACAAGTGAGGACTTGGGACCCTCTGCTCAAGAAGAAGTGGCCCATGAACAAGTTAGCATCTCTCCTCCGGTTTCCCCTACAGTCTCCGGATCCAAAGAAGAAGAGCAATTACAGGAGAAGGAAGCAGTGGTGAAAGACAAAGAGGTTGACAGTTCTAAGACTGCAGAAGAGAAGAAACATCTGTCTCCGGCAAGAGACACTGCACAAACTGTTCAACAATTTTTGAGCAAAGAAACTCTAGAGATTGATGAACCGGAGCTTCTAAAAGGCCCATTTGATTTTGACTCTCTCTCTCCGGTACAAACAATGAAGATAGCTTCATTTGCAAATGCCAAGGCAAATGAAAAGCTCCTGAAGTCTCATATGGAAGACTGTGAGTTGATAGAGGCTGCCTCCGGAGTACTTGTGAAGATCATGCCATCAATCCAAATAGATCCGACAGCCTCCACTTCCGGTAATCTAAAAACCTTAGTCAGCAGTGTTGATACACATTTTGATTCTCTAGAAAAATCAGCTGAAGAAAAGGTCCGGAAGGAATTTTTGGATAAGAGATTTTCAGAGATATTAGAATTAATTTCTAAAGATAGGAAGATTGTAAGCATTGGAATAAAGAGCTTAGAGAATGCTCTTAAGGATGGCGGTGATATCTATAAATTTTGTATATCCTGGTCAAAGGCAACAGCCGCATTTGACAAGAAAATAAAAGAGGAACAGGATAAGCTACAAAGCTTATCTCAAAGTTTTGATCCTCTCTCTTCCTCTATAATAAATCAAGAATGTCAGACTATTGCAGTCTTGAACGAAATAAAGAATCTTGAGAAGGAAAGGAAGAACATCACCAACCGGATGGGAGAACTTAGAAGGATTATAATCCCTAAGTTGGAAACCATGCATGAGGCCATCAGTGATGCTAGGACCACCGCCCAAACAAAAGATCCGACAGATCTCAAGCGGACAGAAGCGTTTGCATTTTTGTTAAGTGGTCACATTTCAATTTTGGACAGAATGAAGCAAAGTTGGGCTACCGAAATGATTCAATTACAGACATCCTTTGCAGACATTCTTCAATATATGTGAGTATGTAAATATGCGGCTAAGTATAAGAAATTTTTGAAAATTTTGATATGCGGACCCTACCCTTTGCCATTGATGTCAAAGGGGGAGTGAGGAGCAGTGAAAAATGAGGGATCCAACTAAGGGGGAGTTCCGGAAATTGTATATAAAGACAGAGCATCAGCAAAGGGGGAGCATAGTGAAAACACTTAGTCATTTTTCACTAAGTGTTGCCATCAATGCCAAAGGGGGAGATTGTTGGCAAGAGACACTATATGGATTCATGGTTGTTGTCATTGATGGCAACAAAGGTCATCCCACATATCCGCAAGTCATGATGTGTCTCTACCGGAAGTCAGAATAAAGAATGTTGTGGTCCGGTGAAGAAGAACAGAGCATGTGGCAAGGTCCGACAGATTGGTCCGGACCTCTCAGTGGAAGTGTCTTGGTACAGTGCGGATTTGGGAAAGTCAAAAGGACTACCCTGAGTGGTATATTCCAAGGATTTAGCCTCCGGTGATGAACAAAGAAAAAGATATGAATGGTTGAGTACCGGATTCCTGAGAGACAGTGAAAACAGAGGAAGAACAGACTGGCAGAGTATCAGACTGCTTTCCGGATGGGTTACTGATGATGACAGAAGTTGTGAAGGCATGAATCATGTTTGGCCGACATGATTAATGATATCTACAAGTATATGCTTGATCCGCATTGCTTGGTGAGGAAGGATTCAGCCGACAGAATGAAAGTTTATAAGAAACTAGACTGTTCCGGATGCCGACTAGAAAGGTGATGAAATTACTTGTGCGGATATATATAGAGGATGGATTTAGTTGTGAAATGTGTGTTAGTGTGGAGATAAATGCGAATAAGTCCAGAGAAAGAGCAGAGATAGCAAAAAGGATCCGGTATGTGAAAGATAGCAGAATAAAGAACAGAGAAAAGATGAAGTGCAGCAGATCAGTGTACTGAGCCTAACCGGAACTGAACTCCAGCATATGCAGATGCTTCCAATCAGTTCAAGACTGTGATTCTCATCACTTTGTAGACAGTGTGTCTTTTTGTAGGCAGTGGGCCTCTTGTGAGCAGTGTGCTCGGGCAGTGAGCCCTAATTGGCAAGTGCCATTTTTGTAATTTCCTATTCTTCTAACAGAGAATAATTCTTGGGTTAATCACCCCATGGTTTTCTCCCTTAACAGGGTTTCCATGTCAAAAATACTGTGTCATGTGTTTCTTATTTCATGGTTAATGTTTTGTGTTTGATTTTATGCTGCTTCAATTAAAAGGAAAGTTCAATAAGGGAAATAATTAGGATAACTGATTCACCCCCCCCCTCTCAGTTATCAACACTAATATGACAGGACAATTCAGTGAAGGAACATGCCGACTTGTGTTAGATCCTTGTGCGGATCTAGTAGAAGTGTTTTGGTGAGTTGTGTATGGGATATAATGTTAGTGGTTGACATTAATGGTGACCTGCAAGTGTTATTTTTTGTACGCATCAATATTGATGTATGGATTCAGCTGACAAAACAAAGTACTTGTATTATTTGTTAAGTTCTTCATAAGGCCGACAGTTAGGTGATTGAGTTTCTGATTTGGATATATATAACTGATGGATTTGAGTGTTGTGAGTAGTGATTGTGATGCAAATATGGAGTAAGTGTGAAAAAGGCAGATAGAAGTGCAAAAGAGAAAAGATCTAAGGTCTGGATTATGGCAGAGCAGTAAATAGGGCAGAATAAAGATGAAGTGTGTAAAATTAGTATTGTGTGCTTAATCAGAATTGAATTCTTGCATTGGCAGATGCTACTTATCAGTTCAAACAATCAGTAATCCTTTTGTAACCATTCTTGTAGACAGTGAGCCTCTCTTGCGTAGTGAGCTCTAGGTAGTGAGCCTGAAGGCATGTGCCTTCCCCTTTGTAATACTTTTAATAGAGTATAACCTTTGTGGGTTAATCCCCACCATGTTTTTTCCCTTAACCAGGTTTCCACGTCAAAATCTTGGTGTCAATTGTGTTATTTATGTTTCTACTCATGTATTATTAATACTTGATTTTCATGATTATGTCATTAATCTGTTAAGAAGTGGTAAAAAAGAGTTAATTACAGCAAGCTTTAAAAGTTTTAAGATAACTGATTCACCCCCCTCTCAGTTGTCAGCCATAATTCCAACAGTTGTACGAGTGAGGTTTGAATAATCTAGTGAGGCATTTTTCAGAGGTTTTTCTAGCCCAGGAGGGTTTTCCTTTCGTATAATCTTTTGTGTCTTGGTCTCATATCTTGTATTAATTCATACTTGTATATATGTGTTTGACAGTTAATTGATGTCTTCCTCTCTCTCTTTGTCTTGTAAATTAAAAGTTGTAAAAAGTTAAAAGTTTACACAACACTGATTCACCTCCCCTCTCAGTGTTGTCCTGGACTCCAACATCTTGTTGGGCATTTTTTGGATAAGACTATAGATGAAGTTATGGATTTATATGTGACAATAAAGGCATAGAAGGAGAAGTTGGATGTCCAGACAATAAGCAGATATAAATAGGTGATCAGCTCCAAATGCAAGAATATGCCCAGACCAAGGAGCAAAAGTTTGATAAGATTGATATAGATAAAACAATTACAGCATACGATCAGTATAAATTCCTAGATTCTGGAGGAGGGATAGTTGAGGAGGACATAGCTTCAAACACAGAGTAGTCTAATGCCCAAGGGATCAGTTTTGTAATCACAGGATATCAATGTGAAGAGCGCTTGTCAAGGTAAATATCCTAATGATTGGTGACATGCACATAGTGATGAAAGTAGATTGTCATTGATGTCAAAAAGGTGTTGGTATTGACAGGAGTTGTTCATGTCATCAGGATCACTGATTGATAAGAAACATCATCAGGTTATCTTCATGTTTGTCTCATAATGGTTTCTCATATTATAACTTGCTATGGTGTTCTTCATGTGGGTGTTGGCATTGGTATAGTTGTTCATGTTGCTTATGAAGATCTCAGTCATATTGTTGACATTTACCATTAGCAGAAGATTTGTTTGTTGTTTGAGAATATAAGGTCATCATCATGCCTTGCCATTGTGAGGCTTGTAGGAATTCATCATGTTGCAGGAGTTCATCTTCATAGAAATATTGCCTATCAAATATAGTGCACTTTATTTTATAAAATAAAGTTGACCTGTTGGGCAGGTCACAAGCCACTTAAGTGGCATCTTAAGGGTGTTTGCACCATCTGGAAACCGGTCCCTTCTCCATCTTCAATCACCAAAAATATGTAAAGATTTTATTTGAATTGGAAGAGTATCGAGCACTTTAAGGGGAGCATAAAGCATCAAATGTTTTATTTAAAATGAGAACCATCAAAGACCTTTATTTATTTTATGAAGAGCTTTATTCATGAAAAAGAATTGAATATGCTTAAAGAGGGGACCATGATTTATGATCTAAGGGAGCTCAATTTATTAAAAGGCATCGATTTATTAAAGTTAGAGCCATCAGTTTATAGAAGCTTAAGAGCATGATTTATATAAAGAAAGGCATCAAACTTAATTAAAGTGAGAGACCAATTTGTATTTAGAAACCTTTTTACAAACCCCTCTTTTGAAGGTCTTTTTCCATGTCATGACATCGTATATAATGAAGAACCTGAGCTATTTGTAAGGGGTTTTTTATTTTTTTAAAAAGGTAGATTTTTAGTGAGAAGATTTATTTCTAAATCTTCATCATCTTTCCCATGGAGTTTTGAGAGAAAGATATGATTGTTTTTAATTAGATTTGTGAAGATTTAATTGGAGAGTTTTTTTTAATGAAGAATTCTTTTTGGAAGAAATTTTTTTTAAGGCAGAGAATATGAAAAGAGTTTGAATTGGTTTGATAATTGAAGGCTTATTTTTATGTAATCTTATTTTGTTTGGAGATGGGTTTTGTGGATTGAAGGAGAAGAAGTTGAAGGGATTTTACAGAGAGGAGAAGAAGAAAATAAATGATATATTGAAGATTTTTTTTATTATGCAAATGAATTTTTATGTTGCAGGTGATTGAATTTCTTTTGCAGAATATGGAAGGTTTTATGCACAGTGAAATTGATTTGCATGACAGAGAATTTGAAGAGACCATTTTTGTAGATGCAAGAATATCAAGGATTGAAATAATTGTGGAGAGAAGATAAAATATGAAAAGTCATCTTGTATATAATGGTTTTACAAGAACATTGAAGTTGTTGTTGTGTGGATCATCATACAGGGTTGAATATAATTTGAAAATCCTCTTGAAGAGAAAATATAGATGACAAGTTTTGTATGTGATTTGAGTTAATGAGAAGTATGGTGATATGACAGACACATGTGAAAGAAGAAGTGATTTGTATTGAAATAGAGAAACCCTCTAAATTCTTGGTTTTAATTTGAGTATGTATTAGGGGTTGGTGCTCCTTGAAGTTGGTACTTCTAAATGAATTAGGGGTTGGTGCTCCTTGAAGTTGGTGCTTCTAAATGTATTAGGGTTTGGTGCTCCTTGAAGTTGGTGCTTCTAAATTTATTAGGGGTTGGTGCTCCTTGAAGTTGGTTCTTCTAAACATTGTAACCAGTGAGGTTTTTTCTTAAGCTAGTGAGGCATTTTGAGTGGTTTTTTCTACCCCAAGAGGGTTTTCCACTCTGTAATTTTATTGTGTCATAATCTCATGTCTTGATGTCTTCCAAAGCTTCATTTACCATATGTGATTTATTTGATTGATCATTTGTTGATTAATTGTTCAAGTAATTAGTTCAATTTTGATAAACCTCATTGTCAATTTTGAAAAATTGTAAAAATAATACAACACTGATTCACCCTCCCTCTTAGTGTTGTCCTGGACTCCTATAATTAGTATCAGAGCCAAGTTCCCTATAGAAGTCTAATAAGCTTGAGTAAGTCCTAGTAGTGGAGTTCAATGGGTAAGAAGAATAGAAATAAGGCCTCAAATAGAGAAAAGAAAGATGTTGATCAAAAGATTGTTAAACAAGCCGTAGTTAAGTCCTATAATGAGTTGTTGCTTGAGCCATTACTTAATGTAGATAGAAAATGTAATAAAAGGATTGGTTCTGCTGTTAAGATTCTTGACCAAAAGAAAGACCTCAATGATGATGAAGAAGAGGACAGCTTGGTGTCTAAAGAAAGTGTTAATGAAAGGAGACTTTCGCATGAAGGAGATGAGACTCAATCAGATTTAGAAGAAGAAGATCGCATTATGAGTGATAATGAACAAGAGTTTAAAATTGATATAGAAGGAGATCTCATGTGTTCTTTGAGTTAACTCAAGAAATACAAAAAGGAGAATTAGAAATTAGTGTTGCAATTACAACAACAAAGAGACTTCAAAAATAGAGCACTTTTAGACCTTGAAGATGTTAGAAATCTGATTATAGATTTGAGAAATCAAGTATGTGAATCAGATAAATTAATTATCAATATGAAGGCAGAGGTTGAGGAAGCTAAAAGGATAACTGATGTGACAAAGTTTGAGTTAGAAGCCAAAGCAATTGAATGTCAAAAGCTTGAAGGAGAAATAGTCTCTTTAAGAAAAGATCTTGGGGATTTTAAGAAGCAGTTAGAAAAGAATCTAAAATTTGAAGAGTACAAGAAAATTACATGAGATGCTAAGTAAACAAAAATAATATAGAGACACTTCTGGTCTTGGCTATGAAAAGGGAGAGTGTTCCAAAGTCAAAGAAACTCCTAGAAAGAAAATTAATCTTCATGTTGCTGCTCCTAAAGGCAAAATGAACTATCAAAAGAGAAATTCAAGAAGAATTGCTCCAATCAGGCAAGCATATATGTATAGGTATAATTATTCATTTTTTGGTTATTGTTATACCGATAATCACTTTGGACATAAAGCAGTTAATTGCAGAAGAAATCAATTGGATTCAATAAGGAATGCTAATATTGTGTGTTTCAAGTGCAATTCTCCTAGTCACAAAGCATATAGTTGCAGAATGTATGAAAGAATAGCATCACCTGGTTTGAAAGGTTGGAAAAAAGAAAAAGATTGAAAAGGTTTGGGTGAAGAAATCTGGACAAAAGAAAGAATCTGTGAAAGTTTTGAAGTAGAAACAAGATCAAGAGAAAATAAATTCTAAACTGGTGCATCCTACACAAGTCACTTCATTAGTTGCATAACACATGGCATGAAGTTAGGGGGAGTTGTTCATGTCTTATCAATTATCCCCAAATAAGTCTTGGGAGGTTGAAAATGGAAGAAGTTAATTCATTGCACATGTCTCTACATTTGGTTTTGCAAAAGTATTGATAATGGTTATATATATATATATATATATATATATATATATATATATATATATATATATATATATATATATATATATATATATATATATATATATATATATATATCAAATTTGACATTGTGTTGCAAAAAGGTATCTTGTGCAGGAACAGGAGGATGGTCTTCATCAATATAATTTTCATCTCTTCAGATAGTTTGCATTATTTATCATGTCAAGATGTGTGTATAGAAGTAAATTGGTTGCTGGTTGATTGTCAATCTTGGAAGGCTTATTAATGTCATCTCTAGAGTGGTCATCATGAGTTGTGAATATTGTGATGAATTGTCTTCATCATCATAATATTTCTTGTTGAGCCTACATTATTGTTCATCATAAGTGTTGATGTGTTTTTGATATCTTTGCATGGAGGTTAGTTCATATGAGTCTTTTCAAAGAAGTCAATTTTATGCCTTCATTGGTTGGGAGATTTTTGGAGATTTGTCAAAAAGGGTTTGATAATTGTGAAAGAATTGTTTGGCATAAAAATTTGTTTTGCAATCAAGTGATGTCATCAAGATTTTGTCAAAAGAAGTGTTCATAAGATTTCATTGATATCAATTTTCATCTTCATATTTGTGTTGTGTCAAGAAGTGATATTATGCTATAAATATGGTATAGTCTATGGGCAACTTATGACAATGGTTTGATGCTTGGTTTGGTACGCCTTATATGATGTTGTTCTCAAGTCTTATGCTTCAGGATGTATGTCTTCAGAGATGTGCTTCATGGTGACTTGTTGATTCTCAAGTTGAAGAATTGTTCATTGTGCAAATATACAAGAACAGAGCTTTCAGCAAAGGTGATCAGTGCATTGAATTTTATTTTTTAGGAGACTAGTGGTGTCAAAGTCTTGAGGGGAGATAATAGCCTTTGTCATCAAATGTCAAAAGGGGGGAGAAAGGAAAATTGCATCATGCAGTTTTGCCATCAATGACAAAGGGGGAGATTGATGAAAGTAGATTGTCATTGATGTCAAAAAGGTGTTGGTATTGACAAGAGTTGTTCATGTCATCAAGATCAGTGATTGATAAGAGATGTCATCAGGATATCTTCATGTTTGTCTTAGAATGGTTTCTCATGTTCTAACTTGTTATGGTGTTCTTCATGTGGGTGTTGGCATTGGTATAGTTGTTCATGTTGTTTATGAAGATCTCAGTTATATTGTTGACATTTACCATTAGCAGGAGATTTGTTTGTTGTTTGAGAATATAAAGTCATCATCATGCCTTGCCATTGTGAGGCTTGTAGGAATTCATCATGTTGTAGGAGTTCATCTTCATAGGAATATTGCCTATTAAATATAGTGCACTTTATTTTATAAAATGAAGTTGACCTGTTGGGCAGGTCACAGGCCACTTAAGTGGCATCTTAAGGGTGTTTGCACCATCTGAAAACTGCCCCTTCTCCATCTTTGACCACCAAAAACATGTGAAGATTTTATTTGAATTGGAAGAGCATCAAGCACTTCAAGGGGAGCATAAAGAATCAAATGTTTTATTTAAAATGAGAACCATCGAAGACCTTTATTTATTTTCTGAAGAGCTTTATTCATGAAAAAGCATTGAATATGCATAAAGAGGGGACCATGATTTATGATCTAAGGGAGCTCGATTTATTAAAAGGCATCGATTTATTAAAGTTAGAGCCATCAGTTTATAGAAGCTTAAGAGCATGATTTATATAAAGAAAGGCATTGAACTTAATTAAAGTGAGAGACCAATTTGTATGTAGAAACCTTTTTACAAACCCCTATTTTGAAGGTCTTTTTCAATGTCATGACATTGTATATAATGAAGAACCTAAGCTATTTGTAAGGGGTTTTTGATTTTTTTTAAAAGGAAAATTTTTAGTGAGAAGATTTATTTTTAAATCTTCATTATCTTTCCCATGGAGTTTGGAGAGGCAAGATATGATTGTTTTTAATTAGATTTGTGAAGATTTAATTAGAGAGTTTTTTTTAATGAAGAATTCTTTTTGGAAGAAATTTTTTTAAGGCAGAGAATATGAAAATAGTTTGAATTGGTTTGATAATTGAAGGTTTATTTTTATGTGATCTTATTTTGTTTGGAGATGGGTTTTGTAGATTGAAGGAGAAGAAGTTGAAGGGATTTTACAGAGAGGAGAAGAAGAAAATAAATGATATATTGAAGATTTTTTTATTATGCAAATGAATTTTTATGTTGCAAGTGATTGAATTTCTTTTACAGAATATGAAAGGTTTTATGCACAGTGAAATTGATTTACAGGATAGAGAATGTGAAGAGCCTATTTTTACAGATGCAAGAATATCAAGGATTGAAATAATTGTGGAGAGAAGACAAAATATGAAAAGTGATCTTGTATATAATGGTTTTACAGGAACATTAAAGTTGTTGTTGTGTGGATCATCATACAGGGTTGAATATATTTTGAAAATCTTCTTGAAGAGAAAATATAGATGATAAGTTTTGTATGTGATTTGAGTTGATGAGAAGTATGGTGATGTGACAGACACATGTGAAAGAAGTGCTTTGTATTGAAATAGAGAAACCCTCTGAATTCTTGGTTTTAATTTGAGTATGTATTAGGGGTTGGTACTCCTTGAAGTTGGTGCTTCTAAAGGAATTAGGGGTTGGTGCTCCTTGAAGTTGGTGCTTCTAAATGTATTAGGGGTTGGTGCTCCTTGAAGTTGGTGCTTCTAAATGTATTAGGGGTTGGTGCTTCTAAATGTATTAGGGGTTGGTGCTCCTTGAAGTTGGTGCTTCTAAATGTATTAGGGGTTGGTGCTCCTTGAAGTTGGTGCTTCTAAACATTGTAACCAATGAGGTTTTTTCTTAAGCCTGTGAGGCATTTTGAGTGGTTTTTCTACCCCAGGAGGGTTTTCCACTCTGTAATTTTCTTGTGTCATAATCTCATGTCTTGATGTCTTCCATAGCTTCATTTACCATATGTGATTTATGTGATTGATCATTTGTTGATTAATTGTTCAAGTAATTAGTTCAATTTTGATAAACCTCATTGTCAATTTTGGAAAATTGTAAAAATAATACAACACTGATTCACCCCCCCTCTCAATGTTGTCCTAGACTCCTACACATAGTAGCAGATATAGTAAGAATTATAGACACCCAAAAATGACCTTTCGCATCACATCACTTTTATTTCATCAATTATGTCAAATCACTTGCATTTAACATTAATTAAATAATCTAATTATTTAATTAATTTCATCAATTTCATTAATTTCCTCTTTATTCCTCTAGATTAAATAATTTTAATTATTTAATTAAATCATTATCCTCTTTCAAATACTCAAATACACATTAATTAAACAAATCAATTATTTAATTAATTCATCATGTAGTGCCCCTCCATTCTCACCTTGGATGAGCAGGTGGTCGGGCTAAGGAGCATGAAGATGAAGGTAAGATACTTAGAATACTTAGGGTATGTTAGACATGTTGATGGCAAGTTTACTATTTTGATGTAGTTGATGACACTCATTGATGTTTACTATAATGACACTGTTGATACTTTATGATTAGTACATTATGCTTATGTTCTGATCAGTCATGGATTAATTGATTATGTAGATTTGTTTTACCACTTGAATTATACGACTATCTGACTATTTGTTATCTGGTTGTTTAGTTACTAATAGACTTGTTTAATATGTTATTTGTGATGCTTTTGGTGAAGGGACGGTGTAGTATTACTCATAATGAGCACCCTACTATGATGTGATTCCCTATCACAGTGTGTTTGATTATATATATTTATGTTTGTATACAACACTTTGGTTTGTTACAGGTTGCAGGTACTAGGCACCAACTCCACCTGATTTAGCAGGTCTGAGCATGCCTTTACACTAATTGATAATGTGGATGGGAGATAACATGGGGTTCCCTTTGTCATCCAATGTCTTCAGTTTGTTGTCATCTATGTATCTCCAGTCATGGGTGTAGTTGTCACTCAGTTGGTACTTGTCCTCAGGTGTTGGTCATCCTTTGGTATGTGGTTGTTATTATTTGTTTATTGTAGTTTAAGGTTCATTTTATTGAACTTAGTGACCAAGGTATTAAGTTGTTGATTTTAGTCATTTGGTTCATTTTATAGAATAAGTGATCTATGTGTATAGATGTGTTGATGTTTGATCATTTTGGTTATATAGTCAATGTGTATTTGTTGGAGATTTATTAATTGTTATATTAATAATAATAATAAGTTTATATATATATATATATATATATATATATACATCAATATTAGTTATTTAATTAATGTAGAAAATTGAGAATATTAATTAGTTGATTTTTATATTAAATTAAATTAGTAGCTTTGGAAGCTAGCAAAAATAATAATATTGTTAATATTTAGTACTTTATTGAGATTATCTGACATGTGAGATTTTATTTTATTTTGCCATTAATTTATTGTTGGAGTGGGTTGTGAGAAATTTAAAAGTTATTCTTGTTAGTGGTATTTATAGTTAATAATAATGATGATAATAAAGTTATTGAATTAGTTATTAATATTTAATACTTTAGTAATTGATTAAATTTTGGGCTGGAAGATATTATTTTGATATTGTCATTAATTGTTTTGAGGAAGTATTTGCTGAAAATAATTTTCAAGATTTAAAAATATTCCAGATAGTGGTGGTAGAAATGCATTTAAAATTTTAGATAGTGGAGGTCAGTAACAGAAGATTGGGGGATTTAGGAATTTATTATCCTGGTCTATTTTTGGTTTTCGGAAGATTATTTTGAGAGGAGAGTTCTTGGAAAAGAGGCACAAAAATTTGGGGAAAAAGAAGAGGAATTGGCAAAGGAAAAGAGGAAGGGAGCAAGAGAAGTTTGAAGAATTTCTGGGTATGTTTTAAACAAAATTTCTTCTACTTGTCTGTATATGAAGAAAACTCTTGTATGTGTTTGAGCACTTTTTGATTTGATAAATTTTGGTAGCAGGTTGGTCTCTGTGAATCATCCCAAACAATAGAAAACCCTTGAAAAGTCAATTTCCATCTGCAATCATATGTAAAAGCTCTGTAATCTATTCTCTCTTTTCTATAAACCCCATTATATTTAATCCTGTTATTTGCATTTGCTTGGATATTCTCTTCAACAATCTCATCATGTATATCCTGCAATTGTAGCAATTTTAAATATTGTTGATCCTCTAATCTTCACACCTATTTATCTTTCTTCACACCTACCTATCTTGCTATTTCTCTGTCATCATATTTTCATATTATCAGTAGACACCTTAGCTAAATGAAATCTTTTGCTGAATTCCTCTGTCTATGTCAATTTGTTTTATCAAAATAAATCTCAACTTCTGTAGTGTTGCCCTTGCCTGAAGAGATCAAAATTTATTGCTAGGTTTGCCATTAATCTGTATAATTAATCAAACAAATTTCTTTTGTCTGAAATCTCATGCCATTTGATGACTTGTTGTAATAATGCCAATAGAGATAAATTACATTCTAACAAAATTTTCATATTTTCTATTCCTCCAGCCTGTTTGTTTGTACGGCCTCCATATGCATAGAATCATGCCTAAAATAGCATTTAAAACTTAGTATCTACAGCCCAATTGTTATCTCAGACCAAGGTATATGAGATTTTAGATTTTATTAGCTTTTACACTTAAAAATTTATGAAACTTTCTTTGCATGAAACCAAAAATATTACAAATGAAGTTTGGTCTATTGCTTATGCATTTGAAACAATAAATTTTAGTATGTAAAACAATGAAATTTCACCTGAATTAAATTCTTTAGAATCTCTCTTCTTGGCTCAGCCAAGCTCTCATATAAATTCTTTTCATTGTAGCAAATTTAATTTCTAGTCTATGTGAATACTTTTATATGAATAAATGAATAGCTTTCATAATGAATAGAAGTGAATAAATAAAGCTCTTTGTGCTTAAATAATTTTATTTTAACCTTGATAGGAAATAGGAATGGTAAGATTTAGTAACTTAAAAATCTGTCTTTTGTATTACCATATTAGAATTAGAAATTTTGTTAAAGTTTAGAAAGTATTCTTATTTGTAAAATCAAAATATATATTATGAAACTATAAAATCTTATTCTTTTGAATTTGATTTAATTAATTCTTGCATATAATGACTTATTTTAATTTTAATTTAAGAATTTAAATAATTAAACTTTTTTAGCTAAATATTAAGTATTTGATGATGCATAATGTTAATTATAAAGTTTAACTATCTTTAAAATTGTCCTTTAATAAATTATTGTTTTAATTTGAGGTTTATTTATTATTTTGAAGGTGTGATGTCAACTCCCTTATTAATAGGGAAGAATAGTTGTATGGATGTGTTTTATTTTTTTAAGTATTTTTTTATAGAAAAATCAAATTCTTATTATTAGGATGTGTTATATTTAAGTATTATTATATTTCAAATCAAATCCCTATTATTAGGATGTGTTATATTTAAGCATTATTTTATTGCATCCCTATTATTTAGGGATATGTTATATTTAAGCATTACTTTATAAATTAAAAAAAAAGGTCATATCTTTTTTAAATAATTTATTGATTTATTATTTTATCTTGTATATTTAAGAATATTAGTAGTTTTATCTATTGTAAGAGAGTAGGATATAGATAATAAATAAGGCTTCTTCATATATATTTGTCTTAGTCAAATTGATGTAAATTATCATATCATAAATATTGAATTGTTATTTTAGATCTAGTTATAAGGTGTGTATGATGACCTTAGTTAAGTCTTTAATTTTAGAATGAATTAGAATATTTTACGTAGTGTGCATAGAGTTAGTCTATGAATTTAATTTATGATTGTTATATGTCTAGATATCTTTGATATATTTTGGTGGAAGATAACATTTAGTTTAGATTTAATAAGGCTTGTCAAGAGTGTGTGTGTGTGTGTGTGTGTGTGTGTGTGTGTGTGTGTGTGTGTATCTTACTTTCCCTTCATCTTAAGGAACTTTTTGGTCATATAATGTAGTCTAATATTAGTTATGACTTAAATTAAAGATTGTGCTTAGTTATGAAATTGGGTGAGTAAGTGGAGGTTAAGTCTAATATGATATAAAATATTTAGAATTTAACTCATATACTTTCTAAAGATTTAAAAGGGATGATCGGTTTTAATCTAATTTATGATCCTTTATGTTTTGCTTATACAATTATTTTGAATAGAAATCACAAAGTTGTCTAGAATTTTAATAAGATCCACATCAGTGTAGAAAGTGGGTTAGTCTAATAATGGGTAGTATCTTGTTTGACTAAATTTTCTATTATAGAATAATTGGTAGCCCTTCAAGTAATTGTTGTCTGCATTAGAGTTACATTATGTTGTTAGATGATTGATCATGATTGGAATAATGTTACATTCTTTAAGACTATTATTAGTGCATCAGATCATATGTTACATTTGTGGTTTTGATTGAATTATTGATCTTGGTTTAGGATTGATGCAGAGAGCACAGCGGGAAATAAACAAACTTGATCGGTGAGTTACGGCCTATGTCTTGGTGATCCACACTTATTGGCCAAACATATCTCTATGGCCACCTTACAACTGCTCGTTCTGATCTCCCAACTCTTCCCAACAACCAACTCCACTCAACCTAAACGTAATGGTTAGTCATGACTCTATTGGCCAGACAATTATCATCAGCCGCTCTAAGATTCACTACGCCGATATGCCGATGCTTTCTCAACTCACATACAATACTTCACTTGTTATTGTCGGTAAACTACAATGCATTATACACCGATTCACCACTACAACCGGTCACCAATTGTATATCGCGCACATACAACCCCAACATACAATACTGATATACATTTGGTGGGAACCACCTATCTTTGCTCGCCAATTGTATGTTTCACCACATACAAACTCAATATGCATTGCTGATATACATTCTACTTTACCGCCACAGCCAGTCACTCCTTTGTATCTAAAGAAATGTATGTCCTTAACATACAACTATGAGATACATACAATGCGATATGCATTCACGGCATACATTCGGCGATATACATTCTTAGTATACATTACACAATGTATATTCAATGAGTTTTCCTTGTTCTTCGTCGGTGCACTTGTATCAGTCTAACACCATTGATCGGTGTAACTCCAAAAGGTTCCTCTGAAGGCTACGTTACACTGATGGTGACTTTCAGTTACTCTGTGACTACAGATACACCAAACCAATGCGCAGAAACAAAACTCAACAAACAGAAGGAATCCACACTCCTTCTGTACACACTTGATCACCCCATCAATCTGGTCACTCCACAACAACACTTTTCCTATCACTTCTACGACTAGTCACATAAAGATGCCTAGTCGATTTATGCCAAACTCCAAGGATTCCTGGGTGTCTGAACCAAAACAACAAAAAACACAAAATATCTACTGTATTCCTCTATCACACTGAGAATGGGAATGGTTTTAGTGGATAGAGGAATAACACTCCATTTGTTTACCAAACCCTAGTTTTTGGGTTTCAGACCAGTCTCTGCGGAACTAACAATATCTCACAAACTTATAACTTTACACGACACTAGAATACTATTAGATAGAACCTACTCTATTGCATGGATACTTCCAGTCTACATAGAATAACAATCATGGAGAATACTCAGAAAGAACAATATTCAACACCCAAAAATCTAGTTCTTCATTCATTTACTCCTCTTCAAGCATGCCCTGTTACATCATACTTCTCACCTATAAAAGGCTGAGATAGTAGTTTACATCCTCCAACCGTGCAAAACTGATTTGAAAATAGTTAGCCATTGGATTACCCCTAACACAAGAAAACTACATATTTTCCCTTGTGTGATTATATCAAACTCGACCAAAACAAGGTCTACATAGGTTTAGTGACCAAATTGACCCAAAACCTTATTACAACATGAAATGGCTTAAAAATCCTTATTGAAACAAAACAAAACATGACTTCCTGCCTCATAGAGAAGATGCTCCTGCAACATACTCCCCCTACAGGAAAAACTTGAGTCCCTTGAGTTGCTAACTGCTGAAGTGTCTTCCCATGCTTCAGAATATCTGCTTCACTCATCTAGGTGGCTTCTGAATCAGGAAGATCCTGCCACTTAACCAAGTATTCCTTGTATACACCCTTTCTTGTCTTCTTGACAACCTTGGAATCTCAGATGCATTCCAACTGTAAAGGCTTACTTGGAGGTAGATCTCAGATCCAGTCTTCATCTTCAATCATAGCATCTGATCCATCTTTAGCATTCAATGGAGGTCTGAATGGAAATAGGTCTGCAACATTAAATATGGGAGAAATACCAAGACCGGATGGCAATTCTATCTCATAAGCATTCACACCAAACTTATGCACTACCTTGCATGGTCCTATTTTCTTCATTAGAAGCTTGGTTGGCTATCCCTTAGGCAACCTTTCCTTCCTGAGATAAGCCATCACCAAATCTCCCACCTTGAATTGTACATCTCTTTTTTTGAGATCTACCCTATCCTTGTATTTGAAGACTATTTTCTCCAACTAAACTTTGACCTGATCATGAACTACTTTCATGGTAGCAGCAAAGTCTTCTCCTAGAGCACTCCTCTTATCCCAACCTTGTAGGTCTTTGAGTTCTAATGGTCCTCTTGGATGGAAACCATAAATGATTTCAAATGGACTTTTTCCAGTACTTCTATTCCTTGAATCATTGTAAGCATACTCAGCTTGACTGATCACCAAGTCCCATGCCAACCCATGCTCTTTGGTAAGGCATCTGAGTAGGTTTCCCAAGGACCTATTAACAACTTCAGTCTGACCATTAGTTTGGGGATGGTAGGTTGATGAGAAAGATAATTGTGTGCCCAATTTTCTCCATAAGGTCCTCCAAAAATGACCAACAAACTTGGAGTCTCTATTAGTCACAATTGAAATGGGCAAACCATGAATTCTGACCACTTCTCTGAAAAAGAGACCAGCGATGTGAGATGCATCATTTGTGCATTTACATGGCACAAAATGAGCCATCTTACTGAATCTGTCCACAATGACAAAAACACTATCCACACCCCTTGCTGTTTTAGGAAGACCAAGTACAAAATACATACTAATTCTTTCCCAAGGCCTATTAGGAATAGGGAGTGGTTGGTATAAACCAACATTAGAAGACATACCCTTGGCCTTTTGACATGTGGTGCAACTTGCAACATATCTCCTCACATCTAATTGTACTTTTGGAAAATAGTAGAATCTAGTGACTTGTTCCAAAGTCTTATCCAACCCAAAATGTCCTCCTAAAGTTCCATTGTGCTTCTCTTTGATGATGTTGTCCCTCATTGAACATTTAGGAACACATAGCAAACTGCCTTTGAATAAGAGACCTTTCTGCAACACAAAATCTAAATACTCCCAATGAAAAGTGTTAGCCAAACTAGCACAAACTTCATAAGCAGCCTTGAAAGCTGCATCCTCCTTGTATAACTCCTTCAAACAGTCTATCCCCATGCTTTCTATCTGCACTTCCTGTATGACCAGCATCCTTCTACTGAAAGCATCAGCCACTTTGTTGGCAATACCCTTTTTATGCTTAATAGTGAAGGTATATGCCTGCAATTGTTCCATCCACTTAACATGCCTATGATTCAACTTTTCCTAACCATTTAGGAAACTAAGAGCATGATTATCAATAAAAACAATGAATTCTTTGGGCAACAAATAGTGTCTCCACTTTTTGAGAGCTTGTACCATTGCATACAGCTCTAGGTCATAGGTAGAATACCTTTGTTTAGACTCATTCAACTTCTCTGAAAAAAATGCCACTAGATGTCCATCCTAACTAAGAATAGCACCAATTGCTTGCTGACTTGCATCACATTCCACAACAAAAACTTTGTCAAAATCAGGGAGCACCAATGTAGGTAATTCAGCCACTTTCTTCTTCAACAATTCAAAGCTATCATTAGCTTGCTTTGTCCATTGAATTTTGCACTTCACTCCACCCTTGATGGTATTAAGAATAGGAGCACTTATGTGACTGAATCCTCTAATGAACTTGTAAAAAGTTGCCAAGCCATGGAAACTTCTAACATCTCCCACTTTCTTAGGAGTAGGCCAATTAAGAATAGCCTCAACCTTTGTGGGGTCCATCTTCAAACAACCATTAGAAATCACAAAACCAAGATACACAAGTTTAGTTTTCATGAAATCACATTTATCCAAGTTGATCATCAACTTACTCTCATGTAACTTCTTCAGTACTTGTCCAAGATGCTTCACATGTTCTTCTTTTGTCCTGCTAAAAATAAGTATGTCATCCAGATAAACAATCACAAATTTTCCAATGAATTCAACAAGTACCTCATACATCAATTGCACGAATGTGCTTGGTGCATTGCTAAGGCCGAATGGCATGACAAGCCACTCATAGAGACCTTCATTTGTCTTAAAAGTAGTCTTCCATTCATCTCCCTACCTAATTCTGATCTGATGATAACCAGATTTCAAATCAATCTTTGAGTAGTAACATGACCCACCAAGATAGTCCAAAAGATCCTCAATCCTTAGCATAGGGAACCTATACCTTATTGTGATCTTATTAATAGCCCTTGAATCTATACATAGTCTCCACTTTCCATCTTTCTTTGGAGCAAGTACACTAGGGACTGCACATGGACTAAGACTCTTTCTAATCAATCCTTTCTCTAAGAGTTCTTGAATTTGTCTACCCACCTCTTCATTTTGCTGTGGAGTCAATTTGTAGGCAGCCTTATTGGGCAATGTGGCACCTGGAATAAAGTCCATTTGATGACTTATATCTCTCATGGGTGGTAAGGAGTTAGGAGTATCACAAGATCTTGGTACTTATCCAACAATTGTTGCACTTCTAGTGGAATCTCTTTTTGCTTTTTGCCTTGCTGACCTGATGCATCTACAGGCTTCATTATCAAGGCATACCCTTGGGTATCCTCCTCCTTCATGAGCTGTAAAAACTCTTTGCCACTAACCATCATGACACTGGGGTCATTACTCTTCTCTCCAATTTGCTCTGGCATAGGATCCATCCTAAACTTTCTTCCATTCTTAGTGATGAGATATGTGTTCTTCTCACCATCATATTGTGCCTTCACATCATACTGTCATGGATGTCCAAGAAGAAGGTGACAAGAATCAATAGGAATAATCTCACATAGTACCTTGTCCTTATAATCACCTATCTCAAACTCAACCCAAGTTTGTTCTTCTACCATGTAATTTTGATTCTTATTCAACCAAGACATCTTATGAGGACTAATATGTGGTATCCTTTTCAACTTACATTTCTCTACCATTTCAGTAGACACTACATTCTCAATAGAACCTGAATCAACAATGATTTTACAAAGCTTACCATATGCTTTACCTTGGGTTCTGAAGAGAGTCTTCCTCTATGGGGGCTCCTGCTTCAATGGCATCTTCATCAAGGTTCTCTTGATCATCATGCTCTCTCCTTCTAGGACTAGTGTAACACTACTTATAGGTGAATTCACACTCTGGGCATCATCATCTTTCAACAACTGATTCGTTCTCTCACCATCATGAGAACTTGATGCCTTCTCAGGGCATTTGCTCGCAGTATGGCCTACTTGATTGTAGCCATAGCATCTTCCAGTGAAAATTCTGGGTGCTCTGCCTACACCACCACCTCTACCTCTACCATTAGGTCTTCTCCAACCTCTTAAACCACCACCTCTATGATCTCCATTAGAACGAGACTCTTGTTGACTTGAATTTTTATTTCTACTTGACTGTCCTCTACCAAAACTACCTCTTCCCCTATTATTTCTGCCACCTCTTCCTCTGGTGTTTTGATCACCCTTTCTTTTCAACTATTCTTTAGCCCTAGAGGCTAATAGAAAACACTCATCCAATGTTTTGGGAACCACCATACTGAATTCATCTTGTATGTTATATCTCAAACCATCAAGATATCTGGCCACCATCGCTTTCTCCTCCTCTTTGTGATTGGATTTCATGCTCAATCTATGAAATTCTTCAATATATGTAGCCACATCCATATCCTTTTGTCTGAGATGATTAAACTTCCTAATGGTCTGCATCTCATAATCACATGGCATGAACTTGTCTCTCAGCATGGCCACCATTCTACTCCATTTGGTGATAGGGTTCTTTCTGACCTTTTCCCTTTCACATTGTGTATAGTTCCACCAGACCAGGGCAGAACCTCTCAATCTGGTCTTAGCAAACTTGACCTTCTTGCTATCACTATACTCCTTGAAATCAAAATAATTGCACATGGCTTCAATCCAATCCATGAGGCCATCTCCATCTAGTTTCCCATTGAATGTAGGAACATCCATCTTTGGATCGCCACTATCTCCATGACCTTTGAGTGCATTTAAGAATGCCTTTTGGTCTGCAGACATACCTTCACCTTGAGGGCTCTCCTCTGCCTCTTCTTCTTCTTCTGTATCAGAAGCACTTCCATCCTCTTTACCCTTATCCTTGGGCCTTTCTTCTTTCAACTTTGCTTCAAGCATCTCCTCTACCATCTTCTTGATGGCTTCTTTTCTCATTGACTTGGGAGGCATTGTGCTAGCCTTGGTTTCTATGTTTGTGTCTGACATACACTGCTCCAATTCAAAAATTGGTTCAAATATTGGCTCTGATACCAATATGATGCAGAGAGTACAGCAAGAAGTAAACAAACTTGATCAGTGAGTTGCAGCCTATGTCTTGGTGATCCACACTTATTGGCCAAACATATCTCTATCAACCACCTTACAACTTCTCCTTCTGATCTCCCAACTCTTCCCGACAACCAACTCCACTCAACCTAACCGTAATGGTTAGTCACAACTCTATCGGCCAGACAATTATCATCGGCCGCTCCAAGATTCACTATGCCGATATGCTGATGATTTCTCAACTCACATACAATACTTCACTTGTTATCATCGGTAAACTACAGTGCATTATACACTGATTCACCACTACAACTAGTCACCAATTGTATGTCACATACATACAACCCCAACATATAATACCGATATACATCTGGTGGGGACCACCTATCTTCGCTTGTCAATTGTATGTTTCACCACATACAAACTCAATATGCATTGGTGATATACATTCTACTTTACCGCCACAGCTAGTCACTCCTTTGTATCTAAAGAAATGTATGTCCTTAACATACAACTCTGAGATACATACAATGCGATATGCATTCACGGCATACATTCGGTGACCTGATATACATTCTTAGTATACATTACGCAATGTATATTCAATGAGTTTTCCTTGTTCTTCACCGGTGCACTTGTATCGGTCTAACACCATTGATTGGTGTAACTCCAGAAGGTTCCTCCAAATGCTACGTTACGCCGATGGTGACTTTCAGTTACTTTGCAACTACACAGACACCAAACCAATGCACAGAAACAAAACTCAACAAACAGAAGGAATCCACACTCCTTCTATACACACTTGATCACCCCGTCAATCTGATCACTCCACAACAACACTTTTCCTATCACTTCTATGACTAGTCACATAGAGATGCCTAGTCAATTTATGCCAAACTCCAAGGATTCTCGGGTGTCCGAACCAGAACAACAAAAAACACAAAATATCTACTGTATTCCTCCATCACACTGAGAATGGGAATGCTTTCAGTGGACAGAGGAATAACACTCCATTTGTTTACGAAACCCTAGTTTCTAGGTTTCAGACCAGTCTCTGTAGAACTAACAATATCTCACAAACTTATAACTTTACACGACACCAGAATACTATCAAACAAAACCTACTCTATTGCATGGATACTTCTAGTCTACACAGAATAACAATCACGGAGAATACTCAGAAAGAACAATATTCAACACCTAAAAATCTAGTTCTTTGTTCATTTACTCCTCTTCAAGCATGCCCTGTTACATCATACTTCTCACCTATAAAAGGTTGAGACAGTAGTTTACATCCTCCAACTGTGCAAAACTGATTTGAAAAAAGTTAGTCGTTGGATTTCCCCTAACACAAGAAAACTACATGTTTTCCCTTGTGTGATAATATCAAACTCGACCAAAACAAGGTCTACATAGGTTTAGTGACCAAATTGAGCCAAAACCTTATTACAACATGAAATGGCTTAAAAAGCCTTATTGAAATAAAACAAAACATGACTTCCTACCTCATAGAGAAGATGCTCCTGCACCAAGGATGTGCTTTGGAAAGTGAATGTGATGTATGACCATTATGTTTTAATGATGTCAAGTGTTGTAGAAGTTGTTTCCAGAGGCCTAGGAGGGTGTGAATGTGAGTTGAATGAAATGCGCTCTTGTAATATTGTCTCCTATTTCATGTTGGTATGTTACATGTGCAAGATGGAGAATGCCTTGCTCAGTGTACTTATTCATGTGATTATGATGAGCATGCAAGATGGGAATGCCTTGCTTGTGTAATGTGAAATGATGTATATTTTGAGAAATGTGACAGTTCATGCTTGGTTTATGTTTTGGACTATAGGAATCTAGATGCAGAGAAGGGGGAGTGGCTTTCAATGTGGGGCCAGCGCCCAAAATGGCTGTCAAGGTAACCCATTGGAAGTTGTTAATTCCAGTGATAACATAATAATAAGTTTAGAGGGTTGGGTAGTATTTACACTAATTAAGATAATTAGATTCCTCACCCATGTCTGTAGTGCTCATTCAGGCTAAGGATGGGATGAGAAGGCCTGGTTGGCAAGATCAACTTCCTTGTCCTCATGAAAGGAATGTTGGTTCCACATGTGTCACCCTATGGGGCCAGCATCTAGTGAGAGACTGTCAGGGTAACCATAGATGGGGGCAGGCGCCTAGTGCAAGACTGTCAGGGTAACCCATGGATGGGGGCCGACGTCTAGCTAGAGACTGTCAGTGTAACCCATGTTAGGACCATACGATAACACTCACCCCTACTGCAGCCTAGCATTCCCTAGTGTGGTTGCCTCTGGAAGTGTTGTAAAGTTACTTGTGGTTTTCATATTGATCTGTGTTGTATTGGAGTCATGTGTAGTCCTTGCACTCTTTAGCCTATTGTCTTCTTAATTGTTGTCATTGTGGGACCTCATTGTTATCTCCTAGCACAGGGGGTGGACCTCAAGGTTCCATGTGGTTGGGTGGTTGTGCTTTATTCCATTGGTTTTTTTGGCATTGTGGCTCATGTGTAAAGAAGACGTATCTCTCTTGATTCCAGTTCTACACCTATATCGAAGATAGACATTTGTACTATTTGTATTTAGATCTTTTGTATCAGAAAAAATCCTTATGTAATTGATGTATCTAGAAAGAGAGCTTTTGTATCATTGAAATTATGTAATTATTCTTGTAAGATAAACTATTATGCACTTATAATCTTGGTTGCAAAAATGTTGATATATTCATATGATGTTGTAACCTAAAATGTTAGTTTGATTCATTTGATCAATCAAATCATGTATGTTGTTTATTATTGTTAAGTTGCAATAATGTAGCTATATAATCCCTAGAGATGATAGTTTAACTTGATTCTATTAGTCTATGTTATGTTTTGTTATCATTTTTTCTTTTTAAAAAGAATTCCACCTTTTTATTGCTTTAGTTGAACTTATCTCTAGGGTTGCATGGCAGGGCATTACACATCACTTAGAGTTCCTCTTATCCACCATAATTAAATAATTTTAATTATTTAATTAATCAATTATTCTTCTAAATTTAAATAAATTATTCAAATTTATTTAAGTTGACTTCATCCTCTAAAAATAAATTATTCAAATTGACTTCATCCTCTAAAAATAAATAAAATTAATATTTTATTTATATTCCTCCATCATGCAAAATAAATAAAATGAATTTTTTTGTTTAATTTATTCTCTATAAATCTTCTTATCTCATCTTTTCTTCAAGCACAATTAATTAAATAAATTTATTCATTTAATTTCAATTATCTTTTGATTCTTCTAAAAATATCATTTTTAACTCGTGCACAATCAATCTTATTTAAAGAACTTCAAAAAAACAAATCATAAGTTGAGTTAATTGGCTTTAATTAATGTTATTTTTAATCTCATCAACTCACAAATTAGAAAAAACATTCTAATCTATGAAATCAAATCCTATCTTTAGCCAAAAAGCAATTATCTTAATAAAAATACCTTTTTGGAGTGACACATGTCATGTGCACGTTCATCATAAGTTATTAGATTTATTTCAACTCTTGATTCTATTGATTTATTTCAACCATTGATCGATCTAACCTTGGAATCTATATATACTCCCTTCATTTCTTCACAAATCCTCTTCAATCATTTAAGCTTTTGCATTCCTATAGCGCTTTGAGCTTTTATCACGCATCATTAAGCACATAATACGCAATCTTTGAGCACTTATCTACATCCGCTTGTTGCAACCATGGGTACATGACATATTAAGCAATCCACATTCAACCAAGACATCAATACAATCTAGGTGATAGATTTTGATTATTAATTGCATTGTAGCTAAATACTTCAAGAATTAACTGTGTGCAAGTTTATACCTCAACGTTTTGGATCAAACTCTATGATCCATCATTTTCTCTCTTCTCTTACTCTTTCTCCTGATGATGGATCATAGAGTTTGATCCGAAACATTGAGGTATAAACTTACACATAGTTAATTCTAGAAGTATTTAACTACAATCATTATGGATTGTGGAAATCTGATGTCTCTTATTAATTGCATTATTCATTGATTTGGTTATTTCTTAGATAGATCTTTTGATGTTATAGGATTGAGTTTGTTGTTTATAATTGTTTTGGTCTTATTATTCAATCTCAATTTTACCTATACACATTCTAGCACACCCAGTGGGATAGCATATGGCTTCATAAGTAGCCATTTTGTTTCGTTGGTCTAGGGGTTGTGGTTCTTGGTAAAGTGCTTGGAGAAGGTCTTGGAATTGGGGTACTAGGTCTTCTAATGTTGGCATGGTGTCACACATATGTTTAAGGATTAAGACTCTCTTGGCAAGTGCTTTACAAGGATTATGATGATCATGTGGAATGACTTGGATAGGATAGGATGCAATTGATTGGAGAGCTAGTGATGGCAGATGACACAAAATGGTGCTTATGGAACACAAAAATATCACTTCTGGTAGTGTCTAGGCGCTTTTCTGGAATAGTGATGTTTCAAGTTAGATTTTGATTAGTTTTTTGATAGGATTCTCTTTTACAAGAGAACACATAGTAGACAAAGAGGCCAAGGACTGACACAATAGATAGTGTATGTTCAAGGCTCATGAAAAATCCCAAGTTTTCATGGGTATAAGACAATTTGCAAACAAATCAAGCACTTTTTATCCCTAAAGAGATGGATCCATTGTAGTACATCAACTCACAACTTAGATCTCCATCGACTCAAATGTCATTACACCAAATAATGGATGTGTACATTTGTGTCTTTACGAGAGAGGATAGGTAGGGGTATCTTATCCTTTCCCTCAGATGAACCCATTAATAGTGTTCATCTCAAGATATTTTATGCTTGATCATTAGAGTATCCTTGGAAAACAAAAAAAAAAAATTTAAAAGTCTGAAACATCATTAACTTCAAAATCCAAAAATCCCAAAAATATTTAGGAAACACAAGATCCCAAACACAAATCATTCTAAAATTTCAACTCATTATCAAACCCATTTACAAGGCTATCAAGTTCCTTTACCACAAGAACATGCAAGTTTGCCTTTGCACCAAAATCACGTGTCCTTAAGTCCTTATAATAGCTTTGACAAGGGGAACACCACTCTAGTTTGTGCATCCTCTGTGTACCCTTCATTATCATCCACTCATATACCAATACAAGAGCCTACTCATAATCCTAAGCCTGCAACACCATCCACCATTATTATCCATCCATTGTATTGTTCTTCCACCCATATACTCATGAAGGATGTGATCCAATGGCTATTAGCAAGGAATCAACCATCTCCGTGTCATCAAACACTTATCCAAGAGCCTATCAAGCTTATCCAAGAGCCTTCAAAAAAATGTCTAGTCCTCCAAATACATCATATAGTCTACAACTTGTCAATCCTACTAAAGAGTCTTCCACCATGAGTCCAAGTTTAGATCCATTATAGCTCCATGTTGTTGACCATCAAGATCCTATCAAGCCTATCCAAGCATCTCCCACTTCTACTTCCATTCAAGAAAAACAAGAGCTATGTCAAGAGTATAATCTAAAGCATGTGGAAACATCAACCCTTTATCTAAATCTAGGTCAAAGTAACTCCATCCAACCCATCAATAACCTTTATACTTTCTATGATCAAGATATTGTCCAATATCATGAACCTATCCATGAGAAACTTGATCATATCCATCATCCCACAAATATCCATGAACAAGTTATCCACTCTACTCATATACATTATCCATCTATCCCTATCCATGATCCAACAAAATCCAATTCCCTTGATGGGACACTTGGTCCCCAAGAAAGCATTGACAATCAAACAAGTCACTTGGATCCTATCCCTTCATCTCCTACTGAGAAAAATGTTAGTCATGATCCAAGCATCCCAAGTCATCCATTGCATGATCCCTCTTTGTCTCTTGTGGATCTTCCATTATCTCATGTTGATCCTCCATCTTCCATCGATCTAATTCCAAATCCATTATCCTATCCTCTTGGTCTTACCACCTTCATCCATGAATGTTCTTCCTTAGAAGAACAACAACCACCTCAAAATCCAAACAACACCTACATTGCTCCACCACAACCACCTCAAAATCCAAATCAAAACACATACACCATCCCTCCACAACAATATCAAAATCCCCCTCAAAACTCACCAAATCAATACTCTTATCTCACACCCCCACCAAATCCACAAAATCCACCTTTCCTCATTGATCCTACCCAAAACAATCCCCAAAAATCATATGACCCATACAATCTTAATGCTTCTAATACATCTTATGGCCAACAACAACCACCCCAAATTCAACAAAATTTGACTTTACCAACACCACAATTGGCTTATGAACTTAAGGTTGACGCAATGCAAAAACAAATAGATGCTATTTCACTTGGTCACGTCAAGAAAACTTTCTCATTAGAGGAGGTTTGTTCATCCCTTTGATTGTTCTTTAACAATGATCCCTTTCCCACCTAACTTTGACATACCTAAATTTGACAAATACAAGGGAAAGGGCAATCCCAAGGACCATCTTAGAGAGTTTTACATTGCTTTCTTTGAGGTTTCTCATAACGACACATATCTTATGCACCTCTTTCCTCATAGTCTTGGAGGACAAGCAATAGAATGGTTCTCACACCTACCCACGGGTATTAGGACTTTCAACGAACTAGCAGAAAAATTTGCTACCCATTTCTCGTATAATAATGATAATGAGATTTCCATGACAGACTTGTGAAACAACAAGCACCAAAATGGAGAAACCTTCCCCTCCTTCATACAAAGATGGTGAAATATGGCTAGCAAATTCCCATTTAAAATACCTAATAAACAACTCATTAGCATCTTTGTGCAAAATCTTAATCCGGATCTAGGGTTTCATTTACAAATGCACAATGCTACCTCCTTCAATGAGATCATTAAAAAAGGGACTAATCAAAAAAGCACTCATTGCAAAAGGTATAGTCAAAATCTTTAAGGAGACCAAAGATAACCCTCCTCAACGACAATCTAATGACAAACCTAAATTTTGGAACAAAAACAAGAACGTTGTGAATGATGGTGTTATGGATTCTAAGAACATTCAAACCCTCCAACTACCACTCAATCTATCACAGGTGACCCCATATACCCCTAGGGAACAACAACAACAACATAACCAACAATAGAAACAAGACTATCCCCCAAGACGCTGCGTCACCCTATTAAATGAACCCATTGAATCAGTCCTCAAGAAACTCATCCAAATGGTCTCATCATGCTACCTGAAACACGTCAATATGGTGAACCTACTTTCAAACCACCATGGTATAAAGATAATGAATATTGTGAGTTCCATAGAACAAAAGGACATAGAACCTCATCGTGCATGAAACTGAAACACTTGATTCAAAACCTCATAGATAGAGGTGAAGTCACCTTTGACAAACCTCCTCAACATACATCAAACAAAGACCTCAATGTTTACAAGGATCCATTCCCTCAACATGGTAAAGGTCAAAATCCTAAAAAAGGTAAGAGTGTTAACAACGCCTCATCTTCTTATGACTCCATTATAGGTCATCTTGACGAAAGTTGAGTATCTACCCTAACTATTAAGAGTAAAGATCTGAATTGTTCCCTCACAAATCATTGTGGTCATGTTACCCTTCGTGGACCAACACCAAATCCTATAGTCACTTCTAATTATAACCTTGTTGATCATCTAAGGAAGACCCCCACTATCTATCTTAGACCTTCTAAAGTCATCTCCCACTCATAAAGCAGTACTTGAAAAAGCCTTAGAACAGTCATTTGTTCCCAACAATATAGCTGTCACAAATTTTTGAGCCATTATAGGTAATATTGCCTCACCTTACAATGTTGTCTTTTCTTAAAAGGACCTTCCAACTCACGATCCATGTCACAATGATGCCCTCCACATCGAAGTTTTCATCCATCAACGTAAAATCAAATGCATACTTATAGATGGTGGTGTCAGTCTTAACATTTGTTCCCTCAAATTGTTGATACGATTAGGATACTCTGAGGATCACATAGATGCAGGTCAATCTATTATTGTCAAAGCATATGATGATGCAAAATGTAAAACAGATGGTGTGATACATTTTCCTATTCAAGTGGGCCTCGTCATGCTAGAAAAAAGATGCCAAGTCCTAGATATTGAGCTACCATATAATATTATCCTAGGACACCCATGGATTCATACCATGAAAGTTGTGCCTTCAACGTACCATCAATCCCTAAAGTTCCCATTTAATGGTATGGAAATCACTATCCCCGAAGATCCTAATCCATTTGAGTTTTTTCACGCCATCCAAGGGCATTACAAGAATAGTAACCAAGTACCCAACAATGATGCAGTCCAACCATCCCTGCTATATATTGATCCAGATACCTTACATAAAGCCTCTGCAGATACATCTAATCCCCTCCCAGAAATCAAAGCCCATATCAGAGACATAGGATTTGGCGAGTATGATATTTTAAAATCTTGTTGTGTGGGGAGGATGCCTCTCTCACCAAAATCCTACAGCAAACCTCCCATTACTAAAGTTACCAAAAAGCTCAAAATACCAGCTCTTCTCACGAAGTTTACCCAAGGGCACTTGTTAGAAGATGAAACTATTGAGGAAGTATCTTCTTGGATCTATAAAGAAAAAGAACTAGTCACACTACCTATCAAGAAGTATGGTAATGGCCTTAGAATTGTTAAAAACATGGGCTATAAAGGCAGAGGAGGCCTAGGAAAACATGGTCAAGGTCAAATGGAACCCATTACAGTGACTAAGAAATACAATCAACAAGAGTTAGGATACAGTAAGGAGGTACCACGAGCCTTAGACATCAAGTTTATTCTTGACAAGGTAGTGAAAGCTTGGCCTACAGATTCAATCTCTAACAAGGATACCATCAAGGACTCTTCCCTATACATCACAGATTTATTCCAAGAAACCTCAATATTTATGATATCATATGTCTCCCTTACTTCAACCACAAAAACCTAGAATCTATCCCTCATTTACCTTGAACCCATCAATTGGAACCAACAACAGGCCCCCATTCTAGACATCTTTCAAAATGATGAGGCTATCACGGAATTCATGGGACTATGAGATGGTATTATGCTTGGGGATCACAAAGCTCATTTTATCATGGAATTAGAGCAAGTTGCTTATTTTGGTGAGAATGCCAAATCCTCCAGTCGCAAAATAGAAAATAAAAATAGATCCTTAGGTGAAAACCACAATGTGGTACCTCTTGATCATAAAATAGTAAAAATAAAGAGAGGGAGACAAAGATATATATAGAGACCTACAGAGATAATTAGAGAGAGAGAGAGAACAAAAGACAGAGGAAGTGAGAAATAGATAGAGCAAAGAAGAGAGGTAGAGAGCTAGAGGAGGATGAGACAAAGAGCTAGATAAAAAAGAGAGGTAGAGTGAGAAATCTCAGAGAGAGAGAGAGAGAGAGAGAAATCTCAGAGAGAGGAAGTGTGTGAGAGAGAAGGGGGAGGGAAGAGGGAGACAAAGATATATATTAAGACCTATAGAGATAAATAGGGAGAGAGAGATAGAGAAAAAGACCATGATTCAATGTTCAAATGATGACCATGATTCAACAAATCAAAATAGACCCAAAAAATTAATGCAAATATTCTATATACTCTTTTTTTTAGAATACTAATATTTCAAAGAAATAAAAATTCCTCTTTGCTACTCCTTTTCTATATTGCTAATCATTTACAAATATTCTGCTCAACTAAGCATCAACATGAGACTAACACAAGCTCTTACGAGCACAACCATGAGACCAATACAAGCTCCTTTCGAGCAACCACACTAGAATCCACTTATTTAGAAACCACCTCAACATTGGAAGCCAACAGTGGAAGACCAAGAGTCACAACTTAGATATCCACTTATTACATGTCCTTTGGGATTTGAACTTGGGTCTCCACAATTAGAACTAAATGCTTTAACCAATATGCCCCTTGGACACTTTGCAACTCTTACAAATATGCCCCCCTTATTTATTGCTCTTGCCGATTCAATTTTACAAACTATGTATACTTTAGGTTTCTCATGTGCAAAATAATGTTTGTTTTTATCCACACAGAACTCCTTTGCAAATCTATTTTTGTTGTACCCATTGCACACTAAGGTGTGATTGCTAGTATGTATTTATTTTGTCTCTACCAAATTCATGTATAGGAAAATTGAATTAAAATTCCTTTGAAAGAGCATAAACCCATGTGCACACAGAGCTACATCAAATGCAACAATATATATAATTAGATGTGGTAGAAACTGCAACAATATATATAATTAGATGTTGTAGAAACAAAGACTAGAACTTGCAAATTTGATATATATATAGGAGGTGTTTATCCCAATTTACAAGTTCTAGTCTTTATAAATATAAAATTGTACATTGTAAATGCTTGAAATACTGTGAATAGCAGTAGTCTTTATATCTAAATACGCAATGTTAAAAGATACCTTGGAGAAAAATAGAGTGTGTTGCTACGAGAGCAATCCAGACAAACATCGCTCCGGCCATTGTTAACAATTGTGAGTGCTTATGTTCAGAATGAACGCTTATTTATAGGGAAATCGCTAGCGTGTAATTGGCTTCGATTTCAGTTCTAATCCCCTTTTTTTAATTTTTAATGAATACTTCCTGACTAATCCCTATTTTCGAAGTCTAAATAAGTCTACGGTCGTCCTAATAAATTCGCCATGACGTTTGAATGGAACTCTTCAGAATCTTTAAGATGTGAGTTTTGTTTTTTTCCCAGTGACAACTTCAGGGTCAGCATGTTTCAATAGCTGTGATAGTATTTGTGGATTTAAGGTCTTATATTTTTAGAAGTTTAGCACACTAGTTTAGTTATGATTTTAAGGTCGTTAGTGTTGACAATAAGTACTGATAATTGAATGAAATGTGCTCTTTATATCTAAAAAGCAACCAATCATGTGATGCCACATCAGCTTACTAACAAAACATGATTTAATGCACAACTATTGGTCCACCCTTTTTTTTGGGTCTTTTTGGACACCTCAACAAAAAGCAAAATCAACCACAAGTTCGCAACATGTCATTTTTCATTTTATGATCATTTCAGTGTACTAGATTTTACATAGCGGTTAGTCCCTATTTTGTGTTTTGAATTGTATTTGTATTGTAGTGAGAGTGACATAAATATAACAATTAGAATGTTTAACTAGCACTTACACTGAAAGGAGGTGCAATGGTTACACCAACTGCAATTTATATAGAATGCCCTATAAATTTGGAAGTAGCATTGGGTTAACATAGACACATAACATTTTATAAGAGGTCTTAAATTGAAGTCATAAGTAATATGTAAAAATTTGATACAACATCAAAAGTAGTTGCTAATCAATCTTTAAAAAAAGCTTGTTGACTTGCTAATCTAAGATAAAGTCTCAAAATTAGTTCTAAATATATTGGAAAAATTGTTCGATAAGGGGGGCTATGTTGATCATTTACAAGGCTTGATACAACATTAAATGGTGAATTTTGTTTCTAATTATTCTCCCACTCTATTTCATTGTCATTCTCTAAACAAATTTCTTGAGGACGTTGTTCGTCATAACAACATCAATGAATACTTTCCCTATGTTACGTTGTGCCAACTTAACCCTTTTTCTCCCATATCTTCTTCCTCATTTGATGATTCAATTCATGCTACACATATTTCTTCTTCACCATCCATTAATCATGATCCCACTTTACCATTTGATTATCTATCTCCTATGATACAACATGACTTTTCTTTCTATTGATGATGATATTACTCTTCCACATGATCTTATTTTCTCTTCTAAAGATACCTAGGACATCATCTATTATGATACTAATACATACAAGTCTACACTTCTTTCTCCACGACTTCCTCTATTTCTCCCACACCGCCTACTTCTATACCTTGCACTTTGCGTTCACTTCACATGGATTCTCCATTTATTCCTCCCATAGACATACCTCTTCCATATCTTTCTCCTTAATTTCTCCTTGCTGTAACCATGATCTTCTAGATCAAGTCACCCATACCCCCATTCTTTCTTCTTTTACCACTACCACCCCACTTTACATTCTAATTATTTTGCTACTTCCATCCCACCCACTTCTATACCTATAGATCCTAAGATCACACTTCATCATCTTTTGCTTCTATTGATTACCCCATACTATAACCATCCCATGAGATTATCCTCTACTCATATAGGTCCATTCTACATTTTCTCCACTTATAGACCGCCATTCTTCATCTTCTCACACATGATACTTCATTAGATGCTTCTCCTAGAACTATCATTTCATGTACCCATAATGCTACACCATCGATTGATACATAAACTATCACCTATATACAAATGATGGTCTAAGGCTTCCTGACTCTTCCATATATTTATCCTCCTTCTTCTTATTTATCCTCCTTCTTCTTATTGAAACATTATTAGTGTAATTCATCAAGTAATGTGGCATGCCTCACACGGAGTATCTTGGTGGGATAAAATATCTTAGAATATAAGTCTTAAGATAGTCTTAAATAGACAAAGACGTCATGGAGATATAAGTGGTACACCATGCCACTAATGCAGTTATAGGGAGGAGTTGAATTTATAGTGCATAATAATGACTAAAGCATAGGTGCATGACAACTCAACTTGCACTGGATTTGACCAATAAATAAGAAATGGTAGGCGAGGATAAAATCAACTATGTGTACCAACTCTTAAAATTCCTATTTAAAATACTGGCATGGGCTACAAACAAATGAAATATAGATTTGAAAATGTCTGAAAAATCCTTCATTCAAGATTTAGTCTCTTGAAAGGCAAGGCCCTTTGAAAATGTTGAAAAAACTTCCTACACATTATTTATATCTTTCTTCAACAAATGATAGAATTACATCCTAAACAAGATAACTAAGAAAAACACTTCTAAATATCCTTAAAATATCACAGACGTGCCACTAAAAATGCATACCAATAATAAAGAGTCTCTTACAACATAGTAATACATATCAAAATTCTAACAAATCATATGGAAGCACACCATTCAACAAACAAACCAACAAAGAACCAAACAAACGCCAATAGTAACAACTAGATAACTTACCATTTACCAAAAATCAAACATCAAATGCTAAATTTCATTAGATGCATTTCAATACAACAAAACACATGTAAAACCTACCACAACAAATGCATTCATCTTCTTCATCAAATTTTGGCCTTGTCAAGACAATTGACAAACTACTACTTAGCTCTATTTCATCCTAAAAAAAGCTCGATGAAGTCCTTGCAGCTTACCAAATGCAAAAGCCACCAAAGGTGAGCCAAAGCAAGAATCAATACAACTCAAACTTTAGCGAGGTACAAAGGCTTAGAGCCTTAAGGGTTTTGAACCCTTGACTCGACCAAGAAAAAGGGTAGACTTAAACTCCAAGTAGATAGCTTGCGATTCAATGGTAAGAAATATTCCCACCAGATTTCAATGTCATTAGATGAGATAAAACAACAAACACAATAAGCCCAGGGAATGGGCAAAGCAAACAGAAAAAACACACAAGTACAAAAGACAAACATAAATAGAGCACCTGAGGATAATTTAACATCATAGAATGACACTTCAACACAAAGGCCTCAAAGAACCATAAGTCTAAACTTACTTCCAAACATAAGTCATTCTAACATATTTTATTAAAACATATGGTGTAGAATATTTTTCTCGCAAGACTACCTATATCACATTATTTTAGGTGGTGGATTTTATGATAAAGCCTATCAGAAACCCATTGTAAAGCTATATTTAGGGGTAGTGTAGACTATTGTCCATCAGATGAAGTTGTAAAATAGAACATCATTGTGAGGAGGGTCGAGTCAAAACCTAGAGCACAAATCTGCAACTGCAACTTTATCCTAGATCTACAAACTTTTCCTTTGGCAAAAAACAAATTTAATGTAGACACCAAAGCATTTCACTAATAGACACTATTTTGAGATCACTTATCAATCAAATTCCATAATCTTCTCCATTTGACACTCATTCTTCAATCATAAATCTAAATGCTCCTATCTTCTTATCTACTTTCCTAAAATAATAACTATATATTTAATTAACCTAAACTGATTTATAGTTATAGTACGCATCTCATTAGATTACCCTAAATTGAAGGCAAGGAAAGTTTTATTTTCTTTTACAAGTAATTATGTATAATTATTAGGACTATTATAATAGATTTCTAGAAGTCCGCGCGTGTAGACAAACATTTGGAATTGAAGTCGGTGTCCAAGGAAAGGACCAAATGCTTTTAACCTTCTCCAAGTTTTGAATTTTTGAGACCCTCTCTAAGTGGTTCGAATTTAGTTCCATTTCAGCCCTTGTGTTACCTTACTTTATAAGGTGGTTGTTAGATTGGCCCATCCAGCGACCACCCCTATAATGTCAAACTTCTAGAATGTTTTAATGCATTTTCAATTTGTCACATTTCAACATAGGGGAGAGGACCTAGTAGTGGTGCACCCTAACTTCATGCCTCTCAAAATCATACATGGCAATTTTGAATCACTCCAAAAATTTTACAGTATCTTACTTGGCAATGTCCCTACTTATAACTAAGGTTTTAGGGCCACATCAGCATGCTTTTTGTTGAGGTGTCAAATAGTTACCCCAAAAAAAGGGTGAACCAATAGGTGTGCATTAAGTCATGTTTTGTTGGTGGGATGATGTGGCATCACATGATTGGTTGCTTTTTAAATCTAAAGGGCACATTTCATTCATGTATTAGTACTTATAGTAACACTAACAACCTTAAAGTCACAACTACTAGTACTAAACTTTTAAAAATATTGGGCCTTAAATGCACATATACTATCTCAGCCATTGGAACTATCTCACCTATTGGGTCTTTTCCCCTAAAGTGGCCAATATCGACTTTGACACCTCTAACTATTGTTTAATGGCTAAATTGTGCCTTTAATCATGTGACTATGTAATATTTTTATTTCCTCAACTTAATTTAATTTTAAAAATTAAGAACATATATACAATGAATTTAATAGGATCCATGCAAAATGAAAATAGGGAGGGAATCCACAACAATTTTGTATATCCACCACAACTATATTTATAGATTGAGATAAGGATTACTTTTATATCAATGTTGTTTAGACGTAGATACAAGTGTATGTTAAGTTTGAAATGGAAGTAACAACAAAACAAATTACAGAGCACTAGAATTTAAATCATAATATTTGTTTTAAACAAGTGTACATAAGATATGAAACTACAAACAGTTTTAAAACTTAAATATGTATTCTTGTTTTAAATCATAATATTTCTCTTTTAAATCATTCAACAAACAAAACTTCATTTATAGAAAAAAGCCTACAATTGAAGTCGTAGGCATAGATGAGTTGTTCTTTAATTAAGTCATATTCCATATATCTATTTGAACACTTGATTTCCTTAATAAAACCTTTGTTATGCAATAGGTAGTTTACTACTTGTTGTGAGGTTTCACAACACGCCCCATTTTGCCTTAGCAAAACAGGGACCCAACTTTTTTCGCTTCTACTTGTGTGTTTCTTGCCTTAGGGTGGTAGGTAAAAGAGATGTCCTGATAAGGTCAAAGGTCAAGTTCAGCAAATCCCCTAGATAGGGTCTCTATCAGATAAAGAACTGAACTTAGAGAAACTTTGTCTTTTGAATCATGTCAAGATTTGAGGAAGTAAGAAAGTTATGGCCAGTCAAAGTTTGGTCAATGTGGATATGGATATTACCAATGTAATATCCTAGTCATTATCGAATCATCCATACCTTGATGATGTCATGTTTCATCACCTAATATGGAGGAAGATGAATAAAAGTAAGGGTTCTCGAAATGTCTAAGGATTACCTTTTTCTTTCAAGCCCGTTAAATTTATGTGGGCCAAGTAGATGCTAGTCATTCACATGGATATTTTGTACATGGACATTTCATCTCTTCCAAATATCCATATCCATATGGATATACACATCCAGGTGACAACTCGTCAAGTTTTACTTAATATAAGTCTCGTGGATATGTATATTTAGTGCCAGATATTTTGATATGGATATTTCGTTTCCTAATATCCATACTGAAATATCCATATCTGGGTCGCGTCATCTTGTTTCACCTTAAAGTAATGTTTTGAGCTTGCTGACATCATCTACATGGATATTTTGCTCTCATCTTAATATCCATCTCTTTATGCTTGTGAGGTGTCCATATCCTGATGACATCATTCAACCTTCACTCGTACGTAGCTAGAGTAAATAGCTGACGTCATATGGATATTAACCTAGATGGATGTTATCTTTTCGAAAGGTCCATACCTTATTCCTAATATCCATGTCTTGGTGACGTCACATCACCTCACCCTGATATAGAGTTTTAAACCTGATGACGTCCCATGGATATTAACCATATGGATATTTCGCATTTACTTAACGTCCATATTTTCTGAATATCCATACATCTATCCTAACCAATGATTTTATGTTGCTTGTCCACATGGAGATCCCACAGATCTTAGAGTATTTTAAGCAGAATTAGAGCTCGATGGCTTTCCTTCAGTCAACAATGGTTGACCCAACCCTCTGGCTAACGTCATATGGACATATCCACAGGGATATATCCATATGGATATATTAATTAGAAATCCATATACATGTCCAGGTGCACCTTTTTGCATTAAATGTTGTTTGAGAAAGCCATTGGCTTTTAAATTTGAAAGCACGCCCAATGACACCTATAGCGATCTCTCGTGTTTCCATTTTGTGAATCCACCTAATCCCTTGAAAGCAATTAATAAGCCCTAAATTTGATAGACATGCAATTTTGATAGACTTGTACGAATTTCACAACTCCTCTTAAATTAAGAGGGGCGCTGACAGATTAAGTTCCTTTTTCTGGGTTGAGAAGTTCTATAACAATTTTAGATTATTTTTAGAAAGTGTTGATGGTTTAAGTTTTTTTTGGTTTGAGAAGTTTTATAATAATTTTAGATTATTTTTGGTAGTTTGTTATTATGGAAAGTATGAGTCTAAGTTGTATGAATAATTTATTTCAGTTTCATTTTTATTTTTTATTCTTTAAGATTTGAACCTTGGTGGATGGTGTAATCAAGGAACATATCATTAGGCATCACCCTCACTAATTATGCTGAACAAATTAAGCTACAATCTTTTGGTAGTCCCAATTATTTTCACTTCATTAAGAGAACTTTAATGTGAGTAAATGAAAGATTTAAATTATGTGAGTTCTTGGATTTGCATCTTACTTACTTGTACCTTCACAACATACTTGAAACCTTAAAAATTTACTTAAACAAATGGGTTTTAACAATTAACAATAACATAATAACATATTTTATTGTATAATATAGAACTCAAATACATGATGATAAGAAGCATAAGGAAACTTTCCTCATTATTAGTCCGTGTCTTGACAAGATAAGTATTATAAAATATAATAATTAAGGGGTTACTGATTAATTACTTTGTAGTTAATTAAAAATAAGTATTTTTAATTTAATGTTGATATTTAATCATTTATAATTTTGTGTACAATAATTTATTTGAAATCTTATTTGATTAAAATAATCCAAATTTTATTATAGTCTTTATATTATTTTATGCAAACATTTTATTCTTTCAATTCATTATTGAATATGATAGAATTTTTAATTGACAAAATAATTGTTTTAACTATAAGTTATGTACGAGAAAGCATTGTTAGGCAATTTACATATGTAACTTTAAAGCTTGGTTGTGAGTTGGCTCTAAATGACACAATCCTTTACACACTGTTTAGATTTGGCAGGCCCACTTATATTCAAATTCTACCCATCAATCTCTAGAGAATATCTTTGTCTATTACCATTTATTTTCTCTTTATCTGTGTTGCTACCACTTTTTCTTATAGGACTCTATGAGCAACGACAAGATTTGTTTTCTAGGTTGCAATAATCATTAAGTTACAAAATAGTGAATGCTAACTAAAAAAATCAATCAACATTTTATAAAGACATTTACAAAAGTGGTTCAAACTTTGAAATGTGTAAGGTGTAGACTCATCCTTCTAAAATGTGTAATGTGTAAGGTGTATTTTCCTCGGTTTTGCTTCTAATCATGTTAAAGTATCATTTTTTAGATAAGAAATAAGGTATTTCAAATTGGTAATCAAGAAGAGAAAGTAGATTTATCTTGCTGCATAAAATGGCTATCACAAAATATGGGCAAGCGCAAAGAGCTCTAAAACAAGTGCACCACTAGTACAACTCTTATAGATATATCTATAGAAAAAAAATAAAAAAAAATTTGTGCTTACTTTTGCATTAGTATTCTCTTTAATTTAGTCTCCCTACAAATAAAACTCTCACAAACAAGGCAAGAGTATTATGGCCTACCACCATAATTTATTTTTCAAGATTATGGATTCAACAATGACTATATTATATTTCTTGCAAATCAGATTTATGTCTCTCATTGATAGTAAATCTTTTGTTTGGTGGTTAGTATTAGGATATAAATAAGGTTGAATGGTTTATGGTTATTTGGTGGTTTAATTAAACTTCTTAGTTTTAAAAAAATGCTTTGGATAATTTTGAGGTCATCTCTAGAGTAAGAAAATGAACTCTTAAGTTCTTAAATACTTGATAACACCATTGCAAGACCCAAAAATTGACAAGATTGTTAGTGTTGATTCTTATATTTTTTATTAGAAAGACTTTTTTTATTTATTTTCCATCTTTTCAAATAATGTTTTTGATAGCATATATATGGTGAATCTATTAATTGTGCATTTTGTTGCATGACTAATGTGATGCCCAACATATTGGTAAACTTTGTGAAAGGGGTTGGGCTTAATGGCAAGGCTATAAGGTTCTCAAGATGGAGATCCAAATTCAAATCCCCCAAGTAACATCTATAATTGGAACTTCAAGATGTGGCTCTTGGACTTCTATGGTGGTTCCATTGGTGGTTTCTAGTGTGGTTCTATGTGGTGACTCTTGCTCTTCTAGTGGCTCTTAAGTGGATTTGTGGCTCTTGAACTTCTGTGGTGGCTCTATTGGTGGTTTCTAGTGCAGTTCTATGCGGTGACGCTTGGTCTTCTCGTAGCTCTTAAGTGGTTTCAAAAGTGTGTGTGGCTCTTAAGTGGATTCTATCTATAAGTTGAGAATATGTTGATGGGGAGGAGGTCCCATTGTGGCCTTTGCTAGTGTGGGGCCAACCTAAATAATCCCTCCTTATGAATAAAAAAATGTGATGCCCAACATTGGTAAACTTTAAATGACCAAAACTATTGCTCTTATACAAGATTTAATATTAGATTGGATTCACTACTATTTTTTTTTTATGGTTAAGCTATAAATGTCAACAAACTAAAATTGGTTTGTGTACACGTAAAATTGTCTCATCATCATTAAACCCTAATCAGGACATCACTAGACCATTTCTTCTACAATTATATGAATATCCAATTCCCCTTTTTGATAGTGATTATATAATATTTTATTATTAAATCACAATTCATCCATACCTATCTTTAGCATAAATGATTAATCATTTATCACCATTCTTCTATAATCCACCTTAGATAAATAAATCCAATTATTTATTTATCTAAGTTCCCCATCCTCATCCCAAAAAATTAAATAAATATTTCTATTTATTTAATTCCCTATATTGTGTACTTTTAATTCAGTTGATTAAAACTAATTAATCAACATAATCCCTCACTTGCACATTCCAAACCCATCATTAACCCATTCAAACCCCTCACATCTTCCAACATGTACAAATGCATGGGCTTTGATACATAATCACATGGGTCTCTTACAAGGGATGGGCAAGTACCTTGCACATCCCTTTAACAAGGTCATTTTTTCCATTGTCAATCATCTCCATCCACTTTATCCAAAACCATCCTCTAGCATTGATTATCAATTTTTTAAAGATTATATCATATGAAAGGAGAGATTTTGAACAAACTGTCAAAATTTATATAGGATTATGATTATATATATTTGATTTATATAATTTTATTTATACTAAGGTATGTCATTGTATGTCATAGTATTTTAAGGGCACCATTAAATAGATAACTGTCATAAACCGTCAAATTTAGACATGCTGCCTATGATTAGATGTTTTTAGATTCTTTCAACCTACCTCAATTTTCCGCACTAATGTTTGACGTGACCAATTTTAATTCTCATGTAACGAAGCTGACAAACGGAAGCACGAGCACATTTGACTCTTAACTGGACACTTACCCCATGTCCCCATGTTGTTACTTAAGTTAATTTTTTGCTTAAATTTAAGCAGTTGGAGTGGGCCCATGGAAATTTATAATTGTGAGAAAAGGATAATATAGAATCTTTCCCTATTTTTGTGGAGAAGCTACTATTTAGGAATTGCAAATAAGGGCAGGGCCCCATTCTGCTGCTTAGCTTATTTTGGCTAGCAGCTACTACTCAATATTTTTAGGAGATATTTGTGGACCAAGTGACCCCATGGATATTTTATTTTTCTGCTTAAAATAAGCAGTTATAGTTTTGTCCATAAAGAATTATTTATTTATATAAAAAAAATTAGAGAAAATTTAGAAGAAAATAAAAAATGGAGAAAGGAAGCAAACAAATGTAGCCACATGGATGCTTTTTCATTATGCGTAACTTCAGCCCCCCCTTTTTTTTGAAAGCTTATTTTCAATTCCTAAGTAGTAGCTGCTCCACTAAAATAGGTAAAAATTCCATATTATCCCTTTCACATGAATGTAAATTTGCATGGGGCCACTCCAACTGCTTAAATTTAAACAAAAAACTCACATGAGCAGCCGCATGGGGATATGGGGTAAGCTATGGAAAAAAATGGGGGGCTGGAAATAAACAGCCACTGCATAATGAAAAATATGCCATGTGGCTGCATATGTTTTCTTCCCTTCTTTAAAAAAAAAAATTCTTCTAAATTAACATAATTAAGATAATTTATTTTTTACTTTTTATATAATAAAAAACTACAAATTAAGATAACTATTTATTTTAAGCAGAAAAATAAAATTTTATGGGATAACTGAGTCCACAAATATCCCCTGAACAGTGGCTGCTAGCTAAAATAAGCTAAGCAGCAGCATAGGGACATGCCCAAACTTTCAATCCATTTTCTTGTGTCTACGTATATCTAACCCTAAATAATGAGGAACAAGATGTCTGTGCTCCGCATCATGCGTTTGAGCTCTATATTACTCGCTAAAATACGATATTATCAGTTGTTGTTAAAAGCTGTTTATTTCAGTAAGTAAATTTCTACGGTTTTGTGTGTATTGGGAAGGTGCAAATGAGCTTCAAATCCAATTACTCCGATCTAAGTCGTCTTATAGGGAAATCGCTAGCGTGTAATTGGCTTTCATTTCACTTCTAATCCCTTTTTACGAAGTCTAAATAAGTCTACGGTCGTCCTCATAAACGTATGAGTCGGCCACTGCAGATGTCAGCGATTCGATCACGCAATGACGTTTGAATGGAAGTATTTAAATTCTTTAAGATAAGAGTTTTGTTTGATTGGAACTCTTCGAACTTTCGTTTTCTTCCCACCGACAACTTTAATCCAAGAAAAATCAACCACTAGTTCGCAATATGTATTTATCCATTGTCATTTTCCGTTTTGTGATCATTTTGTTTGAATGGAACTCTACGAACTTTTGTTTTCTTCCCACCGACTACTTTAATCCAAGCAAAATCAACCACTAGTTTGCAACATGTATTTATCTATTCTCATTTTCCATTTTGTGATCATTTTGTTTGAATGGAACTCTTCGAACTTTTGTTTTCTTCCCACCGACAACTTTAATCCAAGCAAAATCAACCACTAGTTTGCAACATGTATTTATCCATTGTCATTTTCCATTTTGTGATCATTTTGTTGGACTAAGTTTTAGATAGTGGTTAGTCCATGTTTTGCATTTTGAATTGTATTTGTATTGTAGTGAGAGTGATAGATATGAATGTAACAATCAGAAAGTATAATTAACACTTATACTGAAAGGAGGTCTAATGGTTATGTCGATTGCAATTTATATAGAATGTCCTATAAATTTGGAAGTAGCATTCGGTCAATAGAGACACATAGCATTTTATAAGAGGTCTTAAGTTGCAGTCATAAGTAACATGTAAAAATTTGATACAACATCAAAAGTAGTTGACTATCACTCTTTAAAAAGAGATTGTTGACAAGCTAATCTAAGATAGTCTCCTCTAAATTTGGAAGTAGTATGGTTACGTCAATTGCAATTTATATAGAATGTCTTATAAATTTGGAAGTAGTATTGGGTCAATAGAAACACATAGCATTTTATAAGAGGTTTTAAGTTGCAGTCATAAGTAACATGTAAAAATTTGATACAACATCAAAAGTAGTTGATTATCAGCCTTTAAAAAGAGTTTGTTGACTTGCTAATCTAAGATAGTCTCAAATTTAACTAAATATATTGGAAAATTTGTTGGACAAGGGGGCCACATGGATCATTTACAGATCTTGATACAACATTAACTGGTGACTTTTGTTTCTGATTATTCTCCCACTCCATTTCATTGTCATTCTCTAAACAATTTCCTTGAGGACATTGTTGGCCATAACAACATCAATGAATACTTTCCCTATGTCATGTTGTGCCAACTTAATCCTCTTTCTCTTACATCTTCTTCCTCATCTTATGATTCAAATCATGCTACACCCATTTCTTCTTCACCATCCATTAATGATGATCCCACTTTACCACTTGATCTATCTCCTATGATACAACACATGACTTTCCTTTTTATTAATGATGATATTACTATTCCACATGATCCTATTTTCTCTTCTAAAGATACCTAGGACATCATCTATTATGATACTAATATATACAAGTCTACACTTCTTTCTCCATGGCTTCCTCTATTCCTCCTGCACCACCTACTTCTATACCTTGCACTTTGCCTTCACTTCACATGGATTCTCCATTTACTCCTCCCTTAGGCATAACTCTTCCATATCTATCTTTCTCTTTAACTTCTCCTTGCTTTAACCATGATCCTCTAGATCAAGTCATCCATACACCCATTCTTTCTTCTTTTACCACTACCACCCCACTTTAAATTCTAATTATTTTGCTACTTCCATCCCACCCACTTCTATACCTATAGATCCTAATATCACACTTCATCATCTTTTCCTCCTATTGATTACCCCATACCACAACCACCCATGAGGTTATCCTCCACTCACATACCCTTCTACATTTTCTCCACTTATAGACCACCATTCTTCGTCATCTTCTCACACATGATACTTTATTAGATGTTTCTCCAAGCACTATCTTTGCTTTTGTACCCATAATGCTTCACCACTAATTGATACACAACCTATCACCTATATACCTATGATGGTATGAGGCTTTCCTACTCTTCCATATAATTATCCTTCTTCTTCTTATGGACCTCCACCAACATCCCTTTGGGATGTTGTTCATCCCTCTCCTTTGATTAATGAATCCCTTAACAATACTCTTAAATTTATGCATTCTCATCCTAATAGTCCACCAAAACAAATCACAATCATCTTTACATCTCTTGTTCCTAGTGACATTGAGTCATCATTTTTTTTGCATCTAAGTTCCCTCCTCCATCTATGATTCATGACAATGTTCCTTTACTCACCATTGTGAGATATCATAACACTAGCATCAAACACATATTTGTTAACAATAGATTGGGCTTCAAAATTTCTACCACTCAATTCTTGTGCAAAAATCTAAAACAAAAGAACAAAGTTATCAAATAATTATAGGCCATCTATTTACTAAAATTATTGACCTTCTCTTCAATACTTCACCTACTACTACAAACAAATTGAAAATTGAATCAAATTAAACCTACAAGAAAAAAAAAAATTTATTACTTTGTACTATTTCAATAAGCCTTTCAATCAACTGGCCTAAATTTTAAATTGAATGGACATACCTTAAATAATTAAAATCTATGTGTGTATTAAATGGTGAAACATTATTAGTGTAATTCATGAAGTAACATAGCATGCCTCACACAAAGTATCCTAGTGGGATAAAATATCTTAGAATATAAGTCTTAAGATAGTCTTGAATAGACAAAGATGTCATGGAGATATAAGTGGTACACCATGTGATTAAAGCAATTATAGGAAGGAGTTGACTTTATATTGCACAGTAATGACTAAATCGTAGGTGCATGACAATTCAACTTGCATCATATTTGACCAAAAATAAGAAATTGCGGGCGAGGATAAAATCAAATATGTGTACCGACTCTTAAAATTCCTATTTAAAATGGTGGCATGGGCTATTGATATAGGAGCATCCCTATTTCAAGAGCAATCTTGCATCAACCAAAAACATTTGTATTTCAATTTGTTTGCATTTTAGTTTGTTTCTTTTTAGTTTCCATTCAACTTAGTCAGTAGCAGTTTTTGTATTTTGGTCCACATTCTATCACAGTTGCATTTCAGACCCTACAGAGATGGACTTAGCATCTAGACACATTCGTGCACATCATATCCAAAATTTAGAGCATTTGGATCAAGTACTGGTAAGATATCGCTATCAGGAGATCAACTATTTTCTCATAACAGAAGATGTCCTGGTAGTCTCAAATAATCAACTAAAGGAGAATACTTGCGGAGCATTTCATGACTTGTGAAGTTAACAGACACATCATTCAATGTTGTTTGGTTCATGGCCAAACTTCCTTGAGATCCACACACCATCCCATTCATTTGCGGAGGAATTCTATTCATTTAGGTCCAACCTATCTACGTACACATGTTACAACTCTTCATTGGATTTTGTGATCTTCCTTGGCCGATGCAGAGGAATCTTAGGTTCTAAAGATGATATAAAATGATGTAATAGATGCCTAGGAAAGAGGGATTCGATAGTTGATCATTAGTTTATAGTTGATAGTTTGAATTTTGTGCGAAGGAGCTTCAAAGCCATATCTTATGCATATTCGATAATCAAGCATGTGAGCCCTAATTGTAAGCCCGCATGTTGCCAGCCAATTTGTATTTGAATTCTATGATATACTGAATGACTGAATCTGCATTTGCTTCATATCTTTGAGTTGTTTCTGTTGTGTTTACTCTAGCTGCATGGCCTAGATAGTTCACTTTATGGACCCTCCTAACTGTGACTGCACCAGTTATAGACAAGAGAAATGTAGATTTGAAAATATCCAAAAAATCTAGCATCCAAGATTTATTCTCTCAAGTTAAGGCCCTTTGAAAATGTTGAAAAAATTTCCTACACATTTTTTATATAATTTTTTCATCAAACAATAGAATTAAATCCTAAACAAGATGACTAAAAAATACTTTTAAATATCCTTAAAATATCATAGACATTCCAATAAAATATATACCAATCAAAAAAGAGCCTCTTACAACATAGCAATGCATATCAAAACCGTAACAAATCATATGGAAGCACACCATTCAACAAACAATCCAACAAAGAACCAAACAAACACCAATAGTAACAACTAGATAACTTACCATTTACCAAAAATCACGCATCAACTGCTAAATTTCAAATTAGATGCATTTAAATACAACAAAACACATTTAAAACCTACCACAACAAATGCATTCATCTTCTTCATCAAATTCCAACCTTGTCAAAACAATTTAAAGACTTACTACTTAACTTTTTTTCATCCTAAAAAAAACTCAGTGAAGTCCTTGTAGCTTACCAAATGTAGAAGCCACCAAAGGTGAGCCAAAGAAAGAATCAATGCAACTGAAACAACTCAAACTTTAATGAGGTACAAAGGCTCAAAGCCTAAAGGGATTCAAACCCTTAACTCCACCAAAAAAAGGTAGACTTAAACTCCAGGTAGATAGCTTGTGATCCGAATAGTAATAAATGTTCCCACCAAATTTTAGTGTCATCTAATGAGATAAAACAATAGACACAATAATCCTAGGCAACAAGCAAAGAAAACAAAGAAAACACACTTACAAAAGACAAACATAAACAAAGAAAGAGGATAATTTAACATCATAGATCCACACTTCACACACAAAGGCCTCAAAGAAGCATAAATCTAAACTTACTTCCAAATATAAGCCATTCTAACACATTTTATTAAAACATATGGTGTAGAATGTTTTTCTCATAAGATACCTACCTATATCACATTGCTTTAGGTGGTGGATCCTCTAATAAAGCCTATCAGAAACCCATTGTAAATCTATATTTAGGGGTATAGTAGACTATTGTCCATTAGAAGGAGTTGCAAAATAGAACATCATTGCAAGTAGGGACGAGTCAAAACTCAAAGTACAAATCCGCAACTGCGACTTTGTCCTAGATCTACAAACTCTTCCTCTAGTAGAACACAAATTTAGTGTAGATACCAAAGCATTTCACTAACAAAGAGGCACTATTTCCAAATCACTTATCAAGCAAATTCCATAATCTTCTCCATTACACTCATTCTTCAATCATAAATCTGAGCACTCCTATCTTCTTATCTACTTTCCTAAAATAATGACTACACTTATCTAATCTATCATTCCATGTTATATTTAATTAACCTAGACTAATTTATACTTATATGTGTGCATTTCATTAGATTAACCCAAATTGAAGGCTAGGAAAGTTTATTTTCTTTTAACAATAATTATGTATTAATTACACCGAAGGTGTTCCTATTTGAAATGAACAACCTAGGGTAGAGGATTGGCTGTCCACATTACTTATGATGTGTGCAATACAATTCAAACATCATTGTTCATTCAATTTTGCGATAGCTAGTTTTTTTTTGTCATTTTTGTTTTAGTGTTATCAAAAAACTGTGTAGCAGAGAATCAGGGGATATTATTTGTGTGGGAAAAGTGCATAGGTGAGGAAGTGGAGTAGCATCTTTTACTCTTTCATCGACTTTTCCCACTAAACCATGTGAAAGGCTGCTTAGAGTTCTCTTGAGTTTTGTGTCATCAAGGAGAATAGTAGAAATGGGTTTATAGTTTACTCCCACATGGGGTTAAACTCTCTGATATAATGCAGTTTTTTTCAGCCAAGTTGCTGAGTCCACATAGCAGATCTAATTTTTTTCTAAAACAAACTGTTTAATTTTAGATTTGGTATTAGGACATATTTATCCTTGGGAACAATGTCAAAAGGCTTTTTAAAATCAACAAAGCAACATAAGGCCTCGCCTCCCTGAGTATCCCAAACTTTTTTGATCAGATGTCTAAGAGTGATGCAATGATCAATGGTAGAATGTCTTGGTCTAAAACCAACCTACCCTTTGGCTCTTTTCCCTCTTTTTCCACCCAATTGTTGATCCTACACTCTAACAAGCACCCAAACAGCTTTAGTTTGACCATTTGTTGTTTTGCTTCATGGATTCCAAAAATGAACTGTTTAATTTCAACTTTAGTATTAGGATAGATTTAGCCATGGGAACAGTGTCACAAGACAACGCTTTCCGACTGAGTGGGCTACTAGTGTCGTTATCCCTCTCTACAAGAGTGGTGATATCAATAACCCATCCAATTATCGAACTATCATTGTGAACCCTCTTCTTGGAAAGTTGTTTGGGAGCCTGTTAGAGCATAGGATTAGCAATTGGGTGGACAAAGAGGGAAAAAGAGCCAAAGGGCAGGGTAGTTTTAGACCAAGACATTCTACCATTAATCATTGCATCACTCTTAGACATCTGATCAAAAAAGTTTGGGATACCCAGGGAGGCGAGGCCTTATGTTGCTTTGTTGATTTTAAAAAGGCTTTTGACACTATTCCCAAGGCTAAATTGTGGAAAAGGATGGAGGAGCTTGGGATTCTGAACGAGTATAGGGTAGCTGTACACAAGCTTTATGAGCTGGTTAGAGCTAAAAGAAAAATTAAAGGGGGCATGTTAGAGTGCTTTGGCAGTGACATTGGGGTCAAATAGGGATGTCCCCTCTCACCCACTCTATTTGGCATTTACATTGATAAGCTTGAAGACTGGTTAAACACTACCATGGGAGGGTATTCAATTAGCGAGCTTTATGGTGAAGTTACTCTTGTATGCTGATGATCTTGTTCTACTTGCCAAAACCGCACATGGTCTAAGAGAACATTTGAAGGAGAAGTACATGGATGAAGAAAAACAACAAATGGTTGAACAAGTGGGATATTAATATACAAATCTATCCTAATACCAAAGCTGAAATTAAACAATTCATTTTAGAAAATTTTAGATCTCCTATGTGGACTCAACAACTTGGCCAAAAACAACTGCATTATATCAGAGAGTTTAATCCCACATGGGAGCATGGGGAAAAACCCATTTCTATTGTTCTCCTTGATGACACGGAACTCAAGAGAACTTTCACATGGTTTAGTGGGAAAAGTCAGTGAAAGAGTAAAAAGATGTTACTCCACTTCCTCACCTATGCTCTTTTCCCACACAAATAGAGATCTCAAAAAGCCCAAACCAACAAGAAAACTTTTGCACAATAAATAGGGATTCGGGGCCCCATGAGAGTATCTTCATATTGTAAGTTGGAATTGCAGAGGATATCCATGGAGAAGAGGACCAGGGTTGGGGCCCATAGCAAAGGGAAAAGACTTGATTATTCTTATAGAGGCTCACGAGCACGATGGTTGTAAAGTGCCAAGCTTTGAAGGGTATAAGAAAATTTTTGTTTGGAATGAAGGAGCCTAAACAGGTAAAAGGCATGGGGGTATCATCGTGCTAATTAGAGAAATGTGGGGTGGGATTGTGGAATTTAAGAAAGAGGATCCAAAGAAGCAATACATTTGGATAAAAATAACTGATAATGAGGCTACAATTAGATTGGTTGCATGTTACTTTGCCCCAAATAGGTCAAAGATCTACAAAAAGAGAAATTTGGACAATGAAGACCCTTTTGCTGCACTTATGAAAGACATTTCTACCTTCAGCCCTTTGGGAGAAATTATCTTATTTGGGGATTTTAATGCTAGGATAGCAAACAATTAGTCCCTTCATTTGGGCAAGGAGGAAAAAGGGGACAACAACCCGTTATGGTTAGAAGAAATTGAAGATCAGCTTTGGGAAAGAACCTCATAGGATGGTAATGGCAGTGTGAATCATTTTGGAGTAGAGCTATTAGGGCTTTGTAGTCTTCATTGTATGGTTATCTGCAATGGTATGAATAAGTGGCCTAGTTCCGGGGGCATCACTTGTAAAACTTACAACAGTCAAATTGTGGTGGATTATGCTATATGTTCTTAGATTAGTACTTCAAGGTTGTTAGAATTTGACATTGGGGACTGCACCACTGATTTGAAATATGATCATATGCCTCTTCTAGTTAAGTTTGGCCTTCAAAATACCATGCAAAAAGAGGGACAGGTCTAAAACAAGCATAAGAAAGCTCATACTCAAGGGAGAATCATGGTGAACCAAAAAACCCAGGAGATTTTCAAGGCTGCTCTCAAACAACACTTCCAGATGTTAAAAATCAACATAGGGGGCAAAGAAACAAACAAGGAAATAAAGAACAATATCAGTAGCAACATGATGATCCCTTTTATCCACAAGCCCTTGAAGTCATGTGAGAGATCTCAGCCTAAGAAGAAGACCTCAAATACTTTCCCGTCTAATCCATGGTATGACAAAGAGTGTAAGGCAGCAAAAAGAGCCTTCAAAGGGACAAAGACGAACAATGAAAGCAAGAAAAAATATGAGCATTTGTTAAAATTCAAAAAAGAAAACTATGTTGTCATTAGAAGGGAAGAGTTAATTTATTTGGGTAAAAATAACCCCAAAGGCTTTTGGAGGGAGTTGCAGCAAGAAAGAGAACATACTGAAAACAACATCACTAATGGTCAATGGTTAGAATATGCAAGGCAACTATATGAGCAGTCTCAAGAGAAAGTTGACCCTCCTATAGTCAACACATCTATTGAGCTTTTCTCGGTAGAAGATATCAAGTAGGGTATAAAGAAGTTAGCTAGTGGCAAAGTGTGGGACATAGATGGGTTGCAGGCTGAATTTCTAAAGTGGGGAGTTAAGTACCTTGCACCACACATCAAAAGTATATTTAATGGCATCACAAGAGAAGGATTTCCAATCGAGTGGGCTACTAGCATCATTATCCCTCTCAACAAGAGTGGTGATCAATAACCCATCTAATTATCGAACTATCATGGTGAACCCTCTTCTTGGAAAGTTGTTTGGGAGCCTGTTAGAGCGTAGGATCAGCAATTGGACAGAAAAAGAGGGAAAATGAGCTAAAGGGTAGGCTGGTTTTAGACCAAGACATTCTACCATTGATCATTGCATCACTCTTAGACATCTGATCAAAAAAGTTTGGGATACTCAGGGAGGTGAGGCCTTCTATTTCTTTGTTGATTTTAAAAAGGCTTTTGACACTGTTCCCAGGGCTAAATTATGGAAAAGGATGGAGGAGCTTGTGATTCTGGATGATTATAGGGCAGCTATACACAAGCTTTATGAGCTGGTTAAAGCTAAAATCAGAACTAAAGGGGGCATGTCAGAGTGCTTTGGCAATGACATCGATGTCAAACAGGGCTGTCCCCTCTCACCCACTCTATTTGGCATTTACATTGATAAGCTTGAAGATTGGTTAAACACTACCGTGGGGGAGGGTACTCAGCTGGCGGGCTTTGTGGTGAAGTTAATCTTGTATGCTAATGATCGTGTTCTGCAGCCAAAATCGCACATGGTCTGAGAGAGCATCTGAAGGAGTTAGAACTCTTCTGTCAGGATGTTGGGATGCAAGTCAACACTAGTAAAACCAAAGTCATGATTTTCTCTTTGAAAAGGAAGCAAAAACAAGTTAACTTTATGTTTGAAGGGAGCTCTTTGGAAATAGTTGAAGAGTACAAGTACCTCAATATCGTTTTCAACAACAGGCTTTGCTGGGACACTTGTAGAATGAAAAGGATACAAGGGGTTATAGAGCCTCTTAACTACTACAGAATAGATGCAGGAAAGCAGAGTTATGGGATTGGAAAACCAAGAAGACTCTCTTTGGTTTATTAGTCACATCGGTTGTCTTATATGGTTGTGAGGTTTGGGGGAGTAGCATGTCTAACCACAAGTGGAGGTAATTAGAGAGAATTCAAAAGCATCTTATCACTAGCAGCCTTAAATTCAAAGCTACATTCCCATATGAGATCCTTTTGGTTGAGGTGGGCTCCTTCCCATTGGAGTCATTTTCTATTATCCAGCTCCTTTGTTACCTAAAGAAAGTAGAAAACATGGAAAATTAGTGCTGACCTAAACTGGTGTTGGAGGACGAGTTAGTTCGCAGGAAAAAGACATGGATGAAGCAAAACAACAAATGGTTGAACAAGTGGGATATTAATATACAAATCTATCCTAATACCAAAGCTGAAATTAAATAGTTTGTTTTAAAAAAATTTAGATTTGCTATGTGGACTTAGCAACTTGGCTGAAAAAAACTGCATTATATCAGAGAGTTTAACCCCACATGCGAGCATGGGGAAAAATCCTACTTGCATGCCAATATTAAAGGTAAGGCTAGACTTTTAATTGCGTAGCTAAGGACCCGCTCTCATCATCTAAGGTGTGAAACTGGAAGATGGACAGTCCCCAAGGAAGTTTGGGATGACATGTTATGCAATTTCTGCAGCCAAAGGGTAGTTGAAACTGAGTGACACTTCATCTTTGAGTGCGCTGCCTATGAAGATATCTGCACTCAGTATGGGAACAACTTCAAAGAGGGAAGTTTAAAGGGGCTATTCGAGGAAACCAATCTCCACATGACGGTCGACTTCTTGGGACTATAGCAGAAGAGTCAACATCGAGAAGATTCAAAAAGTGTCTTAGGACTATGGCTCTTGGTCCCTTAGGTTGTTGGCCTCATGGACATCATTAAAATTTCATTCATTCATTCAGTTGAAAGTGCATAGAAAGCATAGATAGCAAATTGACCATGTGAAATCCCTCCTTAAAGCCGCAAAATTACTTTTTGAAAAGGAAGAGCCTTGTAATGTCACAATTATAAAAGACATTATACACCAAATAATGCTCAAGATAAAAATAGAATTACCTATGACAAAGGAATCTTATCATTTTTTTTGAAATGCAAGGGATAAAAGTGGGCTTTTTTTTAATAAATATTTTATTTATGTTAGAATTTTATAGTGGTTTAATCTTTCAATTGTCTTTCTTAATATATAAGTTGATTTTTATTTTTAAATTTCATTACTTAATCAACTTTATTTTTTAAATTGTAGAGATCTATCTTTTTATAATATTTTATATAGTCTATAGATAAAATAGTGGGCATGATTCTCTCTCTTAAATAGATCTACACCTACAACTTAGTCCTAATTCAAATTCCATGTTTACTATTTTAGAGTCAACCCTTTCAAAAAATTGGCCATTATCTATCATTTTACATGCCAAAATACCTTAAATTGAGCATCAAGAATCTTATATTTATTTAAGCACAATCCTGAAAATCATTACACATCATCAAATCATTGGACAAATACATCTTCTCATAGCATTAAAGAATTATTGTAGAGCTTACATCAATGTGATCATTATCCTAAACACTTGCATACTTTCTTAGGCATGTATTTTCATTATTCATCAAGAGTGGGGTGATTTATTATCAAGGGAGCTCTAAGTCTTTCCTCTACACACAACAAATCTCTCAAGGTACTTTTAGCACCACTCATCTCAAATACTAACATTTATTCGTAGGCACACAAATACAACAAGAGATGTAGAACAAAATAAAACAATAGATGGTAGATCCACACCAAGATAAAATAGATAGAGAGATAGAGATAGAGAGAAGGGGAGATAGACAGACATATTTATAAACAATTGAAAAAGGTGAGATTGTTTATGGGGAGATACACTGAATACAACATGTCATTTGATTAACGATCTAACAATTGACATTTAATACTTCTTTGGTTAACCCATTGCATACATTGAATTTCAAGAGCAAATGTATTGGCTCTTCTTTCCATTTTGTAGATAGGGCCTCTTAAATGTGGCACCTATATGTAACTCTTTTGTTCTTGTACATGTAATATATGATGTATGAATTTTAAAATAATAAAATGAAGAAAAATAAAATGTTACATATGCAATAAAGATGCATCTTCTCTTCAAAAGAACCAGTTGGATCTACTTTCATGGCCACTGCTTGGTTGAGATTTATTTTTATATCAATAATTTGTAATCTATGTAGATCATGTATATCCTAAACAAATAATACTTCTTCCAATACAATTTGTTGAGACACCAATAAACTAGAATTAAGCATGCTAAAAACTATGAACATTTCATCTTAGTATAGAAGAACATCTCATTTCTACCATCACAAAATCATATTAGTATAAGCTTAAACATACATTGTGCTCTTGTAGGGCTAAAACCTAGCATATTTGTTATGCATTAAACAGTAGCTCTCATATCCATAACTTATGCACACATAATTCTTGTAGAGAAACAATAATATCTAGTTTTGTATTCTTTTGTTTATGGAGTTAACTATTGAAATTTGTTGAAGTGATTTAAATTTGATCAGATGTCAGATAATATTCCATTTAGGTTATTACCAAGAAAGATAAAGAGAAATGGATAGATAGAGAGGGAGACAAAGAGATAAAGAAAGATAGAGAGGTAAAGATGAAGAGAAAGAGAGATGGAGATATAGAGAGATAAATAGGGAGAGAGAAAGAAAGAGATATGGTAAGAGAGAGATAGAGAAAGAAGAGAGAAAGAGAGAAGGAGAGATAGAGAAACATATATAAAGATAGAGAGATAGAGATGAGATAGAGAGACATATATAAAGATAGAAAGAAAGAGAGAGGAGATAGAGAATTAGACAGTGAGGGACATAAAGAGAGGTAGAGATGAGATAGAGAAAGGAAGAGAGAAAGAGAGAAGATATCTAGACATATATAAAGATAGAGAGAGAGAGAGAGATAAATAGTGTTAAGTGTGAAAACAGATGAATGATTAAATCTAGTATGCACACTAGATCAAACCCTCTTTCTGTTGAACATGCACCAGTATACTGAGAGGGGGGTGAATCAGTATTCAAACAAATCTCAAACTCTATGGAGTAAACTAAAACTTAATCTCTACAGCATTAAAAGAAACATAAAACATAAAGACAATGCACACCACCACATAACACCAAATATACGTGGAAAACCCCAAAGGGGAAAAACCACGGTGAGAAAAGCTACTAGGAGCTACTGTTCTAATCCAACCTCACAAAAGAATCACAGTTACAACTTTGTTTTAGGGTTACAACCCAAGGAATCTACTACTCCATGTAGAAAGGTTTTAGGGTCACTCCCAAGGAAGCTACAACTCCATGCATACTTTGTTTTAGGGCTTCAACCCAAGGAAGCAACTACTCCCTGAACTTAGAAAAAACTCAGAAAAGATTACAACATGACAATCCTTCTACTGTCTAAATCTGACAATGAAGCTTAATCCTTTTGATGATTGTAATTCTGCTTTTCACTTCTCTTTTGATGATTGCACTTCTTCTTTGACAACTTCTGCAACTTCTTCAAATGTCTTCTCTACAACTTACTGACTCACTGCTTTCAGCCTTCAAGAAGTTTTGTCTTTGGCTCTCTGCCTCCAGCAATCAGTTAGGCACATTCTTCACTTTCATTGTCTCAAAAATATCTTCAAGCTAAATCTGGACAGCATTTATTACTTATGCTCTTTCTCTTTTAGTCGCACATCATAATCTATTACACATCCACATTTGACTCCTTGCACTCACAATTACAATCACACCTCATCCAGATCAACTAGGTTTACAATATATACATGATATTACATTGATTACTTTGTATGTCAGTCAAAGACAATAAGAACATTACAATTACAAGTCGGTCAAAGATCAAACAATATGAAATGTGTAGAGGAAAAGCCTAAAATGAACTACATGCAACACTAGGAAGAGGAACAGGCCTTGTGGATTCCAAGACACACTTAACCTAGTCCTAAACACCCTTCATAGCATCATGCTTCAAAGAATAACATCTGTATGCTTCGCACATTTGAAATAGGTTGGCCTTAAGCAAGAAAATATGAAGCTTGTAGCATGTCGGCCATTACAATTTGGAGATACTCATGGAAGATTAAACATTACTTGCACTTCTCCTAGATGAGGCGGTATGACCCATACAACATCTCCAAACACTCCTTGAACTCTGTACAACAAAGACTTTGTGGCGCACACCTTCAACATACCTCAGTCGGCCAAGCAAAAGCATAACCTAGCAACACCTTCATTCTAGACCACAACATGTTTTGGAGAAACTAGAAAACACCTTGCGGAGCAATAGGAAACATCACAAGATCCTCAGGATCATTTTCCACCAACCAATTCACCACTTCATACAACAACAAGTTGGCACAAGCCAATAGACACTGAAACTAGCCACCGGACAATACAGTCCTACACTTTTTTATTAGAAATGAAGGTGCAAACCACAATGAAAATTTGATTCAAACCTTATTATCCTCTAAACAATGTAGAATCAATGGAAAAATCAAAACACATTACACAGAAATAATATGCACTAAGAACTGAACACATAACACAGTATGTAACATGGAGAAAACCCTTTCGAGTAAAAAACTCCACCAAGAAAAGAGGCTCCAAGTTGTATTATCTTCAAATATGAGATTACAATACATGCACTTCCTCTCTCCTTCAGTCTTCAATCCAGCACCACCTGTTACTCTCCAATTTGATAAAAACATAGTACAAATATCCTTATAAAAGGGGGTTGCCTTCTAGGGAAAGATAATTGATAAAATATCGACCGTCAGATCTGTGACTTAAAAACATACAGCTGAAACAAGATCATTGTTGGTGAAACCTTTCATCTCTTATGGGTGATTTACAAACAATATTAGGAGTAATTAATTACATAGGATTTACAAGGTTTATGGCACCTTAATCCTAACATTCTCTCACTTGACATCATACATTATAAATACCCATAGGAAAACCATAAAGTAATTAGGCACTAGAAGCAAGGCCCATGGCCTCTCTACACCAAAAAAATTTCTTTGTGCTCACAGGCTTGGTCAAAGAATTTGCAACATTCTTCTGAGTGTTGACCTTCTTCAGCTCAATCTATCCATTTACAACCATTTCTCGAACAAAGTGATAATGTACATCAACATGCTTAGTCCGAGCATGATACATAGGATTCTTGGCCAAGCATTTAGCACTCTGGCTATCACAACCAATTTGAATGATCCTACAATCAAATCCAATACATATACACAGTATTCTCAACCAAATTGCCTCCTTAGAGACATGAGTAGCAGCCATATAGTCAGCTTCTATGATGGACAAAGCAATGGTGGGCTACCTCTTACTCATCCAACTCATTGCTCCTCTAAACAAAGTAAACACATAGCAACTACTGGACCTTAAACTATCCAAGTCACCTGCCCAATTTGCATCAACAAAACCCTATATGTTCAAAGATTTATCAGTACTATTAGTACCAGAATAAACCAAACAATAATCAAGAGTACCTACAGGATACTTAAACACCCTCTTCACATAATTCCAATGTTGCCTACCAAGGTTAGACATAAATCTTCTCAAAACTCCCACTACTTGGGCAATATCTAGCCTAGTGCAAACTGTATGCAGCCAACATAGATTTTAATAAAAGATTTGAAAATGTATTTTGCAAAACCCTAAAATCTACATTAAGTGCACCAAAAGGATAATTGCAAACTATTGAAACTCGGAAAATTAAATGTTACCGAAATCGATTAAATGTGGTTGCTCAGAATAGTAGCATAGCTCCAATGTAAATGTTGCCGGGGGTCATAAATGATGGATGAGCTTGATTTTTATAAAGTTTTGGAGACGGTTTCAAAAGTGGTTTGATTGGTTGAACGAGAAAAAGGTAGGTAAAAAGGTGGTTAGGGTTATGGTAACGGGTTTGTATTATTTTGGTGAAATAGATTTAGGTTAAAGTTGTAAATAATAAATTAAATTCATTGATTTTAATTTATTATTTATGGGAAAAATGGTAAAAATGAAAAGGATTTAATTAATTAATTAAAATTAATTAAATCTTTAGGATAAGAAAAAATTATGATTTAGGGATCAATTTTTTATGTCTACATTTTGCCCCTCTTTGAGACGATGTCACGAAGCGATATCGTTTCAAAGAAAATCAAAACATAGGTTTTTGGATGCAATTTAGGAAATGGAGGGAAGGATGATGGAGTTATGCTAATTAAACTTTGAGCAACCTGATGTTTGATATAGCACCTGACATTATGCACCGAGGTATAAAGACCAGGGTGACGATGTGTCAAATGCAGAAAGGAGGAAAGTCGCAAGCAAGCATATGCCTAATGGCACCATGATATGAAAGACCATGATGACGGTGTGGCAGGTATGTTGCAAGGACCAATAACAAACACAAAAAACATCAACGAGTCAGCACACACAAACAAAACAAGCAAAACATGCATACACAATGTTGCCCCTAGACAAAAAAGAAAAAGAAGGATCAAAAGACTTAATCATGATAGAAGTAAGATGGGTAGTAAGATCTCAAGCCAAAGACTAACACGATAAATAGATAAGTGGCATGTTGTGGGAACGATATATCCCTGGATAAGATAAGGTAAATAAAGGATGGTTGGCTTGGGGGATCTACAACTTAGTTACTGCAATCAAGATCGAATCACTAGGTGTTCAAGCTCCATAATTTAGTCTAAGAGTTTTAAAGTGTTTTTGAGATATGGCTTGGAATGTGCGAGTGTCAAAAATTGGGTTGTGTTTGTTTTGTTTGAAAATTTTGTGTTTGCATGAAGTAAAATGATTGGATGGAGGGGAAGAATGAGGATACAGTGCTGAAAAAATGTTATTACGGAATTGCATGAGACGGGAAAGGCAGACAAACTCAAGAGTCTATTATGAGGAACTCAAAGGTACCAAGACACATAGACCTACACAGGTGGACAAAAGAATACTAGGATGGGAGCAGGTGAAGGAATGGGAAAGGACTAATGGACAAGCTAGTGATAACGGAACGTAGAATAGCTGGTGAGACAATGCAATATGACCAGATGATACTGAGTAGATGCGTATGGCAAGATATGGATGGGAGCAAAAGGGAGGACATATTTTATTATGGATGGGAAATGGATGATGGCGAGATGGATGATGTGAAAAAGCTACCTAAAGGATGGTGGGGACAGCTTGAATTCTACACATGGCGCCTGTGAACAGATTTTCACCATGGTACTTATCCAGGGTGCCACCGAAGTGGTTTTCACCATTGGATGAAATGATTTTTCTTTACTATTATTTTTTTTTTTTAAATTATTTTTTTATTTATTTATTTATTTATTTTTTTACTTTTTTAACTGGGATACTCCGAGTCAGGTATAGAACCGTTTGAGATGGGCTATGTTGATAGGCTCTTCCAAAGGTTGACCTTCCGGAGTGGAAAGCTGGTAAGCTCCTGATCCATAGCTCTTGCTTACGACAAAAGGTCCCAACCAGTTAGGTTCAAACTTCCCTTTCTTTGCACGATCAGCCAGATTCCTTTGATTTTCTAGTAGAACAAGATCTCCAAGCTCAAATTTACGAGGCTTCATTTTCTTGTTGTAACCTCGGCGCAGGCAATTTTGATAAGCTTTTAGATGATTAAGAGCTGTAAGTCGCTTCTCATCCAACAATTCAAGCTCTTGTAGTCTTGATATCCGATACTCCTCATCTGAAATCAAGTGTTGTAAGGATACTCGCAAGGAAGGGAGCTCGATCTCAATGGGTAAAATAGCTTCTGAACCATATACCAAGGAATATGGTGTAGCACCAGTAGGAGTACGGATACTAGTTCGATAAGCCCAAAGAGTAGGATGAAGTTGCAAGTGCCAATCACGGCCAGCCTCGTTTACTGTTTTCTTCAAGATTTTCAAAAGAGTCTTATTAGTTGCTTCAGCTTGGCCATTACTTTGCGGATAATAGGGGGTAGAAAAGTGATGTTGGATTTTGAATTTATTGCAAAGCTCTTTGACATCTTGATTCTTAAATGGGCGACCATTATCTGTGACTATGGTTGAGGAATACCATAGCGGCAAATGATATAATGGAAAATGAACTTAGATATTTGCTTTCCCGTAATGTAAGTAAGAGGAATTGCTTCAACCCATTTAGTGAAGTACTCAGTAGCAGTGATAATAAATTTATGACCATCTGAGGAGGATGGATGTATTTTTCCAATGAGATCGAGCCCCCATTGTGAAAATGGCCATGGAGTAGTGATAGTTTGCAATTCTTGTGCTGGTGCATGAATTAGATCACTATGTTGCTGACAAGGTACACATTTCTTAACAAATTCATGCGCATCCTGCTCCATAGTAGGCCAATAGTATCCTGTGCGAAGCATTTTCTTGACTAAGGATGAACCTCCAGAATGAGCACCACAGATGCCTTCGTGTATCCCATGCAAAGTAGTTTGGGCTTCTTCCGGGTTAAGACATTTAAGCAAAACACCATCTAGTGACCTTTTATAAAGCGTATCACCAAGGAGGACATATTGGGAAGAACGACGAATGAAGGAGCGACGTTGGGATTTGGAAAGATTTGGTGAAATGATTTGGCTATGAAGGTAATGGTAGATCTCATTGAACCAAGTGGAGTTAGGACCAACAATATCACATACCAACTCTAATTCTGGGATATCAAAAGCTGGTACAAACAACTTTTCTATTAGGAATTCAATTTTGTGATCATTCCCAGGTATCTCTATCATTGAACCAATTGTGGCCATAGCATCAGCAGCTTTATTGTGAAGCCTTGAAATCTGTTCAAATGTGATCCTGTTGAAATATGTTTTGAATGTATCCACTAGTTTCTTGTATGGCTTTAACTTTTCATCCTTTGTCTGATATTCGTTGTTCACTTGCTTGATCACTAGTTGAGAATCCCCATGAACTTGTAAGTCTTTGATATTCCAGGTTATAGCCAATTTCAATCCTTTGATTAGTGCTTCATATTCGGCGATGTTGTTTGTACATGGAAATTGAATGTGAAATGATTTTGGTATATAATCGCCTTGAGGTGTAACAAAGAGTATTCCAGCTCCAGAGCCATGTTGAGTATGAGAACCATCAAAATATAATTGCCAAGAGGGGATAGTTTCTATGTCCAAGATTGATTCATCAGGAAATTTTGTTACCATGGGATGATCTGATTCTATGGGTGCTTCGGCCAATTGATCTGCTATTATTTGTCCTTTTATAGCTTTTCTATCAACATACTCAATGTCAAATTCACTAAGCATCATCACCCATTTTGCCATACGTCCAGTCAGGGCTGCTCTAGATAGTAGATATTTGAGAGGATCAATCTTTGATATAAGCTTAGTCTGATGACTCAACATGTAGTGCCTAAGCTTTTGTGATGCAAAGACAACTGCGAGACATGCCTTTTCAATAGGTGAATAATTTACTTCATAGCCCACCAAAGTTCTACTGATATAATAGATTGCTCGTTCTTTACCACTATCATCATTTTGTGCTAACAAAGCCCCTAATGCTGCTGATGTTGAAATGTATAAAATAAGGGGTTTTCCATGAATAGGTGGTGCTAACACAGGAGGAGATCCCAAGTATTCTTTAAGTTTATTAAATGCTTCTTGGCAATTTTGATCCCAAATAAATTGTGTGTTTTTCTTCAACAAGTGAGTAAATGGTTGACACTTGTCAGCAAGCTGAGCAATAAACCTCCGTATGGATTGTAATTTTCCTTGCAAAGATCTGAGTTGTTTTAGATTTTGAGGAGGAGGCATTTCCATTATAGCTTTGACTTTTGCTGGATCAACTTCAATTCCTCTTCTGGAGACAATATAACCTAAGAGTTTTCCAGATGTTACTCCAAATACACACTTCTTAGGATTTAGTCTGACATTGTACTTTTCAAGACGATCAAAAATGTTTTCCAAAACATATAGGTGCCCCTCTCTGGTTTTTGATTTGGCAAGTATGTCATCTACATAATCTTCCATTTGTTTATGAAGCATATCATGAAAGATAATAGTCATTGCTCTTTGATATGTGGCTCCGACATTTTTTAGACCAAAAGGCATGACAAGCCAACAATATGTTCCCCAGACACAAATGAAAGAAGTTTTATGTTGATCTTCTTCAGCTATTCTAATTTGGTTATAACCAGAAAATCCATCCATCAATGATAACATCTCATGTCCTGCTGTCAGATCCACTATGATATCAATGTTTGGTAACGGAAAATCATCTTTTGGACAAGCTTTGTTGATGTCTCTGAAATCATTACAAACTCTGATGGTTCCATTTGGCTTGGCTACAGGTACAATGTTTGAGATCCACTCAGGATAATCTATCGGTTTGATGAAACCAACCGCCAAGAGCTTTTCTAACTCTGCCTTGACCATTAGAGCAATTTTGGGATGCATCTTTCTCAATTTTTGTTTGACTGGTTTTGTTCCAGGACGGACTGTTAAATGATGTACTATTAGTGATGGATCTAATCCTGGCATATGTGCATAGGACCAAGCAAAATTGATTTCTCATTTTTTGAAGAAAGAATTGAAGTCCTGAGTTTCAAATTTTGATAATGACTTTGCTGCATATGTGATCTTGGGTTCTTGTGTAGTTCCAAGATTCATCTCTTGTGTCTATTCTATGAGAATAGTGGACTTTTCTTGGTGTGCCCCCACTTTGGGAAGGTTAAATTCCTCATCCTCTGGCGCCTCAGAAAGGTTTTCACCAGTGGATACGTCTTTTATTTTTATTTTTGCATCGTCCGAAAGTGCCACAAAGTGGTTTTCACCAGGGGATGTTATTTTGAAATTTTCATTTTTTTGACTAAGGAATTTAACAGATTCCCCAAAGTAGGCATCGGAGTGTAGTTCAATAGAGTAACCAATCTTGTGATCTCCGATAGGTAGATGAGTACGAAGCCCCAGAAATTCACCAATAGCCTCATCATTTTCAAAGACATCAAGAACAGGAGGTCCGTGTTGGTCCCAGTCAATGAGATCTGGATAAACAAGGGATAATGAATGAGAGGAAGTGGACGGGGTGGATGAGGATGATGGTTGATCAAAGGAATAGGTGATGTTATAGATGGAATTATCCTCGAAAACATCGGCGGCCGCTTCAAAAGGATCTATGAAAGTGTCTCGATTAAAGGACTCAATTGCGGGAAAAGCTTTCGCCACTTCGTCTAAGATAAACTCAACATCGGGTGACTCACGCTTGGTGGATCCAAACCCTAGCCCAGCATGCTTAGGTCGGCGATGAAATTCTAAAGGCTCTAAGATTCCTTGTTGCTGTTGCCCAAGCCGACCGTCTGTATAGCCCAACTTTTTAATGATAGGATAACCTCTGTGATATATACTCAATGGTAATTGTCTCTGTTCATCTTCATCGCTATAGATCCATTTAGAGATGTCATCTTCAATGGTTTCTTGACTTAGTTGCCCCCAATATTTGAAGTCTTTCAACTGTGAATGAGTAATCAAGACATGATTAATCGGACGAGGTCGCCCATAGCTCTTAGGTGAAAGAGGAAGTTCATTGATATGAAACAGAGTGTACTCCCCCATGCCTGTAGCACTGATCTTAGCCTTGATCTCCGATCGGGAAGTGGATGGTGTGGATGAAGAAGACGGGGTGAGGGTGGATGGGTCAATGTATTTGGATGATGGTTGGGCAACCTCATTAGTTGGGCAACCTCATTAGTTGGGCAACCTCATTAGTTGGGCAATAATTTTGATGTCGATAAGGACCCTCCAGTCGTCTACAGTATTGAAATGGGCGAGGGTCTGCTTGTATGGTAATCTCATGATCATTAAATGGGAATTTTATGCATTGGTGGTACGTGGAAGGGACGGCTCTCATGGCATGAATCCAAGGACGCCCTAGGAGAATGTTATAGGGGAGATCAAGATCTAAGACCTGACATGTAGTTTCCATTGTAATAGGGCCAACCTTGATTGGGAGTTTAATTGTACCTGCTGATTTTCTTTCTCCGTCATCATAAGCTTTGATCGTAATTTGATATTTCTCATCAATGTTCTCATCGGAGTATCCCAGTTGTTTTATTAATTTGAGGGTACATAAATTCAAAGTTGATCCACCATCTATTAGGACTCATTTCACGAAATGTTGTTTGACAATAACTTCTAGATGAAGGGCTTCGTTATGGAAATGATCTAGAGAGGAGTTTTCTGGCTCTGTGAAAATGAGGCGAGGAGTGGATGTAAGAGCCCCCACCATAGCTTGGAATTGATCTACGTCAATATCACCTGGTACTCGAGATTCTATAAGGGCTTTATCCAAGATTTGTTTGTGTTGGGGGGATATTCTTAAAAGCTCTAGGATTGAGATCTGGGCAGGTGTCTTTTTCAATTGATCCAGAATATTATATTTAGGGACATTATGGGATAACATATGAGGTCTCGTGGGGTTATGGGATGCAATAGGAGGAGGAGTTCCCTAAATAGTAATACGACCTCTTCGTGTAGTGACATCACCCTCGAGAGTTCGACCTCTAACAGTTATAACATTGACACGAGGATATGAAACTTCAATACGGCCAACTACGCTGTGGTTACTATAGTCATAATGAACTTCATTGTGTGATGTGTTATCAACATTATTGGCTCTATTATTTTTTTGTCCATGTGGAGGAAATGGTTCTTGGTAGGCTTTGAGTTTCTCATTGGGAGACTTATGAGGTATTTGATCTATGTGTATCTCTCCTTGATCAATTAGATCTTGGACATAATGCTTCAGTCTTATGCATGAATTAGTAGCATGCCCATTGACACGGTGGTATTCACAATATTGATCTTCTCGGAACCAACGGGGTTTCGGTCGACTATCATCATAAGGTTTACTAGCGTCAGGAAGTTCAATCATGTTTGCTTGTTTAAGTTTCTGAAATATGGATTCAAGAGATTCTGTTAAATCTAAAAATGTGCGTGGTGGTCGCAAACCTGGAAAGGTAAATTTCTTCTGTATATGTGGTGGACGATCTCAAGGTGTATTCTGAGTTGATGAAGAATTGAGGACAAATGGTTTGTTTTGCACATGTTGAACATGTTTTGTATCAGTGATTCCATCATTCACAATATTCTTGTTTCGATTCCAATATCGGGATTTATCATTGTTTTGGTTATTGGAATCACGATTGTAATTGTCTTTGTAAATTTTAATGAGACCTTTGTTGATAAGAGCTGTTTCAATCGTCTTGCCTTTTGTCATGATTTGTTCAAATGAATCAGAGCATTGCACTTGTAAGTGAAAGGCCAGTTCTTGATTAAGATTTTGCACAAAAATTGGAACTAGTTGTTTCTCAGGAATATGACAAGGGAGTCGACTAACAATATGCCTCCATCGTTGTAGAAAAGAAGCAAGGGTTTCCCCTCCTTTTTGTTTGGTGTTATAAAGGTCTTGCATGGAGGTGTCTTGTTCAATGTTGTAGGCAAAATTTTTGACAAATTCTTCTGCTAGTTGTTCAAAAGATATAATGTTTCCTGGGAGACGTGAGAACCATTCAAGGGCTGAGCCAGCCAAACTTTTAGGAAAAAGTCTCATTAAGTATGTAGGTTCATGTCAAAATTCCATGCATGTGATACAGAATTCACGAATATGATCGCGAGGGTCACCTTTTCCTTTGTATTTGTCAAATTTTGGTATTTCAATATTTGTAGGAAAAGGTACCATGATTAGAGATTTGTCAAATGGATCTGGGTATAGTTCTGCAAATGAGTATTTCTTTTGTCTAGCACCAATCCGATTATCGATGATTCGTTCGATTTCATCTTGAATGGGCGGAGTGGTGATTGATTGATTGTGTAATTGCGTTTGAGGTGATGTTTGAGGGTGATGTTGTGATGATGATTGGGATTGTTGGACTGATTGGAGTCTCAAATTTTGTTGTAGCGATTGGGCAAGCTGTTGTTGTGATTGAGCGAGTTGTTGTTGTAGCTGAAGGATTTGGGGATCAACGGGTTTTGAGGATGAGACATTGGTAGGGTTATAATTTCGTGAAATTGAGGGTATGGAAGTGGATACCGGTTTTGGTTGAGTGTTGATGTGACGGATGTGGATAGAAGAAGTTTGAGGTATGGAAACATGAGTTGCATTGGGAATTAATTGAGATGAGGGAATGTTGGAGGTTTTCGGTATGGAAGATATAGGGAAAGGTTGTGAGATCCCTACTGATGAAATGGAAGAGGTTGTGAGAGATGATCCTAATGAAGGAAATGATGAAGATGACTAAATGGGTTGAATTACGGGGATAGATTGTGAGATTCCTAATGGTGGAATCGATGGGGGTGTAAGTGATGAATGAATAGGTTGGAGCATGGGAGGATAATAGTCGGGAGGTATCCCCAATGTGTAAGTATGTGATGAGATAGACATAGGTGTTGAAAATGATTGATGGGAAGAGAGAGATGGGATTGTAGAAATAGAAGTATCTTGTGGTCCCAAGGTAAAATTTTGTGGTGGTGTGATAGATGAGGTGGATTGGAACACATTTGGTGGTGTGATAGATGAGGTGGATTGGAACACATTTGACATAGGTGTTGAAAAAGATTGGTGGAGAGAGGAAGTAGCCTGAGCTTTGGCTTTAGCTTTTTCTGCTTTTCTTCGTGCTTTTTCTCTCTCATAAATATCATCAGGGACTCTAGCTCCACAATCATAAAGGTATTGCATAAAATAATCAGGATCATGATCCATGGTGAGATGAACAAGTTGCAATGTTTCAGGATCTTGTTGAATTTGAAGTGCAATTGGATTCGTTTCAGCATAGTCATTTGTGGGTTTAGGAGTTTTGGGAGTAACTGGTTGGTCGGATACGTCATCTCGAACATCTACAGAAGTTGAAAGGCCTCCAAGTGGATCATTATAAAAATGTGATGATGATCCAGTATCTTGTTGGGAAGGATTGATTTTCTCATGGATGGGCTCTTCTTCGAGGAATCTTGAGGATTGAGGTTGCCAGTTTTGAGGAGTGAAATCCATATTGTTTTTCTTGGCTTGGGCACGGGTACTAACCATGAAAATAGAGGACAATTGAAATGTTAAAAAGCTCTCAGATGGATATATATGGATGATATGAAAGACTCCAAAAGTGGGGATAAATGATATGGATCAAGATGTAGATATGAATTGTTTGATTTAAGATAGAAATAGAGTCAAAATGGTGACTCAAAGAGACTGGATGGACCTTAGGAGACCAAAATGCCACCTCTACTCAAAGGAAGACAGGGCTTATTGAGTAGAAAAGATAAGATGACAAAGATACACTAACTTAAGAATGGTCGGGGCCTCTTAAGCAAATGGATCGTTATGGGATTGATTAGGAAAAGGTCTGTCTCTTAATTGGATGCTGATATATGATCAATAGGACAATGGGGGTCTACAAACTAGTGAAAAGAGATTTTGGGAATGGATATGGATGAATGATCAATCGAAAGAGCTTCTTGTGATTTAAAATGACAAGATTCCACTTGAGATGTGCCACGAGGATACAAAGATTCTCAATTTTGAAAGTCCAGCTGATGATGTGGGAGACAAGTTATAATGGTGATGATGATTAAATATGCACACACAACAATCATATAAGACACACAACTTGATTGGTTGTTTTTTTTTTATGACACCTGGATGTTTTGCAAACACTTGTAAACATGCACGATCCTAGGCTAGGAAAGGACAATACTTGTTGAGTTCCGACTTGGTTTTACCCAGCCGCGCCTACTTATGGTGTATAGCTCCAGGAACTTGGGGCACGGGCTCCCCCTTACAGTGCACTCACTTCTCAGGCACACCAAGTTCCAGGTCCTAGGACACGCAGATCCTGAGGTACCTTACTATCTCTGCCATAAGCCGCGAAAATATGGGACGGCTATCAGAGTTTCCTCCTGTATCAACAAGTAGAGGGTTTTTGGCCACTACACAAAAGGGTTCTAGTGAATATCCGGGGGACCGGCACCTTACGAGCGTCCAGCAAGCCACTAAAGGCTTTGACTAACCCTACTAGGAGTTTTAATATACACAAGGTACACCTCCTTTCGAGCTAGCACTGTACGGTAAGCACTAATACCGGTTAGACTTGGCTTTCGCCTTATCCTCAATTTATATAGCGGGCCGGATGAAAGTCCCGCTTGGGGTCGCAAATGAGTTCTCCTTGCGGATGTGTCTCAAGAGCAGGCCCACTCTAAGGATAACAAAAGCAAGGAAGCACGTTGTTTTTGATCTCCCAGATCGCATGAAACGCAAGGAGAGAGCATACACAACGCTTTTGCCTCACACTCGCATGGGGTTCATTTTAATTCCAAATCCAAATGTGTGGGTGGTTGTACAAAATGTCAAAGAAAATGCTTTTGATTCTCAAGATCGCCGAATGGCGCAAGAGAAGAGCATACGCATTCAATGACAAAATTGCAAGCCACAAGACATCGCAAACACTTGTTAATTTTAACCCTTGCTTATGATGTGATCTAATCTATAAAATGAAGACACAATGTTTCAAGATTAGATTCTTTGACAAGCGGTCCTACAAAAAACTAATTAGTAGTTTGCAAAATAGTCTTTGACAGGCGTAAAAGCTGCAAGTGAAATGAATGAACCCTGCCAAAAGCACATAAGAACATTAACACACAACAAGAAGAAAGTATTTGATGTTTTGCAAAAAATGAAAGTCTGAATTTCAAATGATTATACCAGAAAATCTGAGATGAATTTGAGAAAATGACTTTCACCACGATGTAGTTGTCTGAGTTATCTTTCCAACAGCTACAAAAACGTGAAAATATGATGAAAAACAAAAAAGTTATGCTAGTTTGACTGAAACAGCCTCCTAGGGCTAAAAATGAGCACTCTAGTTAACTTGTCACTGTTGTTGGCAATTGTATGTAGATTCAAGTTATATGTCGTGGTTTTGCTGGCAGCTTATCCATTACATCTGGTGATTATTGGGCACAGAATTTTACAACTACTCTCACAGTTTACACCATTATTATATTTTGCTAAATCAAACATGCATCGCTGACAAATTAACCAACAATTTCCAGTTTTATTCCGAAATCAAGCAATAACTGTCACACCAAGGCTCCTGTGATTAGGTGTCCATTCAGCATCTAATGAATAGACGAAGCTCAATAATTTTAGGTGTCTCGTGGCATTAAGGCATGTGGTTGAATCAAGCATCAAAGGTCGTGGACAAGAGACTAGGGAAAACAAATCATGCTATTATGTTATATCTGCAAAACCCTTAACGCACCAGAAGTGTACGGGCCAGGTGTGGGATACACTAAACAAGCATTGAAATCTGCACAGTAAACACGATATTTGTTATTGCATCCACCAGAGTCTTAAGGAATACGCTGATAGGAACGACCGAGTTTAGTGAAATTGCAGTGTTAATCCTTTTAAATGACATGAGACAATTTATAAAAGCCAACGTGAAGGTTTATTACGGTGTGGGACAATTCTCCAAGCACTAAAACACTTACATAAACTACCAATAGAAACAACGAACGAGTTAAAAAGCAACCAACGAGTTTAATAAATTTCCCAGCGTGAATTCTTTTTACAGCGTGAGATAATTCCAACGTTTACACACATGTGAGGATCAAGTCATACGCCCATAGGAACAAACGAATAGAAAATTTTATAGTGTGGAATTTGTGTTAGGGAGTGAGACCGCATTTTCTAAGCAAGATAATGTGCGCATATAAAAATCTATCGTGAATAGCATAGAACAATTTTCTGAACACTAGAATGGACAGGATTATAATGGAGCAGATTGATAAGCTGTAAACGATGAAGGCAGATGAGGCATTGGGCAAAGCAATACTGCATAAGAAATAACGATTTATGGTGTTTTATGCTAATGCTAACAGGAAGATGGCCATGATAGTCTATAATCTTTCTAACTTCAAACTTTGGCACTAATTTAAATGTTGATTGCTAATCTTTAGATAAAACATAACCTTTGTCAATCAATATTCAAAGAAACTATTAAAAAATGCCACTGGAAAAAGGGAATTGATATCAACTTTGTTAAAAACCCTAATGGCAATATTTAATGTAAATTGTTACCAGTAATCACCATAATCATTTGATCAGATAGCTGCACCAACGGTTTAAGAATAACTGCTAGGGAAAACAATGGATCTGCTCTGGTAACAATGTGCAATCAATTTTTGGCTGAAGGAATCCGGCAAAAATTGACCTTCAAGACTTATTGAAAACCATACCGAAAACCTGTACAAACTCAGCACAAATACTTGCAAAACGATTGATTAAGGAAGGGCATGTTCACGTCAGGTTCACCATTTGTATGCAGCCAACATAGATTTTAATAAAAGATTTGAAAATGTATTTTGCAAAACCCTAAAATCTACATTAAGTGCACCAAAAGGATAATTGCAAACTATTGAAACTCGGAAAATTAAATGTTACCGAAATCGATTAAATGTGGTTGCTCAGAATAGTAGCATAGCTCCAATGTAAATGTTGCCAGGGGTCATAAATGATGGATGAGCTTGATTTTTATAAAGTTTTGGAGATGGTTTCAAAAGTGGTTTGATCGGTTGAACGAGAAAAAGGTAGGTAAAAAGGTGGTTAGGGTTATGGTAACGGGTTTGTATTATTTTGGTGAAATAGATTTAGGTTAAAGTTGTAAATAATAAATTAAATTCATTGGTTTTAATTTATTATTTATGGGAAAAATGGTAAAAATGAAAAGGATTTAATTAATTAATTAAAATTAATTAAATCTTTAGGATAAGAAAAAATTATGATTTAGGGATCAATTTTTTATGTCTACACAAACCATTGCATACATCAAACTCCCTACAGCACTAGCATATGGCACATTAGACATATCCTCAAAATCATCCTCATTCTTTGGACACATATCTAATGAAATCTTAGTACCAATGGGTAAAGGAGCTCTAACTAGGTATAATGGTATTCACATACTCACTTTGTGGCAACCAAAGCTTTATTTTACATTTGTCCCTCCTGATCTCCATACCCAGAATATACATGGAAGCTCTAAGATCCTTCATATCAAATGCACCTGAAAGTTGGGCTTTAAGCTCATTGATTATACCCTTAATATTGCTAAAAAATAACATGTCATCAACATACAATGTAATAATCAGTATAGAATCATCAATACAGTGAATGTACACACAATGATCCTCCTTGCTCCTAACAAACCCAATTTCAATACAAATAAATCAAACTTTTGATACCACATTCTGGGTGATTGTTTCAAACCATAGAGAGACCTCTTCAACCTGTAAACCCAATGTTCTTTTCCTTTTACCTCAAAACCTATAGGTTGTTGCATATAAATTTCTTCCTCAAGATCTCCATGCAAGAATGCAGTCTTAACATTCATTTTCTCAATCTCTGATGAGGAGCGTACAGCGGACACCGATAACTTGATTTCACCTTAACTTCAGTGAGATAACATAGGACTCACACCGAGTCGTTCAACTCTCCATCATCGGCGAGACCTCCTTTATCGGCCAAGTCTTTTGTCCTTCTGTCGTTACCCTGATCATCCCGATATCACCTTTGATCTCTACTCATCGGTGAGACATTTACCATTGGCCACCTTAGGGTTTGCTGCATTGATACACCAACCTGCCATCACATAGTTTACTTCATGCGAACCCTAGCACATGGAGATGCTAGGTCAACCTACTGTGCGAAATGCATTGTTTGGATCTTCTGCACTGTCGACACAAAACAAAACAAGGAACAAAATGAATACTGGTACATTGAAGCCATTCCACTGATTTTGACAGAAATCTCACCAGTGGAATGCTTCACGACGACATACGGCAACAAAATGGAAAACACAGAAAGAATGCAAATCTATAGTTACATGATTTGTAGTTATAAGAAATGGAATTCAAATGGATAGAACAGAATTGTTTATTTCTCCTGAGCACAATACAATCACATTCACACCCTTCTTCGATCTGATTACATTCGACGATCATTTGGTTCATTCCTCTAGGCATTTATCAACTCACCTTGAGTAGTACTGAACTGACTCCAAGTGGCTGGGAGATCAATCCAAGCGGCTGGGAAACAACCGTCTAAAACAACCTCCAACTGCCCTACTGCCTATTTTTGGCAATATGTTATTTTTGGCGTTATGCGGTTACAATTTGTCAAATGTCCCCTAAGTCACTTGAGACTTACAAAATGAACCTAGATACAAATTGAAATGAAAATGCATTGGTCAATAGATCTTATTACAAAAGAAAACATGATTTTGTAGGTGCTCCTGCACCATACTCGCCAGGTGAAAGTTGTCTCAAGTCCTCTTAGGACTAACTGCTACAAATCACCACCCTGCTTCTTGATGTCTACTGCCAGCATCCATGTGGCTTCTGAGTCTGGAAGTCCTTTCCATTTGACTAAGTGCTCAAAATAGGTCTGATTTCTAGTCTTCTTGGCTGTCCTGCTATCCAAGATACACTCCATCTTTGGTGGTTCCTTAGGTGGTAAATGTTGCACCCACTCTGCATTGTCTTGGACAGAATCTGTTGTTCCTTCACCTGTATCAAGACTCCTATATAATGTTAGATCAGCAATATTGAATATAGGTGAAATAGCAATATCATCAGGGAGTTCAATTTTGTAAGCATTAGGACCATATTTTTCTAGAATCTGACAAGGTCCATTTTTTTGCATCATCAACTTGTGTTTTCTTGTGGGTAGTCTGTTCTTGTTGAGATGAACCATGACCATATCTCCTATTTGGTACTGTACATCCCTTCTTCTTTGATCCACTCTAGCCTTGATCTTCTGACTGTTCTTGTGTAGAGTATCTCTGACTTGTTGATGAATCTCCTTCATAGCCTCTGCAAATGTATCAGCATGTCCACTCTTTTTGTTCAATCCTTGAACATCTCTTAATTCAAAAATTTCTCTAGGATGACTACCATAAACAACTTCAAAAGGACTTAGACCTATACTTCTGTTTGTAGAATCATTATAAGCATACTCTGCTTGTGGGAGTACCACATCCCAACTACTGTCATGTTCTTTTGTCAAACATCTCAGCAAATTGCCTAATGACCTATTCACAACCTCAGTTTAGCCATCAGTCTGAGGATGATAGGCTAAACTAAAAGACAAATTTGTACCCAATCATTTCCATAAGGTTCTCTAGAAATGTCCCACAAATTTGTTGTCTCTGTCAGATACAATACTCAAAGGTAATCCATGAATCCTGACAATTTCTTTAAAGAACAAACCTACAATGTAACTAGCATCATTGGTGGTCTTACAAGGAATAAAGTGAGCCATCTTGCTGAACCTGTCTACCACAACAAACACATTGTAATAACATGTCCTTGTCTTGGGCAATCCCATCACAAAATCCATACTCAAACTTTCCCAAGGTCTGTTTGGTATGGGCATAGGTTGGTACAGGCCTGCATTGGTTGAGACCCCTTTTGATTTCTGGTAAATCATACAACTCTCAACAAACCTTCTGATATCAGATTGCATCATTGGCCAAAAGTAAAACCATCTTACAAGATCTAAGGTCTTATTGAGCCCAAAATGTCCTAAACCACCACTATGTTTTTCCTTCACAATATTATCCCTCATTGAACACTTAGGGATACATAGTTGACTTCCCTTAAACAAACGTCCATCCTGCAATGTATAATCTGAAAAGTCACTATGGAAAGCATTGGAAAACTCACTGCATACCTTGTAAACCTCCTTAAAATCATGGTCCTCTTCATACAACCCTTTGAGTGACTCAACACCCATACTTTGTAGCTGCACTTCTTGCACTGTCAACACCCTTCTGCTTAAAGCATCAGCAACCTTATTGGTTATTTCTTTCTTATGCTTGATGATGAAGGTGTATGCTTGAAGACATTCCACCCATTTCATGTGTCTATGGATGAGCTTTTCCTGTCCATTCAAAAAATTGAGAGCATGATTGTCAGTGTATACAATAAATTCCTTAGGAAGCAAGTAGTGCCTCCATTTTTTCAGAGCTTGTACCATAGCATACAACTCTAAGTCATAAGAGGAGTACTTCCTCTTGGCTTCATTTAACTTTTCACTGAAGAAGGCTACTGGTTTGCCTTCTTGGCTCAACACTGCTCCTATGGCTAGTCCACTTGCATCACATTCAATTGTGAAAACCTTATTGAAATCAAGTAACACTAAAACAAGGAATTTAGCAACTTTCTATTTCAGACTCTCAAAGCTCCTATCTGCTTCTCTCATCCACACAAACTTCATCTTACCTCCACCCTTGATGGTCTCCAACATAGGTGCACAGATGTCACTATAGTTCTTAATGAATTTCTTGTAAAATGTGGTCAAACTATGGAAACTTTTGACCTCTCCTACTGTCCTGGGTGTAGTCCAATTCAAAATAGCTTCTACCTTGGAAGGATCTATTTTCAAATCACCCTTAGAGATGACAAAACCTAGGTACACCAATTCTTGTTTCACGAAGTTACACTTTTCCAAGTTTATCAGTAACTTTTGATCTTACAGCCTCTTCAAGACTATCTCCAAATGTTCCAAGTACTCTTCCTTGCTCTTACTAAACACCAAGATATCATCAAGGTAGACTACCACAAATTTACCTATGAATTCCTGCAACACCTCATTCAACAATCTCATAAAGGTACTAGGGGCATTTGAAAGACCAAAAAACATCACAAGCCACTCATACTACCCTTCATTGGTTTTGAAAGCTCTCTTCCACTCATCCCACTCTCTTATCCTTATCTAATGGTACCCACTCTTCAAGTCTATTTTGGAGAAATAAGTAGCCCCTCCCAAACAATCCATTAGATCTTCTATTCTAGGAATAGGAAACATATACCTGATGGTTATCCTATTTATGGCCCTAGAATCGGTACAAAGCCTCCATTTCCCATCCTTCTTTGGGGCTAAAACAATAGGTACTGCACATGGGCTAAGGCTCTTCCTTGTCATCCCTTTGTTTAGGAGTTCTTGAATCTGATTTGCTATCTCTTCATTTTGTTGTGGGGTCATTTTATATGCTGCCTTATTAGGAAGTATTGCTCCTGGTATGAGATCTATCTGATGGCTAATGTCTTTGATTGGTGGTAGGGAATCATGTATATCCTTTGCAATCACTCCTTTGTAACTCTCAAGCAAATCTCTGATCTCCTTAGGTCCTACTTCTCTCACACTTTTCTTCTTTTCCCCCTTAGGCTTCACAATCAAAGAAAAACCTACACCATCACCTCCCTTTAGTGTATCCATGAATTCTTTTTCTCCTACCAGCATTACACTAGACCCTACATATTGTGGATCCTCTTCTACCAATGACAGTATCCTATAAGTCGCACCATCCTTTTGGAATGAGTAAGCATTCTTTTCTCCATCATGATGAGCCTTTCTATCAAAATACCATGGTCTGCCCAGCAGAAGATGGAAAGCATCCATTGGAAGGATGTCACACAACATTTTGTCTCTGTACCCCCCATTACTAAATTCTACCCATGCTTGTTCATTGATGAGTACGTGCTGCCCCTTAGTCAACCAACTGACTTTATATGGACTGCTATGGGGTATCTTTTCTAACTTCAACTTGTTCACTACTTCCAAAGATATAATGTTATCAGTAGAACCAAAGTCAATAATAACTTTACAAACCTTACCTTGGATCTTGCAGTTGATTCTAAACAAAGCCCTTCTTTGCAATGGTTCAGTCTGTACTAGTTCCTTGAGCAGTGTCCTCTTGATCATCAGGTTTTCTCCTATTTCTAATGCTAGATTCACTTCAGGAGATGTCACACTCCTTGCATCTTCTTGAATCAAAGTGGTTCTCTTCTCACCACCGTGAGAAGTTGAGGCCTTCTCTGGACACTTGTATGCCAGGTGCCCTATCTGATTGTAGTTATAACATCTCATATTGGAGAATTTAGATCTTCTACCTGATCCATTTGTCCCACCTCTTCCATTAGGCCTTCTTCCTCGGTAGCCTCCTCTGCTACTTGAGTCTCCAACTTGCTCTTCTTGGCTAGACTCACCACTAGGCCTCTAGTTAAGACTTCTTCCTCCAAAACTGCCTCTGCCTCTGAAATTCCTTCCACCTCTACCTCTATTATTCTTCTCACTCTTTCTCTTTATCTTCTCTTTAGCCCTTAAGGCCATTTGGAAACACTTGTTCACTGTTTCTGGTGCGAAGATGTTGATCTCATCTTGGATGTTCATCCTTAGGCCATTCAAGTACATGGCCACCTTCTCTGACTCTTCTTCTTGTCTCTTTGATCTGAGACTGAGTTTATGAAACTCTTGGGTGTATGCATTCACATCAAGGTCTCTCTGTCTGAGGTTCTGCAATTTCTTATACATCTACACATCATAGTCTAGGGGTAAGAATTATGCCTTGATTTTGGTCTTCATCTTTTCCTAGGAAGTTATCATGTTCTTCCCCTCCTTGACTCTCTCCCCTTGCTCATAATTCCACCATGCAAGAGAAGATCCCTTTAATCTTGCCTTTGCCAACTTAATCCTCTTATCATCAGGGACTTCTTTGTATTCAAAATGATTGTTCAATGCCTCAATCTAGTCAATCACCTCTTCAGCTTCCATACTTCCACTATACATAGGTAACCCATCTATGGTGTCCCTATTGACTGACTTTAATACATTTAAAAATGCCCTCTGGTCTGCTAGTATCTCCTCTGTCTTGTTATTGGTTTTAGCAATTTCTGTATCACCTTCATCGCTATCACTTTCATCTTCCCTATCTTTGCCTTTGGACTGCTTGAACTCTCCCAACTTGGATTCAAGCATCTCCTCGATCAACTTCTTAATGGTGTCCTGCGACATACTTTTGGGAGGCCTCATCTCCGCCTCTGGTTCGCGTTCTCTGTCTGACATAAACATTCACAGACAACACCCAAATGCCAACAGTCCTGCAAATCCCCAATTCGACTTGCCGCCCAAATCTTTTCAGGCTCTGATACCAATATGATGAGGAGCACACAACGGACACCGATAACTTGATTTTGCCTTACCTTTGGTGAGATAACAAAGGACTCACACCGAGTCGTTTAACTCTCCATCATCAGCGAGACCTCCTTTATCAGCCAAGTCTTTCATCCTTCTGTCGTTACCCCAATCACCCTGATATCACCTTTGATCTCTACTCGTCGGTGAGACATTTACCATCGGCCACCTTAGGGTTTGCTACGCTGATACACCGATCTGTCATTGCACAGTTTACTTCCTATGAACCCTAGCACATGGAGATGCTAGGTCAACCTACTGTATGAAACGCACTGTCTGGATCCTCTACATTGTCGACACAAAACAAAACAAGGAACAAAACAAATACTGGTACATCGAAGCCATTCCACTGATTTTGACAGAAATCTCACCAGTGGAATGCTTCACGATGACATACGGCAATAAAATGGAAAACACAAAAAGAATGGAAATCTACAGTTACACAATTTGCAGTTATAAGAAACAAAATTCAAATGGACAGAACAAAATTGCTTTATTTCTCCTAAGCACAATACAATCACATTCACACCATTCTTCGATCTGATTACAATCGATGATCATTTGGTTCATTCCTCTGGGCATTTATCAACTCACCTTGAGTAGTACTGAACTGACTCCAAGCGGATCAGAGATCAATCCAAGCAGCTGGGAAACAACCGTCTAAAACAACCTCTAACTGCCCTACTACCTATTTTTGGCATTGTGCAGTTACAATTTATCAAATGTCCCTTAAGTAACTTGGGACTTACAAAATGAACCTAGATACAAACTAAAATGAAAATGCATTGGTCAATAGACCTTCTTACAAAAGAAACATGATTTTGTAGGTGCTCCTACACCAATCTCCCAATCATAAGCTATAGCAATGGATAAAAGAAATCTAATAGAAGTCAATTTAGCAACAGGAGAGAAAATTTCACCAAAATCAACTCCCTCTCTCTGGGAGTAGCCCTTGGCTACTAGTCTAGCCTTGTACTTCTCTAATGAACCATATGCTCCAAACTTCTTCTTGAAGACCCACTTACAACCTATGGCCTTTCTTCCTTTGGGCAAACAAACAAGATCACGGGTGTTATAAGAGTCTAAAGCCATCATCTCCTCCTACATGGCTAACTACCAAAACTCACTATCATCTGCAAGAATAGCTTCCCTATAGGATCTAGGGTCATCATCAGTACTCAATAAAGTAAATATATAATGGAAATCTAGTGGGATATACCTATCAACTAGATTTCATTGTCTTGTGGATCTCCTCAAGGGTGGAGTAAGAGTCTCAATTTGTTCTTCTGCATAATCAATTGCACCAACTTCTTCTATAACAATAGATTCATTTTCATTAGAACTATTCAAATCTTCTTCTTCTTCACCTCCCAATCCATCATTGTGTTCCTCTTGAGGTGCATCTTGCTGCTCTAAATCAAAGTGCACTCTCTTTACATTTTCTTCTTTTTCTTTTGGCTGCTCAGATTCACAAATAACACTAAGTTCCCTGAAAATAAAATCTCTAGAATAAATAATCTTATGGGTTAGTGGATTCCAAAGCTTATAACCTTTGACATTATCACCATATCCAATGAATATACACTTTCAGCTTTTGGATCCAACTTAGATCACTTTTCCTTAGGCACATGAACAAAAGCCTCACAGCCAAAAACCCTTAAATGTGAAACAAAAGGTTTCTTACCTGTCCACACTTCATAAGGTGTCAAATCAAGAGCCTTACAAGAAGATCTATTAATCAAGTAGCAAGCAGTACATGCAACCTCTACCTAAAAGCATTTATCCAACTATGCATCACTCAGCATACTTCTGGCTCTTTCCATGATTGTTCAGTTCATCGTTTCTGCAACACCATTCTATTTTGGTGTATATGGAGTTGTATTTTGTCTAATAATACTTGCATGCTTGCAAAACTCATCAAATCCCTTAGAGAAATATTCCCCTCCATTGTCAAATCTTAATATTTTTATCTTCAATCCCAATTGGTTTTCCACTAAGACTTTAAAATCCTTAAAATTAGTGAAAACTTCATATTTGTGTTTCATAAAATAAATCCATGTAAATTTGAATACATCATCAATGAAGGTGACAAAATAATGAGATTTTCCAATAGAATAATTATCCATAGGTTCAAACACATCTGTATGAATAATTTCTAACTTCTCTTTTGCTCTATTGCTTCCTAAAGGAAATGATTTTCTATTTTGTTTACCAAACACACAATGCTCATAGAAATCAAAGTGCTCATCAGAATAGGAGAAACCATCCAACAAATTTTTATTCTTGATAGTTTTCAAAACATTATTACTAGTGTGGCCCAATCTACGGTGCCACAACATACATGTATTTTCAGTACTAGCCTCAGATACATAAGAGGTATTACGAATTGTAGTGGCTTCAAGCTTAAACAAGTTTCCCAATCTCTTCCCCTTCGCTACCACCAAGTTCCCTCTCACCAATCTACAACCATGCTTGTCAAATGTTACATGCATTCCCAAATCATTCAACTTTGAAACTAAAATTAGATTTCTAGCTAATCTAGGAACATGCAAAACACCAGGGAGGGTTTTAATCCTCCCATCACTAAAACACAACAATACCTTGCCTTTCCCAACTATCAGATATGTAGAGTTATCCCCAAGGTATATATTACCTCCATCATACTCTTTGTATGTGGGAAACCATTCCTTATGCGAGGTCATATGAAATGAGCATCCTAAGTCAACCAACCAGTGATCATTAGAAACAACATTACATGGAGAAAGTAAAACATCTTCACCTACATTTGAGGACTTATCTAAAGCACTCTCTCACTATTTCTTTGGGTTTCTGCACTCCTTCATATGTCCCCTTTTACTGCAGTTCCAACACTTAAGTCTTTTCTTCTTCCCAGGAGTCTTAGATTGGCCTTGGATGTGTCCTTAGCCCCTTTCTGATCTCCTTTTGGTTCTCTTTCCATAGACCTTCCCCTAACACTAAGAGCATTCCCTAAACTATTTGAACATTTCTTCCTCAATTCATGTGATAGCAGAATTGAAACAAGAGCATCCAACTTCAGATCTATGAGGTTAGCAATGATAGCCAAAATAACATTCTCCCATGACTCGGGCAAAGAACATAGAAGCAATATACATTTATCTTCATCATTCACCTCCACATCTACAAATGCTAGTTGACTCAATAACAAATTAAATGAATTTCAATGATCTGCAACTATTTCACCCTCTTTCATTTTCATGGAAAATAACTTATGCTTTAAATAAAGTTTATTTACCATACTCTCAGCTTGGTAGATCTCACCTAGATGCTTCCACAAGCTATGTGCGGACTTCTCACTCGAAACATTCGTAGAACAGAATTTGCAAGTCAAAGCTGGATTGTACCTCATGCCTTTTTATTCATTCTTTCCCAGTCATCAGGAGCAACATCATCGGGTTTCTTCTCTTTTTTAATAGCCAACCACCGGTTTCTTTCTTCTAGAAAATCCTCCATTTTCAACTTCCACAATTCGTACCCCATGCCATTAAACTTTTTGATGTCCAACCGAGAGGTAGAAGCAATAGTGGATGAAGCCATGATATCTACACAAGATCTGCAAACAAACAACAACCAAATCTCCCACTGCAGCTAAAAAATGTTCACTACCACCTAAGAATCAAAATTGGCCAGGCTCTGATACCAAATGTTAGAAATGAAGGTGCAAACCACACAACAGAAATCTGATTCAAACTTATTATCCTCTAAACAATGTAGAATCAATGGGATTGCAACAAAAATCAAAACCAATTACACATAAATAACATGCATGAAGAATTGAACACATAACACAGTATGTAATGTGGCGAAAATCCTTTTGGGTAAAAAACTCCACCAAGAAAAGAGGCTCCAAGTTGTATTATCTTCAAATATGAGATTAAAATACATGCACTTCCTCTCTCCTTCAGTCTTCAATCCAGCACCACCTATTACTCTCCAATTTGATAAAAATATAGTACAAATATTCTTACAAAAGGGGGTTGCCTTCTAGGGCAAGATAACTGACAAAATATCGACTGTCAAATCTATGACCTAAAAACATATGGCTGAAACAAGATCGATGCTGGTGAAACCTTTCATCCCTTATAAGTGATTTACAAATAATATTAGGAGTAATTAATTACATAGGATTTACAAGGTTGATGGCACCTTAATCCTAACATCTGTCACTTACAACTTTCTCTGCAGAGGGATAAATGATATGAAACTTTGAGTGTAGCACCTTCACAACACACTGAACTTAACTTCTGAACTGCATGTCATATCTTCAAAGGTGAAGGAATATGGAGCATTCTCCCAATCAGTCTTCAAGGCAATTTCCTATAGCAAAAACCTTCAACATATGGAGACTAGAGCCTCCTTGTAGCAACACATACTTCCTTAGGAACAACAAGAGAGAGCATACAACATGCTACAAACCATCAAAAACATCTCCCCAACATTATCATTACTTCTAATCCTCATCTTAATGCTCCTAATTCTTGTCTTAATATATCATCATGATATCATCTTTGTTGATAACAAACATACTCATTACAACTTTAATTGACATTAAACAAGGCATGACATCCAACCATGAACATCAGAAACATCACTGTTAGCACACCATCATAGTATACCATAAACATAAGCATCAACGACAACCCAAACTGAGTGTTGACATCAATGACAACCACACTAGTGACAATCTTAGGTACCATGTGTGCAACACTTTCACAATAATATTCAAGGACAAGACCAAGTTGAATCACTACCAAATGGAGGTGGACTTAGCTACAGATCTTGTACTTAAGAGTGCTATGGAATTATTAGATTTAATCAAGCCTTTTTATCAAACCCTAGGTCAATGATGCACAAAACCCTAGTTCTATGAAGATCTAATTATAACGGAAGATGTACAACAAATCTCCATAAACTAATTGTACAGGGAGAATCAAGATGTCAGAACTTGTATCCCAAAAGTGGAGACGTCGAAGAGCTATTTCAAAAGTGCCCAAGTCCTGAAAGGTGGAATCTTCAAAAATTGTAAACTGGAGAAATGCTACAAAGACTCCCCTAATGTTAGATCTGAAGTATGTTAAGGTAGAAGGACTATTTCAAAAGCACCCAAGTCTTGGAAGGTGGAATATTCCTAAAATTTTGTTGGATCTCGAAACCCTAATCCTTGCTCAGTCTTCATGTATCTTCACATTTCCTGGATCTCGCACATGTAACCTGCACACAAGAAGAAGAGAAGGGGTTTGGGGTTATGGTGTTTAGGGACTTACCTTAGTCAAATCCCAAGATAGAATTCAAGCTTCCCAACACTATTGATAGATAAAGAGAGTGTGCCCTTGCAGGGCAGAGGCTAAAAACAATGATGATAGAATGATTCAAATATTGATAAACACATAGTGATATCACCTATGTGATCGAATCCTTAAGAGGGTGAAGATCCTTCAACTCCTAAGGAGAGATAGATGATAGCTTTAAACTTGCAACAACACAATAACAACACATACAAATTTGCTCTAGAATCACAATGAATGCTCTTGCTTGCTTTGCTTCAATATCATAAGCTAGTTATTTCCATCTAGGTTCATAATGAATTTAAAAACACACTTATATATGCTTTCCCGCTAACATTCGTCAAATTAACCAAAACAACCAACACGGAGAAACCTTTTTAAAAGTCTTATGCCAACATACATTTAAATTTTCCCCAACCAATCAGGGAAGACTTGGGCGTGAGCGCCCAAGTCTTGAGGCTCCCTTTTGGTCTGGGATAAAATAAGATATGGGCCCCTTATTCCCAATTTACATTGGTTTCAAGGGATTTTGCATCAGGATGAATATTTAGAATGTATAATGTATTCACAGGGACCTAGGAGCTAAACAAGGAGGTAAAAAGACATGTGTCCACTTTTTACTCCATAACAAGTAGAAATAGAGAGATAAAGAGAAATAGAGAGATCAAGAGAGAGAATGAGAGAGGAGAGATAGAGGAAGAAATAAGGGGAGATAGAGAGAGAGGGATAGAGAGATCAAGAGAGAGTTAGAGAGAGGAGATATAGAGGAAGAAAGAAAGGGAGATAGAGACAAAGGGATAGAGAGATCAAGAAAGAGGAGAGATAGAGGAAGAAAGAAGATAAGAGAGAGAGAAAGATGGAGAGAAAAAGAGATTGAGATATAGAGAGGTAAAGAGGGATGGAGAAATGGTTTCTTCTGATCAGTTTTATAGTAATCCTTAAATTTGAATTTTTGCACATCCTTTAGGCTTTCATTCAATCCTTTTAAAAGGAAACCATGGTTAGAATGACTAATCAAACTAATAGCCCCGGGATTTTAATAAGAAACATCCAAGCCTAAAATTAGTACCATGTTGATTATGCAAATACATTTGCTTCGTATAATCAAAATAATGTCCATACGAGTCCACAATTAGCAACATCCATACTTGCAATTAGTCCCATGTTGATTGTGCAAACAAATTTGCTACATAAAATAAAAATAATAATAATGTCCATAATTAAGAGCCTGGCTACATTGGATGAAGGAAGGAGATAATGGAACCAAAAAAATTAGTTATCTCAAACATAAACATTCTCAAGAGAAAATAATCTAAATGAATGATCAAGAGGGGCAAATCCATAACAATCCTGATGATACTAAATCCATTTTCCTCTAGCACTACAAACAATTATTTATTGACCTTGTTGAAAGAGATTCATTTCAAGATATAATTAAAGACTTGGTTAGCACTTTCTTACCGAATAAGATTGATCTCAAATAGCAAATATAATTAAACTATCTAGACACCCTTAAGGAGTTTGATCATATCTTAAAGGATATGATTCACTAAAAAAGTCTTGGCATAGATGGATTACCTACATAATTCTAAAGAACTATGTGGTCATTCATTAGGGAGGACTTCTATGAGGTCTATAAAGAAGCTTAACAAAGGTGTCCCTTAGTCCTTCTACTGATCAAGGATTGATAAAGTTAATTCCTAAAGGAAAAAATAAAAACCATGTATCATGGTAGACGTCGATTACTCTTCTCAATACCTCCTACAAAATTATAGCCAAAGCCATAGCTAAAATAATTAAACAAATGGCTCAAAAAATTGTAAGAGCCAAAAAAATTGAGTTTCTAGGAGGTAAATTTATATTAGACATCTTAGTGCTTCCCTAAAAAATAGTTGAATGGGCTCACCAATTGGGACAAAATTACCTCCTCATCAAATTGGATTTTGAAAAAGCCTACAATAGGATAAGATTGTAGTTTATATTTAAAATACTTAAATGGTTAGGTTTTGGTCCCAAGATCGTTCCCCACATTAAACTCTTTTTTCCTAATGATAATTCCTCCATAACTATTAATGGCCCCATCACTCAAACCTCTTCTCTTCAAAAACCAATAAGACAAGGTTGTCCTTAAGCTCCATTCTTGTATGTTCTCATTGTCAATGCTCTTGGATATTTACTAGACCATGCTAAAAAATAGAATCTAATTTGTGAGATCTCTCTACCTGACAATGAAGTGGCTCTTAATTCTCACTTAGTTGATGAAAAACTACTAATTATTCAAAATTCCCAAGAAGAGTTTGATAAGTCTTGGACTTGTTTTTCTCAACTACCGGCTCCTAGCTCTCTCTTAACAAAACTAAATTTATGCTAAACTTTGCTAACCCGCCACCTCCATAGATTCTACCACAATGGGAATTGTTATACTATTTTGCCTTCTGGCCAAATAGCCTAAAGATCCATGAGATCTTAGTATTTTCACCATTTGAAATGCAAGAGAAAACCACCCAAAATGGCTAAGTCCCAAAAATCCTATGATTTCCTTGTGTATTTTGTCTTATTGGAGGTCAAAGTTTGGGCTTCTCGCCTACCAGCTTCTTCATAAAAGGTGTAAGGTGGAAGGCCCGACGGCTAACTCCCGATGGGACACATGGCGTATTCTAGTTCATTTTTGCCATTCTGCAGGGATAATTCTATTAAGGCAAAAGGTGGCTGCGAAACAGTGGGAAGCTGCCAAGTGTCTGTGACGTCATCCAAGGAGGAAGGCTTGGGGTCTAAGTTCCACTTCTTTCTCTTCAAAATTATTTCTAAGTGTTTTGGGGGTTTAGACATCGGTCTTTTCTTCTTCCCTCTTCCTTTCTTTGGAAGGAGGAAGGCCGAAGGCCCAAACCCCAAACTTCATCAAACCTTTGTAAATGCGGCTAAGTCTTCAATCTTGCAGGGCTCAGACTTTCTCTCTTCTTCCTTCTTTGGGAAGGCGTAAGGTGGAAGGCTTGGGGCCCGATCTCTGCTGATTTCATAAAATTGACTAAGTGTTGCAGAGGCGGAGGTCTGGCTCTTCTTCTTTCCAAAGAACGATGCAATGATGAAGTCCCAACCCCCAAGGCCCAACATTTTCTCTTCTTTCAGACTTCAAAGGCCAAGGTTTACTCCTTCACCTTTCCAAGCCCAATCGATGGAAGGCCAATCAGAGGAAGTCTGATATGTTGGAGCCTGACCTTTTTGCCTTCCAGAGCCATTTTCTACTGTGCAGGACATGATGGGATTGCTCAGCGACCCCCCTGGTCACCATTAATGCATCTTTAAAGCCCAATTTCCATGGGAGATAGATTTCTCATCCATCCATGCCACTGTTACTCATTTGCATTAGACAAGCACACTAAATGGATTTGTTGTAGTATGGGTGACATTTCATCTTGGTTGGCTTCTCATTCCATGTCTATGGCTGCTACAGTTTGATCCAAAGGGCTATATATGCATGTATGAAATATGTATTGTTGTTAGTTGTTCTTCTGGGTTGTTACACTGGGCAGATTTTTGTTATTTGTAGGCCTTGTAATACACCTACAGGACCAACTGGATGTGATACATTGTGCTCTTTTCTAAGCCTTTGATGTCTCTAAAAACTTTGTTTGTTCACCAATGAATGTAGATGGTTATTCTGTGTCTACTCCTCTGTAACAGATTATCTTCCCTTTGTCATGACTATTTATCCTTCACGATCAACACAATCACTAATATTTTGTCTCTCTTATGCTTTTGTTCTGTGGACAAAATGGTCCCTCTTGTAGTTACAAATTTCTAATTCAAACCTCTTCTAAAGCTATAAGTCTGTGTGAGATTCTTTCAGTATTTGAGGTCATTGTTGTGTTATGTCAGTTCCAATTAAACACACTAAATCTTGGTGCATCGCCTCCCTTTTAATTTTTAGTCTCCTTCTTCCCCTTTTCTTTGGTGATCATTAGCATAGGTTTAGTTGATTACTCTGAACCTTAAGTTCAAAAAGAGGAATCAACCTTCTATGGAGGTTTGGTCTCAATTGCAAAGGTCCCACACCTTGAGACTAATCGCATGTTAATCTAAAATTGTTGGAATTGTTAAAGCTCCAACAAAAGGGTGCAATTTCAGGTGATAACAGTTTCTGGCATGCCCGGTGGGACTCTCTACTCTGAGTAAGAACTGGACTAAGAAATTTTGGTGTTGTACTTAGTTTAATTATTTTGTGGAAACATTCATTAAGGCACCTAATGACTCTGTTGGTCCAATGTTCATAATCAATCCAACAATTCATGCCTGGAGTGCAGACAAGATCTTCTTCTAGAGCTAATTTCCAATTCATTGAGCTATCATTTACTGAATCAAGAAGAAGAACTAGACTGTCTAGGTTCCCTGTGAGGGAAAATAAGTGTAGTTACATCTCTTTCAAGAGCCCTATCTACTCCCCCTCTAGCTAGATTCTAGGTTAGATTCTAGTATTCAAGAAGAACCCTACACATACCCAGAATTAACCTGAATATCCCCGACATGGCAAGGAATCTTCCTTTTGTCACATTTAACAAGGGTAGCCCTCTGGACCTAGCCCGATATGATGATATCCCTACCTCAACCTTATAGGATATCTCATTCTTCAATGCTGAAAACTTCACCACCCCTACTGAGCACATTTAGGATATTGCCAGCATCTGCTCTATCAACAATGTCACTGCAGACAATGTGGCAATGAGACTACTAGCTTCTTCATTCAAAGGGAAAGCCCTCAAATTGTATAGAGGTCTACCAGCTAATTCTATCCACGATTGGGATGAGTTGGGCACTAAATTGTGCCAACACTTTGAAGTCAAAAGTGACCACCTGTCATTGATGGAGCAACTTGCTACAATCAAGAGAGCCCCCCATGAATATCTGGTGGACTTCAATTATAGATTCTTTAAGACATGGGACTATAAGCACCAAAATCATGCACAGCCTCCACGAGGACCCCTATGATAAGTCATAATCCTTGCCGAGTACATGTAAGCATGAAATAACATCCTCTTAGCAGCAATTCTCTTGGTGACATGTCTTTTCTTTCATCTTGTGTTGTTTCCCGTATGTCATTTTCTCTCTTTGTTGTTGACACTTTTTGACACTTTTCGACACTTGTTGATTTACGTTTTCTGAGCTTGCGACCCTGCTCCTAAGCCTTGTATGCATCTTGTAGGTGATTTTCACCTCTCCCTAGTGTTTTTCATCTTCTCCACCCCCTAGAAGCCTTCTAGAGGTCCCCTAACCATCTCCCACTTTCAATTTTCAGTTTCACTCAACCAATCCAAATCTCCCCCTATTATTTCCAGATCTGCCCCTAGGAGATCCTACTTTGCAAGTGGAGATTTGGATTTTCACACATGATTTACCTATTTCCAAAGGCAAATACCCTCCTTTCATCTCCTCTTCCATCTCCCATCATGCATTTTCACCCAGACCCCTTCCTTTCTAGATCTCCCCCCAGGGGATCATGCTAAATCCGTATCTCCCCCCGAGTGACCCTGACTGGTGAAAGGGGTGACCCACTTTTTCTATATTTTCATCAAATACTAATGGAACCACTGCATATCCCTTGAAAAAACATTCACTTTCAAAAAAAATGGCACGCAAAAGGAGTTTGTATGTGCCTGAACGAGCTCCCGGAAGTTTCATATGAAAAACATTATTTTTTAACGTGACTTCCTAAATTCATTTTCATTTTTCTCATCACAAGTAAATAAAATTAATATTTTATTTACTTTCCAAATTATCCATTATCCATGAAATTAACTCCCATAATTTCCTCCACTAATTACTTGAATTGACTACTCAATCAAGTTTCAATCAAATTAGTTAACTATGTAATCAATTTAGTTAACTAATTAGTCAAATTAGTGAACTCGTCAATCAATTTATTCAACTATGCAATCAATTTAGTGAACCCATCAATCAAATTAGTTAACTAATAAATTAATTTAGTTAACTAATCAATCAAATGAGTTAACTATTCTATCAAAGCATGTTAACTCCCAATCAACCCAGTCTACTGCCTAATTAATTGAGTTAACTTCTCAATCAATTCCACATTTGATGACCTCTTCCAACCTATAAATACCTGTCACCTTTTCATTATTTTTCAAGTTGAGCAAGTTGCAGAATACTCTTCTCATCTTCACAAGCTTTTTCAAGCTTCATCACAGGCCTTTAAGCCTCTTTCTTCATTTCTTTCTTTAATTCTCCAAAGCTTCAAAGATTTCATTATTGCATAGCTTCAAGGCATTTCTAGAGGAGACAATTTCATTTGTGCACACAACTCTTGCAAGTTATTGCTCTACTTTCAACATTCTCATGCTCATATAGGACATAGGAGCCTTTTATTTTTGTTTGTTGCTTCATCTAGCTTTCACATAAAGCTCATCACACATCCATACACTACTCATATCAAGCCATAGTGTCAACAAATCTCTCATTGAGCTCTTTTTGCAAATCTTCAAAAGCTTCTTTTGCTTCCATTGTCATCTTGTCACCAAAAAGATTCTTGACTACTACAAGGGGATACGAGGTTGCCATCACAAGGATTTCTGAGGGTAGAAGAGGCTCACGCGTCTCCAGGTTCCTTCATGCCTTCTTTCAATTCATACTAATTAGATAATTAAAATTGCTCTCGGGATAAGTAATCTTGTTGCTTTTTTCTTGATAGGATAGATAGATCTTGCATTCTTAAAGTAATTTTCTTTCAAAGATCATAGATTAATTGATCTAAAAAGTAATTTCCCTTTTCTTAGATTAATTCATTCTGAATATTCAAAAAACCCCAAAAACATAGTTTACATTGCATTAGGTAAATTCATTATAGCTTGCATACATCTTTCAATTCCTAGATTAGAAAAAACCATCTTCAATTCAAAAAACATAAAAAAATCACAAAAAGAAGTTTTGCATTCATAAAAACCAAAAAAGAACAAAAAAATTAGATAACACACAAACCCTTGCTTCTATCACAAGGCCAACTATAGTCAAACATTGGTTAAAACCCTTGATTCCATCACAAGGTCAAACAAGGTCAACGCATAATCAAACCTTAGGTCAAAACAACTCTAAGTCAAACCCTAGGTCAAGTCAAGGTTAGCTCGCAATCGCCCATCTCTTTTCTCAGCTCACGAATGTGCCCTGGATTAAGAGGTGAGCGAGTGAGGGAAATCCTTGATGAGATAAAGGAAATCCACCCAAGACCACAACAGGACCCATTAGTTATCCAACAACAAGAAGTGTTTAGACAACACTTAGTTCAACAAGCATTCATCCAATAGTTTGAAAGACAACAAAATATCAACAAGAACAATAGCTTACCCACACAAAGGTGGAATATCAGAAACCATACCAAGAGAAGTGTGACTAGTGACCCTTTGGGTCATATGGTTATCTCTACAATAATGATCATTGAACAACACATCTACACTAGTGCACAACAACATAGGCCTCAGCACATGTCGACCCCTCTCCATGAAGTCCAGCTCTCCAACAAGCCAGACCACCCCCATGTCTCACCTCCTCTTGACTGGATACTTCCACAAGAGCAAGAGTGACATGGTGGTTCACCCCATGGCAAGGAGGGAAGTGTTACATCCCTCTTTTTGGAATCGAGAATGTTATTTACTTTTCTTGCAAATTTTAGTTATATAATATGTTGTGGACGACATGGAAACTGGTGATGTAAATAGACAAAGTTAGTTCTATGAAATTTTGGAATCTATTGATTATGATCAATGTGATATTATAAACTAAAATGCCTTTTTGTTAAGAGAAAATGATGTTTGGATATATTATGCTTTGATTTGGAATATAGGTGCTTTGACCACAAAAATTGTATGTGAGACTGTCGTTGCAGGAATAGGTGGACCATGTTCGACAGGAAGAGAGTATCTTTGAGAGAGAGTATAGACTCTGGAAATTAACCATGGGTATTTATTACTGAAAATGCCAAGTAGGTAGAAAAACCTTGAAGCCTTCAATTTAGTCATGTTTATGACTGAGAAAGTTTAAGACTAGATGTTGATGTCTGAATATAAGGTTTAACACCTTTTCGTAAGTCGTCATATAGAATTTTGGAAGTCGACATTGTTGTCGCAAGTCCACCAAAGCGAGGTGTCTTATATAGATGATTAATATTTTGTTTGTAGGTAAATAAATAAACCTATTTGTGGCACATTTGTGAGTCACATCTCGTAGTCGAAAGACACAAGAAGTCATTTTTGTGTGTCAAACAATTTAGAAAACTTGTCTTGCATTACACCCAATCCGTTGTGATTGCTGAAAAAATTCTTTGAGCATGTGTTGTGAATTTATTCCTTTTTGAAAATCGATGGAAGTCGAATTTGAAGTCGAGATAGGCTATAACCTGTTTTGGTTGTTATTTGGAAGAATATTCCAAAATCGCCTTAGTCATAACTTGGTTAACTTGAGGTATTCTCGTTAGTTTGTATGATGTTAGTTTTCTTGTCAAGTCAAGTAGAATTACACCCAAGCTCTATCATTTTGGACGTCTTCCTTTGTGAATACGTCTTTTCCCTTCAAGCTTAAGACTTGAGTTATTATTATTCTAACCTATACTTTCTTTAGTAAGTTAGTCTTTATTCTTTCTCTCTTTTCGACCTTGGAGACACAATAAGCATTTATTATTTATTACCTTGTAAGAATTTAGCTCCTCGAATTGTGTTAGTTGCATTTTGGGAAGTTAAGAGGTCTTCTTGTGGAGGAAGTGGACGAGGTTGTTGTGCCACGTCACCATAAAAGAAGCCTCCATCTTGTTAGTGGTTGCTGTGATTCAGGAAGTCAGGGAGAATTGCAGTTTGATTGACCTCCTTCTGTTTAGGCATGGAACCGAGAGTTAAATGCCATTAATCTCTTTCACCGCGGGCAGTCTTTGGAGAGGTGGTTATTTATGTTAAGAAGGAAGTGAAACTGTGGGGAAAAGGCATTAGACCTTCTTCACTGTACGCGGCCTGGGGAGGAGTATTCGGTGGTTAAGAAATTGAAACAGAGAGGTAAATGCGATTAATCTCCTTGCCGTGGGTAGTCTTGGGAGATTAGTTGTCTGTTGTTAAGAAAATGGGAAAACCAAAGAGGAAGCACGTCTTTTCTGAGGAGAACATGGATAGGAGAGTGCTGTGAGTCTAGAGTCAGAGGAAGATACTTCGAGGACGTCGCTAAGAGCTCAGGGAGGACAAGCTAGCAACAACGGATCTCTAAGTTCATCAATAGGTTTTCATTTCTTCTCTTTGCGCAGTCTATGATCAATATTTGTGTCTTATTTCTACAATGATAGTGTGGGAAGCTTACAATGTATAGGATGTGATAATAATGTCTTCATACTGTAAGTTTTGAGGAGGTTGTTTACAAGGAAACGTTATCATTGTTGTCTTCATTAGAACACGAAAACAATGCTGTCTTCTCAGAAATATATTATCATGGCATATCAAGAACGAAACCATAATGTTAATATAATACAGTTTTAATATATATATATATATATATATACACACCAATGTTGATCAATGCATGATGCAAAATGTGAACGGTATTCTACTAGCTATCGGTAATGATGCACATTTTGAGAGGTTTTTATATGACTATATTAACAGCTTAAACTGTCTTGTGTACACTTGAAACGATTAGTTTCATAGTGAGAAGCCACATTGCACCACATGTTTATTGTTAAGGAACCTAAACCTTAGATTATATGCATGTTTCGACGTAGGTTTTAGATTGTCTTGACAGCTGGATGTGTAATTTTAACTGGTTGTGGTGTAGGGAGACAAAAACCAGAGGAGGATAAGGTTTCAAACATTGCTCTGTCTAAATAGATAAGAATCCTGAAAACAAGACATTGAATGTCGACTAATGTAATCAGCTAGTTTCTATTTCGATTTTAGATCTTCAATTAGAGGTCAACAAATGTGTTTGATCATCTCTAGTGTCTTAAGATAGATACTAAGTCTTTATAATATCTTATTTTATTACTCTTACCTCATTGAACCATGTGAAACCATTTGATTTGGAAGGAGGTGTAGAGTTGAAGTATAAGTATTTATTCTTTGTTGAAAACCGTCATGCTTTTGAAATGAAAAAATAAGGGTGGGAAACCCGCATTTTGTGTCTTAATTAAGTTGCATGCGATGATTCTTGTGTCGCTATTACCTTGAAGACCTTTATGAGTCTAAAACTTTAAACTCTGGGCTATGGGTAATTGTATTATAATCTTGAGTATGTTATATAAACTTATGGGAACTGTATAGCCGAGTTTGAGACCACTTAGGAGTGGATATTTTTAAATGATGTTTTATACGATTATGGGATTATTATTGCATTACAAATGCTATCCATATAAATAATGAAATAGAAAACCCTTTATACATCGTGTAAACGGTGATGAATCCGTAAACTCGGGAATAGAGTAAACCTTTGCGCCATGTGCTATAGCATGAGGAAATTCAAATACCTTGAGGTCATCAAGGTCAACATTTATATAAACCTTACAAATAGGAAAACTGTAGGATTGCGATTAATTCAAGTCGAGTAGGGTGGGTGAACTATATTCATGCGTTCATACAACGCTATTTAAATACAAATCCTTTGGCCAAGGTGATGCACGATCCTCAAGTGCATTGAATGTTCACTGTGACTGGATGGCGTATCTTGTGGAGAGTCATGTATGACTAGAGGGTATCTAGGGATCTGCATGATAATAAGACACGTAAGTTACAACACCAGAGCTTAGATGGCAAACATCGATGGTTATTCTAAGTCTATCCTCTTGAGTAGGGTAGGGCCACTTCCAGTTAGGAAGGAGTGTGGGAGACTGACGGTCTGTGGTTGGAGGTTAAGCTCCTTGAAGATACTTTCTCTTCCAAATATTGAGGATTGTCGAGTCTTGAATGTGATGGGTCGATAATCAAGATGCGGTGATAATGGTATGTTTCTAATATGGTATTTGTTTATGAATATTTCAAATTGTGAGAAAACAAAATGTTTATGGTTTATCAATTCTTTCCGCTTTGTGAAAAATGAAATCATGTTTATTGTTAAAGTGAAAAATGTTTTACTTGATAGTAGTGAATTATATTTGATTACAAAGAGAAGGAAAAAAATATATACCTATGTTAAAACCTAGTTTTCAAGTTAAATCAGATATGGATGTTACATATGGTATCAGAGCCAACCAGGTTCAGCACTAGGGCTGATGAGTCCACTAACCTGATTAGGAAATCAACATTATGCGGGTAGCTAATGATTTGATTTACTGTGCCAGGATGGTACGCATCAAGAAAACTACAAGAAAATCCTTCGCGGGTAAGGAATGTTATCTGCAAGCTAAGCAGAAATGGCTTGCAATGATCAAGACCATTGAGAAAACTAATGACAAAAATGACATTTGGCTTGATGATGTGGAAACCTTTGCCAATGCCTTGTCACGACTTAAACGAATGAGAAGAGAACTCCTAGAGGTAGTGATGACGACGGCTCGAATCATGATCAACTGCTGCCCTATTATTGTACCTAATAGTGTACCTGTTAGTATACCTGTGAGTGTACCTATTAGTATACCAATGATCACTAGGGATCCTCGTATAGTGCCTAGAGCTGAGATCATTGAGCTATCATTTGATAGTGAGTCTGAGGGGTATACAGCTCGGGATTATGTGTCGGACAATGAATCCGAAGGTTACACCCCACTTGATAATACTGAGTAAAAACATGAGATATGTCTATCTCTATTGATGTTGGAACAAATTTTGTAAATTGAATAAAGATAAATTTTTGGTTTGAGAACAATTATGATTATGATCAATTGTTGTTTTCTTTTGATGATATATAATATGATAAGCATAAAACTAATTAGTATATGTTTAATCAAGTGAGAAACTAAACTATCATGGACCAATCAGAGTTTAATGAGGGGGAAGATCGGGAAGGTCATAACTCTCAGGAAAACTCCACTGACAAGTTGGATAGGATTCTAAATATGCTTACTGAAACCAAGGAAAGGTTGAACAAACTGGAAAAGAAAATGGATGAAACTGGGAACACAGAGGGTGAAAATGAGAACTCACATAATACAAGCAAAAGTAAACATTGGGAAAATGGCACGTCAAGTGAAAATCCTAACGACAGTGAAGTTCAAAGAAAAACCAAAGATAAACTTGAATTAGAATTATCTAAGGATATGAAGAAGGTTAACCCTCCTAAGTTCGATGGAACGAAAACTGGAGATGCAGCAAAAGCATGGTTAACGGAGATGGAGAAATACTTTGAGATCAAAAATTACTCTGAGGTTACTAAAGCAGTGTGGGGAGCATATCAGCTATCTGGGGAAGCATCCACTTGGTGGATGAATAAGAAAATGGAGTTGGAATTAAGTCCCTTGAAGGTGACATGGAATGAGTTTGTGGAACTATTCCGAAAATGGTGGTTACCTCAGTTATATTTTGATCAAAAGTTAACAGATTTTCAAAACCTCAGGCAAGGTGAACTATCTGTGGTTGAGTATGCAGAAAAATTTACTAGACTACTGAAGTATGTTCCTCAATACCAAAAGGATGAAAGATTCTGAATCAGAAAATTCATCACGGGACTCAATCCTCAGATTGGCGGTGAGGTGGAGGTGCATGGTCCAAGCACAATGGATCAAGTTTATGAGAAGGCAATTAAGCAGGAGCAGAAGATCAAATCTATCTCTGTTTACCATGAAAAGAAACGTAAGAAGTTTGATAAGAACTACAATGATCAGTCATATAAAAGGAAGAATGAGAAGGGATATGGAAATAGGAGGTTTGATAAAGGAAATCGAAAGAATCAAGGGGGATTTGGTAATGAGCAAAGAGGTGAAGATTATAAGAAAAATGTTAATTTTAAGAAGAATGATGATTCTACAAGTAGGCCATCTGAGAAGCGAGGACGTATAGGAGGATGCTTTTCTTGTGGAGGAGATCATTATGCCAACTGTTGCCCTAACAAGAAGCAGAATGGGAAGCCTAGGAACACGAAACTTCCTTCGCAACAGGAAGCATTTCAACAAAGGATTCATGCCGCTCTTGACAATCGACAAGCGGAGTATCAGATCACCCCTATTGAGATGACAGGTACCTTATTTGGAGTTCCTGTTTCTATTCTATTTGATACTGGTGCAATAGAAAATTTTGTGTCACCTAGAGTCTTAAGTAAATTTTCTAGAAAAGCTGGTTTTATTTCAAAACCATGGACAGTTGAGTATGTAAATAACTTAAAGGCTCAGGTAGAGCAATGTTTGTTCGAATCTAAGATTGATATTTCTAACTTCACCACTGAGGCAAATTTATACGTAGCACCTTTAGGGTCCTACGATGTCATCTTAGGAATGAATTGGTTGTGGAAACATAGAGCCAAGGTAGATTGTTTTCATAAAACAATTGAGTGTCTGGATGAGAAGGGCAATTCAGTAAATCTTCAAGGAATTCAAAGGGAAATAAGGATTAGATCCATTTCTTCAAAACAACTAAAACGGGCTAGGCAAAAGGGATGTCAACTTTTTGCAGTCAAAATGGACCTAGTAGAGGAAACCTTGGAGAAGCAAACATTTGAGGAAAAATATCCATATCTTTGCAATTTTAGGGATGTATTTCCTAAGGAGCTACCAGGCTTGCCTCCAAAAAGAACATTTGATTTTGGCATAGATATTAAACTAGGATTGGAGCCAATCTCTAAAGCTCCGTATCGTATGACCACCACTGAACTTATGGAATTAAAAGCTCAATTACAGGAGCTATTGTCTAAGAATTTAATCAGGCCAAGTGTATCACCATGGAGAGCTCCAGTTATATTTGTCAAGAAGAAAGATGGAACTCTAAGGCTATGTATAGATTATAGGATGCTTAATAAGGCGACAATAAAGAATAAGCATCCCTTGCCACGTATTGATAATCTATTTGACCAAATGTGTGGTGCATTAGTCTTTTCTAAGATAGATTTGAGATCTGGATACCATCAGTTAAGGTTGAAAGATGAAGATATTCCCAAGACGGCATTTAGAACGAGATATGGTCATTATGAGTTCACGGTGTTGCCATTTGGATTGACCAATGCACCTGTTGCTTTCATGAATCTCATGAATAGTGTTTTCAGAGATTGTCTTGATAAGTTTGTGCTAGTTTTCATTGATGATATTCTGATTTATTCCAAAAATGAAGAGGAGCATAGATAGCATCTTCAAATAGTCTTACAACGATTAAGAGAACACAAATTGTATGTGAAACTCTCAAAGTGCACCTTCTTTCAAAAAGAAGTGCAGTATTTGGGGCATATAATATCAGCTAATGGGATATCAGTTGATCTGGCCAAAATAAAAGCTATTATGGAGTGGCCTGAACCTTCCAATGTTTCAGAGGTGTGAAGTTTTATGGGGTTGGCAGGTTATTACAGGAAATTTGTGTTGAATTTCTCAAGCATTGCTAGCCCAATTATCTCCTTGCAAAGAAAAGGAAAAAGGTTTGTTTGGACGGAAGAATGTCAAAAGGCTTTTGACTTGTTAAAATAAAAATTAACAACTGCTCCACTTTTGAAAGTTCATGATCCTGAGGGAGATTTTGAGGTTATTACTAATGCCTCAGGGGAAGGATTAGGAGGTGTACTTATGCAAGATGGCAGGGTAGTAGCCTATGAATCAAGGAAGCTGAAAAACTATGAGCAGAATTATGCTCCTCATGACTTAGAACTAGCAGCAGTGATTCATGCCCTTCAGATGTGGCGGCATTATTTGTTGGGAAAGACTTTTATATTAAAATCTGATCATCAAAGTCTTCGCTACATATTTACACAACCTAATCTCAATGCAAGACAGAGGAGATGGCTAGAATTAATATCAGATTATGACTCTGAGATTTCTTATATCAAAGGCAAGGAAAATTGAGTAGCTGATGCCTTAAGCAGAAGAAGGCACATAGCTTCTATAATCTCCATACATGCTAACTTTAAAGATTTAGTAATGCAAAACTTATCTAGAGATGAGTATTATGAGCAAGTGAAACAGGCTCTGCACTTAAACCCTAAGGACCCAAGATACGACGAATTCAGTATTGAATCGAATGGATTGATGAGATTCAAGGGAAGAATCTACGTTCCTGATTCAGTAGAACTTAGAAACCTTGTGTGGAAGGAAGTTCATTGTGCTCCTTACTATGGACACCCTGGTGTAACAAAACTGTTAGCAGATGTCAAGCCGCTATATTTCTGGAAGGGAATGAAAAGCGATGCTGCAAGGTTTGTAGCTAGTTGCTTGGAGTGTCAGAGAGTTAAGGTGGAACTCCAACATCCTGCTGGATTGTTATACCCGCATGATATTCCAGAATGGAAATGGCAAGTTGTTAGTATGGATTTTGTCCAGGGGTTACCAATGTCTAAGAATAGGCATGATGCAATATTGGTTTTTGTGGATAAACTAACCAAGGTCGCACATTTCATACCGGGAAATTTGACGGATGGAGCTCATCTTTTGGCTCAGAAATTTGTGTAGGAAATTTTCAGATTGCATGGTGTACCTGAAAAGATTATATCTGATAGAGATGCTCGGATAACTTCACGGTTTTGGCAAACCTTATTTTTTGCATTAGGGACTAAACTTAATGTGAGTACTGCTTATCATCCTAAAACTGATGGACAAATAGAAAGAGTGAATCAAGTATTAGAAGACCTTTCAAGAATGTATTGCATGGATCAGCAATACAGATGGGAGGAATATCTATCTCTTGTCGAATTTGCCTATAACAACTCCTATCATTCTGTCATTAAGATGGCACCATTTGAAGCATTATATGGAAGGAAATGCAGAACTCCTATAAGCTAGGATAAGCATTGGACCGGAAATGCTTGCTAATATGGAAGAAAAAGTGAAAACGATTAGAAAGAGGTTGGCAGAAGCCAATGACAGGCAAAAGAGTTATGCAGATCGCAAACGAGTGCCTAGACATTTCTCTATTGGTGAGAAAGTGCTTTTGCGAGTGAAACCCCAAAAGAGTTCAATAAAATTTGGTAAATCATCAAAATTGGCTCCTCGTTATGTCGAACCTTTCGAAGTTCTTGAGATTATCAATCCAGTTGCCTACAAAGTTGCTCTACCTCCAGCCTTGTCCAAGATGCATAATGTTTTTCATGTTTCATAGTTAAAGAAATATTTTGTAGGTAATAACCACATCCTTAACTAGAATTCCTTACAGATGCAAGAACTCGGGGTGGTTGTGATCGAGCCACTCAAGGTGCTCGAAATGCGTAAACTTCGTTTACGTAATCGAGAAGTTTTGCAATGCAAAATTTAGTGGGACCAAAATGGTGAGGATAGCGCCACTTGGGAAGACTATAAAGACATTTACCAAATATTTCCTAAACTTTTCAAAGACATTAATGTTGAACTATAAAAAATTTGTTTTAAGTTTAATTTTTGTTTGATAAACTCAATCATCGAGGATGATGATTTTTAAAGGGGAAGGATATGTTACATCCCTCTTTTTGGAATTGAGAATGTTATTTACTTTTCTTGCAAATTTTAGTTATATAATATGTTGTGGACGACATGGAAACTGGTGATGTAAATAGACAAAGTTAGTTCTATGAAATTTTGGAATCTATTGATTATGATCAATGTGATATTATAAACAAAAATGCCTTTTTGTTAAGAGAAAATGATGTTTGGATATATTATGCTTTGATTTGGAATATAGGTGCTTTGACCACAAAAATTATATGTGAGACTGTCGTTGTAGGAACAGGTGGACCATGTTCGACAGGAAGAGAAAGTATCTTTGAGAGAGAGTATAGACTCTGGAAATTAACCATGGGTGTTTGTTACTGAAAATGCCAAGCAAGTAGAAAAACCTTGAAGCCTTCAATTTAGTCATGTTTATGATTGAGAAAGTTTAAGACTAGATGTCGACATCTGAAGATAAGGTTTAACACCTTTTCGTAAGTCGTCATATAGAATTTTGGAAATCAACGTTGTTGTCGCAAGTCCACCAAAGTGAGTCGTCTTATATAGATGATTAATATTTCTTTTGTAGGTAAATAAATAAACCTATTTGTGGCAGATTTGTGAGTCGCGTCTCGTAGTCAAAAGATGCGAGAAGTCATTTTTGTGCATCAAACAATTTAGAAAACTTGCCTTGCGTTACGCCCAATCCGTTGTCATTGCTGTAGAAATGCTTTGAGTATGTGTTGTGAATTTATTCCTTTTTGAAAATCGACAGAAGTCGAATTTGAAGTCGAGATAAGCTATAACCTGTTTTGGTCGTTATTTGGAAGAATATTCCAAAATCGCCTTAGTCATAACTTGGTTAACGTGAGGTATTCTCGTTAGTTTGTATGATGTCAGTTTTCTTGTCAAGTCAAGTAGAATTACACCCAAGCTCTGTCATTTTGGACGTCTTCCTTTGCAAATATGTCTTTTCCCTTCGAGCTTAAGACTTGAGTTATTATTATTCTAACCTATACTTTCTTTAGTAAGTCGGTCTTTATTCTTTCTCTCTTTTCGACCTTGGAGACACAATAAGCATTTATTATTTATTACCTTGTAAGAATTTAGCTCCTCGAATTGTGTCAGTTGCATTTTGGGAAGTTAAGAGGTCTTCTTGTGGAGGAAGTAGATGAGGTTGTTGTGCCACGTCACCATAAAAGAAGTCTCCATCTTGTTAGTGGTCACTGTGATTCAGGAAGTCAGGTAGCATTGTAGTTTGATCGACCTCCTTTTGTTTAGGCATGGAACCGAGAGTTAAATGCCATTAATCTCTTTCACCACGGGCAGTCTTTGGAGAGGTGGTTATTTATGTTAAGAAGGAAGTGAAACTATGGGGAAAAGGCATTAGACCTTCTTCACTGTGCGCAGCCTGGGGAGGAGTATTCAGTGGTTAAGAAACTAAAACAAAGAGGTAAATGTGATTAATCTCCTTGCCGTGGGTAGTCTTAGGAGATTAGTTGTCTGTTGTTAAGAAAATGGGAAAACCAGAGAGGAAGCACGTCTTTTCTGAGGAGAACATGGATAGGAAAGTGCTGTGAGTCTAGAGTCAGAGGAAGATACTTTGAGGACGTCGCTGAGAGCTCAGGGAGGATGAGCTAGCAACAGCGGATCTTTAAGTTCATCAACAGGTTTTCATTTCTTCTCTTTGCGCAGTCTATGATCAATATTTGTGTCTTATTTCTGCAATGATAGTATGGGAAGCTTACAACGTATAGGATGTGATAATAACGTCTTCATACTGTAAGTTTTGAGGAGGTTGTTTACAAGGAAACGTTATCATTGTTGTCTTCATTAGAACACGAAAACAATGATGTCTTCTTAGAAATATATTATCATTGCATATCAAGAACGAAACCATAATGTTAATATAATACAGTTTTAATATATATATACACACCAATGTTGATCAATGCATGATGCAAAATGTGAACGGTATTCTACTAGCTGTCGGCAATGATGCACATTTTGAGAGGTTTTTATATGACTGTATTAACAGCTTAAACTATCTTGTGTACACTTGAAACGATTAGTTTCATAGTGAGAAGCCACATTGCACCACATGTTTATTGTTAAGGAACCTAAACCTTAGATTATATGAATGTTTCGACGTAGGTTTTAGATTGTCTTGACAACTGGATGGTGTAATTTCAACTAGTTTTGGTGTAGGGAGACAAAAACTAGAGGAGGATAAGGTTTCAAAACATTGCTCTATCTAAATAGATAAGAATCCCAAAAACAAGACATTGAATGTCGACTAATGTAATTAGCTAGTTTCTATTTCAATTTTAGATCTTCAATTAGAGGTTGACAAATGTGTTTGATCATCTCTAGTGTCTTAAGATAGATACTAAGTCTTTATAATATCTTATTTTATTACTCTTACCTCATTGAACCATGTGAAACCATTTGATTTGGAAGGAGGTGTAGAGTTGAAGTATAAGTATTTATTCTTGGTCGAAAACCGTCATGCTTTTGAAATGAAAAGATAAGGGTGGGAAACCCGCATTTTGTGTCTTAATTAAGTTGCATGCGATGATTCTTGTGTCACTATTACCTTGAAGACCTTTATGAGTCTAAAAATTTAAACTCTGGGCTACGGGTAATTGTATTATAAACTTGAGTATGTTGTATAAACTTATGGGAACTGTATAGCCGAGTTTGAGACCACTTAGGAGTGGATATTTTTAAACGATGTTTTATACGATTATGGGATTATTATTGCATTACAAATGCTATCCATATAAACAATGAAATAGAAAACCCTTTATACATTGTGTAAACGGTGATGAATCCATAAACTCGGGAATAGAGTGAACCTTTGTGCCATGCGCTATAGCATGAGGAAATTCAAATACCTTGAGGTCATCGAGGTCAACATTTATATAAACCTTACAAATAGGAAAACTATAGGATTGTGATTAATTCAAGTCGAGTAGGGTAGGTGAACTATATTCATGCGTTCATACAATGCTATTTAAATACAAATCCTTTGGCCAAGGTGATGCACAATCCTCAAGTGCATTGAATGTTCACTGTGACTGGATGGCGTATCTTATGGAGAGTCATGTATGACTATAGGGTATCTAGGGATCTGCATGATAACAAGACACGTAAGTTACAACACCAGAGCTCAGATGGCAAACACCGATGGTTATCCTAAGTCTATCCTCTTGAGTAGGGTAGGGCCACTTCCAGTTAGGAAGGAGTGCGGGAGACCGACGGTCTGTGGTTGGAGGTTAAGCTCCTTGAAGATACTTTCTCTTCCAAATATTGAGGATTGCCGAGTCTTGAATGTGATGGGTTGACAATCAAGATGCGGTGATAATGGTATGTTTCTAATATGGTATTTGTTTATGAATATTTCAAATTATGAGAAAACAAAATGTTTATGGTTTATCAATTCTTTCCGCTTTGTGAAAAATGAAATCATGTTTATTGTTAAAGTGAAAAATGTTTTACTTGATAGTAGTGAATTATATTTGATTACAAAGAGAAGGAAAAAAAAATATACCTATGTTAAAACCTAGTTTTCAAGTTAAATCAGATATGGATGTTTTAGGAAGGGTCTGTGTGCGCGCCAAAATCTGACTTAACAGCCCCAGGGCATTGATGTCGCAATTTTGAGCGTACATATTTTGGTGAACCTAACATGAAGAGGAAAAACTTTTGTCTATGCTTTTCATGTTCGAAACACATAGATCACATCAAAAACTTAAACATTCAACACTTCAAAACAACAATCATCAAGCATTTTCATTTTATTCTTCATAGCTACTTCCACCGCTTCAGCCTCTATCGCCTTTGCCATCATCCATTCATTTTATCCTGCGGTGTCTACGGCAACCCCGAATATGACAGAACCCAATCTTAATTTAGTGAATGTTCCCTCTAGAGAACTAGAAATTCCTTTCGATAGGTATGTGTCACCTCACCCAGATGCACCAATCACAAACTACTACAATTACGAAGACTCTAACTATGAACAAGACCAAAGAGAACCTAGGCATTCTTTGTCTTTTAACAACCCTGCATGGGAACACAACCTTGTCATACCAAATGCACCTCATAAGGCTAGGAGAGTAAGGTCAGAAATACATCAACCCGATCAACCTTCAACAAGTATCTCAAGTAATCATCTCGATGAGGAAGTAAAAAGGTTAGAAAGACACTTGCAAGAGGCAAGAGATGCTCAAGAAGCATTAAAAGTTGCCCTGCAAGAAGAACAAAGAGATAATGTTGTGCGAGAAGAAGCACACCATCATGACAATACTTGAAGAGAAAACCCTAGAAATGAGGAAGAACTTAGAGATTCCACTCCTACAGACCTAATTGCAACTCTAGTACATGGAATTAGAACCTTGGAAGCAAAACAATCTGCTCCTAAAAGAAGACAGAAGTCTTATGACAATATTCAAAACGAACAAGACTAGGGGGCATCTCAAAATCCCCCTATCTCAACTATTATTTGAGAAATACAAGTAATGACACATGTCTGAATGGGAACCCTCCTATTCAAAACAATCTAGCAATGTTGGGAAATCAAGCAAATCAAACAATGAGTTACCAAAACCCTCCTACAAGGTTGTTTCTATCAACCTCCCAATCACAAAGTGCCTTTCTTGGGACATATCTGAAGTACTTAAAAGAATTGCTCGATTTAAACATAAGAAGTGTTCGGTCACCTTGACTATTACCTGATCTCCCAAAATTCAAAGGAGAAGGAGATCCTAATTCCCATATCAAAGCTTATACCACAGCGATAAGAGAACTCCTCCCTTGGGATGGGGTTGTTGCTAAGATCTTTCTAAAGACCCTCAAAGGAATAGCTCTAGATTGGTACTATCATTTACCAGAAGCTTCAATCCACTCACTCAGATAAGTGATCAAAGAGTTTGTCATGGCATTTGATATGAACAAACTTGTCAAAATAGGGATCAGAGAATTCCTAACCATGAAACAAGAGTCAAACGAATCTATAGCCCACTTTGTCACCTAGTGGAGGCAAGTCCTCTATTCCTCAACTAGTGCCCCAAACATGGACCATCGCAAGTTATGTGACATTTTCTTACATGCCTTAAACAAGGATATGAGAAGATGTTCAGAAATTACCATATAGATCCTATGAAGAAGCAATGGAAAGTGCTTTGAGGATAGATCAAGACGTTATTGATAGTGGTAGAAAGGTCTACGGGCCAAATGGAAAGTTAAGAAGTGAGAACACAGGAATAAATGCTCTTGGCATCAAGATTCTTAAAAACAATAGAAATGCAACAGCAGATGGGGTGATAGATCAACCCCCTGTCAAGAAAGTAAGAGACGATTATAACGGGAGAGACTCTTACCCTCCTAATGTTAATGTGATTGATCGGCCTAGAAACAATGGATACTACCCTAGGGACAACTATTAGAGTTGGAATCGTAATGGAAATGGAAATGATGGAAGGTACAAATGGCCTCCATATGAGTACAACCAATTTTGTTCTTTTCATAGAACAAGGGGGCATAGCACAGAATCCTGTAGAGAGTATAACAAATTCATATTAAGATTACTAGAAGACCAACAATAGTTATTCATAAAAATGTTCTTGAACCTGCAGGAAGTCACGTAAGATAATAAAGGCACAAGACAAACCCAAGCGCCAATAGCTCCACAGAATGCCAACATGAGGATCTATCAAGACCCATTTCCTGCGCATAAGGATATAGAGGCAACAAATCAAAATGAAGTAGCCCAAGGTAGCAACACCAGCATCCCAACATAGTTAGGGTAGAAAGGAGAAGCTAGGATGATGGAATTAGTCAAAATACTACATAGCGATGAAGAGGAAGGAGATCTTGAGAATGAACAAGAGGAAGAGCATGAAACTACCATCTCGGTGGTTGAACTAATACCAATGCCTGTTGGTCCCTACGAACTCATTGAAGACTTAAAGAAAACCTACGCCCACATATCATTTATTGACCTTCCTAGGAATTCTCCCTCATGTCGTTTAGCACTATTGAAAGCAAAAGGGTTGAAGTATCTTGACCAAATTACTCCTCCACCTAGTAAGCAAATCAACCATGTATATTTTGACATAAGCCCACCAAATTTTGAACTCAAAGACCCATGTTTCTTCTTTGACCTAAAGAAAATGCCTTCTGAGGCAGAATTAACCAAGAAAGGAGACCCTACGTTATACTTGCAAGTATGGATCTATGATATCTGTATCAAAACGACATTAATAGATGATGGAGCGGTAGTAAACATAGTTTTGTTCTCTCTCCTGGAGAGAATGGGTTATGGGTACACTAATTAATATCATCGCTACATGAGACACTTTAAGTAGGTATGATAATCTAAAGGCCACTACAATAGAAAAGATCACACTTCCTATGACTCTAGGGCCCAAGACTATCCCAACCAAATTATATGTCATCGATAAGGACATAGGATATAATTTGCTCCTTGGAAGACCATGGGTACATAGGATGAAATTTTTGCCATCTACATTATTTCAAGAGGCTAGATTCCTACATTTGGGGAAGGTATATGTCGCGAAAGGGGATCCAAAAACTTTCAGTATGCTAAAATCAAACACATCAAACAAATGTATAGGCATCCCCATATATTATGAACTTCCTACCAACAAATTATCTATTCCTAGTCCAACGCCTCAATCAATATGCATCAAATGAATGGAAACTCCAGAAAAGAACATAAACACTACAGAAATAAAAGCTTTAGAAAATGAGGTACCGCTAAAACAAAAAGAAATTGTTCCCAAAGAAAAGATAGTAAAGATGATGGAATGGATAGAGCTGGATGGACCTCTCCAATTCCCTTTGGAAATCCTCATGATCGGTATCCAACCTACATACAAACTCTTCCCTTACATAGGAGAGAAACCTCATAGAATAGAAGGTCCAATGTTTGAAACAACTACGTTAGATTTGAGATATTCACACCCTCACGCTTTCTTAGATCCTAAAGAAGATGTGACAAAGAGTTATACTCCTTTGTCACCCTTGAGTGAATTGCATATCCCTAAGATACTAGAAGAAAGTGAGTCATATGAACCTCTCACACCAACAAAAGAGTCATATAGACCATTGACACTAATGGAGGACATACATTCTATTGACAATGAATCAACCAATGCAATAGGAGTTCTCCCAAGAATGTTCATGGTATCTCAACCACAAGTGCAACCCACCACTTCTGCCTCAATGCAATCAAATCAGCTTGGTGAATGGAAGCACCCTTAGTGCAAATCAAAATGGTTGAGATACTCTCAGACGAAGATGAAGAGAGTAAGGGTACGTTTCATAAAGAATGAAAAATGCGAGTGTCAGTCAGAATTGATGATCCTGTCATCTTTGAGTTGCCAGGAATCTATATTAGATACTCTATGGATTTGAGGCCTGATCTTAATGGGAGGATGAGTATAAGCTTTGTCCCTCCTAATGAGCAAATGGAACCTCAAACTCCCTTGGAATTATTTCAGTTCTTACAAAACATTCAAGGTAGACAAGACGTGAAAATTTACATGCAAGAGGAATTTGACATGCTAATGGAATTGTTAAGGTGTGGAGTCCTATATTGGACCCCTTCCCATCAACAAGCTTTCCAAGACTTACTTCGTCTCACATTCCCAAGAGAAACCACTGAGATAGAAATAGTAGAATCAAACGATAAGCCCTACAAAATAGGAGAACTAGTCCTAAGAAGAGGTAGCACGAAAAACAAAAAGAGAAGATGAAAGAGAACATTCACAGAGGACTAGAAATGTCCTTACATGGTTAAAGAAGATGTCAGAAATGGTGCCTATCTCTTGTGCACAATGGAGGGGGAAGAATTTGGTGAAATAGTCAATGCCTTTGACCTCAAGAAATACTATGTCTAAAAATCATAAAAATCATAAAATATAAAATACCAAAAAAATCAAATATTCCAAAAATACAAAAAATTATAAAAATCAAATAAATGCCAAAAATAACTTTGTTTCTTGCATTTCAGTATCATTTTGTTCATCTTGCATCACAGTGAATGACTTGCTCCTATATTATTTTCAGTTTGGTAAGGAGTCTAAGGTTTCCTAGATATACATGATCCTTTCAGGTCCTAGAGATTCCCCATTTTCACAATCACCATATCCCTTTTCATTCCCAATGATTCAAATCAAAGCCTAGCTCTTAGCTTTACATTGATCCTGATCTTAATGAGCCAAGATGTTAGGTCTAAGCAAAGTTAGTATTCAAACCTATAGTGTTCAAAGGAAGCTTGCAAGTAGACCTTCTTAATTCTTCCCTAGTAGAAGAGAAGTCTGACTGGATTACAAAAACTTTAGGTGGCACTCAGCCCCTTATCACTCCTAGCCAAAAATGTCAAGAGGATCAAAACTCTGAAGGAAGCAATCTAAAATACAGTGAAAAGAAAAATGAGTGATCAAAATAAGAGTGTTGAAAAAAATGAGAGTTGAGAGATCAAGCTATTGCACATCCATAGTTCCAAAAGCATTCATTTTGATAAAAGTCAAAAATCCAAAAAAATGAGAAAATCAAGTGAGGCATTCTAGAAAATACAAAAAAGAGAAAAAAACAAGAAGAGAGAGACAAAAAAGAGTGAAAGAGAGAATATTGTTGAATGTCTGTACCCTTGGGTAGAGATCAGTCTAGGCTCAAATTTTCAAGGGTGACATTCTAACAGAGAAAATAAAAGAGAAAGGTACAAAGCACACACACACACACACACACACACTAGCTAAGCAAAGCCAAGAGTCTAGTAGTCTTTCGGATCACTTTCTATCTAGGGACCTTGATTCTTTCCCATTTATCCTTTACTTCAGGTCTATCTTGCTTTCCATCTATGATCTAAGTCTAGCGAACATCAACAAAATTTGTTACTTGTCCAAGTTGAAAGCTTATCAGATTGTCTTTTCTAGATGAGGATCAGTGTTTAGCCTTTACCAAAGCCCAAATTTAGAAACACTCCATTTCACTCCCAGTCCCCACTTGAATTCTAAAATCCCTATCTCATAGACTTGAATAGGTCTCCTATACCAGAATAACTTGTAATCCCCTGGATTGAAAATCATATTAAAGAGCGGTCATGTTTTTTGTTCCACAATGCATTCATATCAAAATCATAAAAAGACTCCCAAAGCAATAAAGTCAATGTCTAAACTCATGACATTTCGTAAAAGCAAAATAAAAGCTCTAGCTAGCCATATGCACAAGAGGGAAAGTGAAGTACAAGATGTCGACTAAATCTATGTATGGATCTCATTAAATCAAGTCTTGTAACAATAAGTGTAAAACAATGTATGAGCACGAGTCACTCCTCCGACAAGTCAAATGAGAAAAACTATGTAGTCAAGTACACAAGTCTCCCCATGCAAGGGGGCAAGGGTAGAGATCCCTTAAATAAATATAGGTCTTCCAAAGACCTCAAGGAGTGTCAAATCAAATCTTTGCAGAATCTCTAGAAAAACCATAAAAATTAGAAAAATAAAAAACCTAAATAAAACTTGTAAAACATCAAAAATTCATAAAAATCAAATATGTTCTTCAAAATATGCAATAAAAGGAGAATTTGTTCTCCTCTCTAGCTTAGCATGTCATCTATTTCTTTTATACATCTCTCGTGTATTCTCTTTGTGTGCATTCATTCCTATAGGTCTCACCGACGAAGGAAAACAACTAGTCAAACTCAAACAATCTATGGTATGTTCATCATTTCAGTTTTCATTACTTGTTTTGATATATTTAGATGACGAACTAATACTAGTTATTGCAAGCACGATTGCGGGAAAATTGACAATAGGTAAGGCCGAGTTCGAGAATGATACCTACCTTTCATGTAGACTACCATCCCCAAGGGGGCAAATATGTAAGCACCAAAATCACGCACAGCCTCCACGAGGACCCCTATGATGAGTCTGTTCGTATATTTGCATCTTCTCAATTCAAATATCCAATAGAGGTGTCTTGAACATATTTAGAGCTCCTAAACCATCCAATCTACCATATGGGTTGCTTAATGGTCATGAGAGTGGTTTTAAATATCCCTAAACCTTAGGTTGTCATGTTTTATGTCATTGATATGTGGTATCAAAGGTTAATGATGTCCTTCCACATCCAAAAGAGGTAGGTTCCACATTACATGTGTCTTTTGATAAGTCAAAAGAAATAAATTCAAGTTTCCTATGTTCAAAATATTTTTTTTGCCAATAGCTTCATACCTATGTGGAGGGAATGTATTTTCAAATCTAAACACGTAATCATGGTTTTGAGGTTAGGTTTTGAGTCGGGTCATGGTTTAGTTTTAAGTTTTATCTCTTTTGTGTCTTTCATATAGGGTTTTAACTTGTTACTTCTTCACAGTGCTTTAGATGGAGGCAGTGATGTATCTCTGGTGCATGGCACGTTCAAAGACTTTCAATATACACCCACCTTTTTTTCCATTCATTTCTCTTGTTTTCTGAGGCAAGGAAGATGTTAAGGAGCCCTGACATTATGCTCTTAGATTATTCCAAGTATGCAGATCAAGGAAAAATCTTGAGGTAATTTTGAAAAGGCAGTCCTAAGTATGTAGAGACTTGTGATAATAGTTCTAAGCTTTCACAGTGAATAGGGTTTCATGCAGATCAAGGACTCATAGGTTTGTATACAATGAAAGAGGTATTTGATAAATGTTCACACCCTTTTGTTTCTTAATGTAAGAACTGCAAAGGCATATAAACATCTGAGGAGTATTGACCTTTTTTGGTTTTGCTTTGTTCATGATTTGAAGATCAGCACATTTTAACCTAGATGTTTGACTAGGGTTTTAAGCTTTGTCTTTAGAATCTTTTGAGGTTTGTTTAAGCTATATGGTTATGTGAGTTCTGAGAGAAAGTACATGTATCTTTGTGTGATCTTGTTACAATATTGTTGACAAGAGTTTGCAAGTCTATCAATAGTCTTTGAGTACTGCCAAATGAGTTGAATGTCATTGTTAAGATTGTGCAAGTTATACCAAGAATGAGACACTGTAAGGAAACTATGACATTCAGATTTGTGTATGTATGAAGGCAATAACACAAATGCAGGGGTATAAGTTTTCATAGTTGTGTTATGAGACAATATGAAGGTGAATAGAAGGATAAATATGAAGTTTTTGCAGGAATTATTAGTCATGTTAGAGGGAAAAATAGAGTTAGTTCCTCTGTATTAAGATGCATAGGCAGAGAACAACATGACTATTATAATAGTAAATAATTAGGGATGATTGTCACACAATGGAGCATGTAGAAAAGCATAGAAGGACAGTAGTAGCCCTACAGACAAAGGTCAGCATAAGGAAGAAATAAAGCCCCACATAGATCATTGAACAGTTAACAACCTTAGTAGATAGTTAACATGAAGGAAGAGACTGTGTGATGACAGTCATAGAAGACTATGGCTTAATACACAGTCATAAAGGATTGTAAGTGACTGTCAAGAGGGAGCAGCAACCTATTCAAACCAACAACATGATATAGAGAAACAACAGGTTGCTAATGTAGAGGAACAACAAGTTGATGTCCATGAAATTGCTATATAGTCCATAGAAATAGTCACAAAAGGCTGTTAGATATAAATCTTGAAAGAAGCAAATAAAGGACAGTGGCTGAGACAGTCCTAAGAACTATCAAAAAAACCAAGGTTGTTAAAGGAAGAATGACTACACAAAACAAAGAAAGGAGCAGTCATGAAAGACCCAAGCCTAGAAGAGCAATCGGTCACCATGGGGTTGAGTAGTTGAAGGAAGTTTAAGAAGTCAAATAATGGAAGACAGTGACCATGAAGTTGATTGTGATAGCCAGTTCAAGGTGACAGTGAGTAGGTATGATGGTAGAGGTAAGGTCTTTTGTTTTAAAAAATATTGAAAAGGTTTCTTAAACTTTCAAGGGCTTTTAAATCCTTGATACCTATATCAACTTGTATTGGATGCATCACTATTCTTATTTTGAAGTTTTATTGGGAGCATTTCATATGTGATCTAGTTTCTACAACTACCCAAAATGTTTGACAAGGTGATGGAGTTTCTGTATAAGAGATGGGGATATAATAATCTTTCACAAATGGGATAAAGTATGCTAGGAAGATTTCTATTAGTCTACCAATGTTTTGTGTGAGTTTTCATACCTTGATAAACCTTTAGGAGGGTCATTCTATCTTGATAGTCATGCAGACCTACAAAGAAAAGAAGGAATCAGTCAATATGTAAATGAAGTGCCAAAGGGAGACACAGTGCCAAAAGGACCAACAATATAATGACCATGATAACAGTCATGACAAATAGGAAAAGCCAATCAGATTATTGTCACAAAGGGATATTTGACAATGTCAAGCTCAGTTTGAGGACAGCTACAATATGACTATCACAGTAGTCAGAGACCAATAGCATTGTACAGTGATGAATGTTGTTGATAGTCTTGTAGATACATGTGATATTGTTAGTTATCAGACACGTTGTTCAAAGGGTAAAGAGGTGAACAATCTCTACCTCATCACAGCTTTTGGAGATCAACTTAAGGAGCAGCAATTTGATAGAGATATCTAGGGACAGTCAAGATAACTGTGATGGCAAAGAGAAAATAGTCTAAAAGACAAGGTATGCAGGAAAGTAAGTGTCATAAACTCTAGAAGCCTGCCAATCCATAGAATCTCATCAAAATCCTAATTAGATCTACAACAGTGATGTTAGAACAAGGACAATACTACAAAATAAACCTCACAGTGAACAATCAAAAGAAGATAGTTGGCTATCATTGGAGACAAAAAGAAGACTTTAGGACCTCTGTTAAAGACTAAGGATATTGGATCAATCATGAAAGACAAAAGACATAAGAAGCAATCATAAGTACTATTATAGAAGATCTAAAGGACAAAAGACAGAGATGGAGTTTCCCATCATTACTAAGGGTTGTAAACTTAGTAAAATGACAACCAAGAGGCATATTTAACCCTGAGAAAGACCTTAAAAGGGTTATAAATGAAGTTACAGGTGTCTTCAAGCCTTTAAGAGGCAGTTTGGAGCCCAAAAATGGTGGACTTCTTACCTTACACGCCCCTAAGGAGTCCTACTTCATCTAAACAGCACAAACACATGCCCTATTCATTGGCAAAGTGGAAAATGAGGAAGTAATGAGAAGATAGGTGACAAGGATAGTAGTTGGAGTGATTTGTGGACAATTTGAGAGCATCTAGGGATAGTTCCAACACTTTCCAAGGATGTAGGAGCCTCTAGAATAGTTGGAGCACATTCCTAAGAGCTTTTTGAAGATCAAATCAACTTTTGAAGACCAAATCAAATGAGGACTCTTCTTGGGCATCCAAATTAGGTTGACCTTTTTTGAGCATTCATATTAAGTTAAAAATAGGTCATATATTCTCTCCTATGTTTGTGATGACATATAGGACCCTTAGACTTAGTTTTAGACTAGTTCTCTCATTTTTTTGCATTAGAACAGCAAAAAATAGTGTTGTAACTCATAAATCAGATATTGTAATTAGTTATCAGCTATAGAATAGCATTTTGTAACACATTTCAAAGCAATAGAAGATAGTTCAGATCTGTCATTGATGTAAGAACACCTTTTCTATCAATAAAGTTATTAATTTTGCCTTCATATGATGTTATATTGTGTGTTGAAACAAAATAATGGAGGTATACTCTGAGTTTTATGCAAAACCTTTGATACATGCTTCATTTAAACACCTCTAGACAGAAAATAGACATTTTATACAATTTGTGATCTATGAAATACTTGAAATTAGCTATTTAGTTTGTGGAAAACTTCATTTTCCTTTCTAAACAGCAAAACATAAGTGTCCTTCTTACAAAACAGTCATGCATAGGGTCTAAATCATCATAATTTGTAGAAAACCAGTCATTTCTCTTGAGGAACTGTGTGTCAAAACATCAAGCATCTGTCATTTCAGTTTGGTGCATCACCTTTATAGGCATATAGTTTCATTTTAGTGTCCTTCCTCACCATTTTCTTAGCAAGCAGCAATATTTTTAGTCATTTTAGGTGAAGTACTAATGGAACCAACCCTCTCTTGAGATTCACTCCTGTCTATGAGTAACCCACAGGCTCTGGAGTGTTTCCATGTTTATCAACTGAGCAAAGGAGTCTAAAAATTACTCTCTAGGGTGCACTCAGGGTTGATAATAGAGTCATAATCCTTGTCACATACATGTAAGCATGAAATAACATCCTCTTAGCAGTAATTCTCTAGGTGGCATGTCTTTTCTTTTTTCTTGTGTTGTTTCCCTTTTGTCATTTTCTCTCTTTGTTGTTGACACTTTTTGACACTTCTCGATTTGCATTTTATGAGCTTGTGACCCTACTCCTAAGCCGTGTATGCATCTTGTGGGTGAGTTTTCACCTCTCCCCAATGTTTTTCATCTTCTCCACCCCCTACAAGCCTTCTAGAGGTCCCCCCTAACCATATCCCACTTTCAATTTTCAGATTCACTCAACCAATCCAAATCTCCCCCTATTATTTCCAGATCTCCCCCAGGAGATCATACTTTGCAAGTGGAGATTTGGATTTCACACATGATTGACCTATTTCCAAAGGCAAAAACCCTCCTTTTTTATCTCCTTTTCCATCTCCCATCATGCATTTTCACCTAGACCCCTTCCTTTCTGGATCTCCCCCCAGGGGATCCTGCTAAATCTGGATCTCCCCCTGGGTGACCCTAGCTGGTGAAAGGGGTGACCCAATTTTTTAGTGTTTTCTTCAAAAACTAATGGTACCACTACGTATCTCTCAAAAAAACATTCACTTTAGAAAAACAACACGCAAAAAGGAGTATGTATGTGCCTGAATGAGCTCCCAAAAGTTTCGTATGAAAAAAATTATTTTTTAATGTGAATTTCTAAATTCATTTTCATTTTTCTCATCACAAGTAAATAAAATTAATATTTTATTTACTTTCCAAATTATCCATTATCCATGAAATTAACTCCCATAATTTCTTCCACTAATTACTCAAATTGACTACTCAATCAAGTTTCAATCAAATTAGTTAACTATGCAATCAATTTAGTTAACTAATAAGTCAAATTAGTGAACTCATCAATCAATTTAGTGAACTCATCAATCAAATTTGCTAACTAATAAATTAATTTAGTTAACTAATCAATCAAATGAGTTAACTATTCTATCAAAGCATGTTAACTCCCAATCAACCCAGTCTACTACCTAATCAATTGAGTTAACTTCTAAATCAATTCCACATTTCATGACCTCTTCCAACCTATAAATACCCCTCACCTCTTTATTATTTTCCAAGTTGAGCAAGTTGGATAATACTCTTCTTATCTTCACAAGATTTTTCAAGCTTCTTCACAAGCCTTTGAGCCTCTTTCTTCATTTCTTTCTTTAATTATCCACAGCTTCAAATCTTTCATTGTTGCATAGCTTCAAGACATTTCTAGAGGAGACAATTTCATTTGTCCACATAGCTCTTGCAAGTTATTGCTCTCCACTTTCAGCATTCTCATGCTCATACAAAGCATAGGATCCTTTTGTTTTTGTTTGTTGCTTCATCTAGCTTTCCCATTAAGATCATCACGCCTCCATATGCTACTCATATCAAGCCATAGTGCTCAACAAATCTCTCATTGAGCTCTTTTTTCAAAGCTTCAAAAGCTTATTTTACTTCCATTGTCATCTTGTCGCCAAGAGGATACGAGGTTGCCATCACAAGGATTTCTAAGGGTAGTGGAGGCTCACGCGTCTCCAGGTTCCTTTATGTTTTCTTTCAATTCATAGTAATTAGATAATTAAAATTGCTCTTGGGATCAGTAATCTTGTTTTCGTTTCCTTGATAGGATAGATAGATCTTGCATTCTTAAAGTAATTTACTTTCAAAGTTCATAAATTAATTCATCTAAAAAGTAATTTCCCTTTTCTTAGATTAATTCATTTTGAATATTCAGAAAACTTCAAAAACATAGTTTACATTGCATTAGGTAAATTCATTATAGCTTGCATACATCTTTCAATTCCTAGATTAGAAAAAAGCATCTTCAATTCCAAAAACATTAAAAAAAACACAAAAAGAACTTTTACATTCATTTAGTTTTGCATTCATAAAGCCCAAAGAAAGAACAAAAGCATTAGATAACATGCAAACCCTTGATTCTATCACAAGGTCAACCATAGTTAAGCATTGGTCAAAACCCTTGATTACATCACAAGGTCAAACGAGGTCAACACACAATCAAACCTTAGGTCAACACAAACCCTAAGTCAAACCCTAGGTCAAGTCAAGGTTAGCCCGCAATCGCCCATCTCTTATCTCAGCTCATGAATGTGCTCTGGATTAAGAGGTGAGTGGGTGAGGGCAATCCTCGACGAGATAGAGGAAATCCACCCAAGACCGCAATGAGACCCATTAGTCATCCAACAACAAGAATCATTTACACAAAACTTAGTTCAACAAGCATTCATCCAATAGTTTGAAAGACAACAAAGAATCAATGAGAACAATAGCTTACCCACGCAAAGGTGGAATATTAGAAACCCTAATAGGAGAAGAGTGACTAGTGACACTTTAGGTCATACAATTATCTCTACAATTCAATGATCATTGACCGACACATCTACACTAACACACAACAACATAGGCCTCAAGACATGCTGACCCCTCTCCGTGAAGTCCAGCTCTCCAATGAGTCAGACCACCCCTGCGTCTCGCCTCCTCTTGACTGGCTACTTCCACGAGAGTGAGAGTGACATGGCATTTTGCTCTGTGGGAAGGAGGCAAGGATCCATGTGCGCACCAAAATCTGACTCGACAGCCCCAGGCCACTTATGTCACAATTTTGAGCGTATAGGCACAGAATCTCATTATTGGTGAAGCCCTCCCCAAACACTGCATTCATTTATTATTTGAGGTCTCTAAATTCTAACATTGTTATCATGATTCAATCTATGGGGGGATTGTTCTACCAGATGCATACAACATAACTATAAGGGCAGAAAATTGCCTAATTTAGGATGGAAAGATTGCTCCAAGGCCACCAATGCCTTTATTTCTAGAGGCTCCTATCATTTAGCTTATTGTGGCTCCAATTCCTACGACAGCTAGCCCTGCTACTACTCTAATTACACCTACCATTGAGAAAGAGGATGAGAAAGATGCTCTAATCATAAGATTGAGCAATGAATTTGTTAGGAATTGCATGCAGAAGATATCAATTAAATGCAAATAAAGATTAAACAGAGGAATGAAAATACATAGAAATAATAATAGTGAGAGACAATTTTTAACGTGGTTCACCCAAACTCAAGTTGCATCCACCAATAGAGAGTCTAATATTATTATCTAGTAAATCAAACCTATTACAACCAGCAATCCTTGCAACTCAATACCACTGCAAATGCTACAATACAATATCCACGAAAACCCTAACCCTTAGCAATTTTTATCAAGACTTATGTCGGTTACAAAATAGGGTTTTTTTATGTCAGATAATAGAAAAATAACTCTCGACGCCTTTATAAAATAATAAAAGTCATTTGAGGTTTCAAGGGTGCTGCTCGTTGACTTTGTCTTGGGGGCACTGCCCCCAAACCCTCATTAAATAATTTGGGGGGAAACCGGGCCGATAAAAGTGGGGAAAATTTAACCTCTGAGTCTAGGATTAGGCTCCAAATAACAACAATCTCCCACTTGGAGACTGATCAGACTCCACAACATATCATCTCCCACTTGGAGACTGATCATCACCGCTGACCCTGTAGCTCCCATTGGAAATAAACACCCTGGACCCTGATGTTCTGATTTTATTGTTTTCAGTCTGGAAGACCAACCAAAGCTAAAGAGGAGCTCAACTTCTCCCTTGTCACTGCCTTCGTAAACATATCCACTAGATTTTCATCTATATGTATCTTTTCTAGCCGTAACTGTCCATCATCCAACACCGACCAGATGAAGTGATACCTTAGATGTATGTGTTTGGTCTTTGAATGCAAGGCAGAATTATTTGCAAGATGTATGGCTCTCTGACTATCTGTAAACAAATAACTATTAGCCTATTGTTTTCCCAATTCTTCCATGAAAGATTGTGGCCAGATCATCTCCTTTCTTGCCTTTGTTGTAGCTACATACTCTACCTCTGTGGTGGATAAAGCAACCACCTTTTGCAACCTAGAGATCTAACTCACCATTATCCCACCTATAGTAAAGACATAACCTGTAGTACTCTACCTGGTATGAATATCCCTTGCCAAATTTGAGTCCACATAGCCTACTAAATCAGTATTAGAGCCCCCAAAACATAAATGTTTATTGGATGTACCTCTCAAATATCTGAGAATCCATTTTACCGTATTCCAATGCTCCAATCTGGGATTACTCATATAACTGTTTACGACTCCTACAACATGTACAATATCTGATCTCGTGCATACCATGGCTTACATTAAACTTCCTACAACTGAAGCATATGGTACCTTGGACATTTTTTCTTCCTCCTCTTGTGTCTAAGGACACATCTTCTTAGTCAATTTCAAATGACTAGGCAAAGGTATGCTGACAATTTTTGCATTCTCCATATGGAATCTCTATAACACCTTTTCAACATAATCAGCCTGAGATAGAGTCAATTTTTTGTTCTTCCTATCTCTACAAATTTTCATGCCAAGGATTTGTTTTGCTGCCCCCAAATCCTTCATAGCAAATGATTGTGCTAACTTTTGTTTTAATTCTCTTATGTGATCCATGTTAGACCCTGCTACAAGCATGTCATCAACATATAAACATAAAATAATGTAGCTATCATTATCCAACCTCTTAAAATAAACACAATCGTCAGAATTACACTGGTTGTAGCCTTGCTCATTCATAAAACTATCAAATTTCAAATACCATTGTTGAAGTGCTTGTTTCAAGCCATATAAACTCTTCTTCAATCTGCACACCAATTTCTCCTTACCTTTGAACTCAAATCCCTATGGTTGTTCCATATATATCTCCTCCAAATCACCATGGAGAAAGGCAATTTTCACATCTAGTTGTTCCAAATGCAAATCTTCAGCAGCCACAATACTTAAAACAGTACGAATAGAAGTCATCTTAACAACTGGAGAAAAAATCTCATCAAAATCAATACCTTTTTCTATGCAAATCCTTTTACAACTAACTTGGATTTAAATATTTTATTACCTCCATCTTCCTCTTTCAGCCTATAAACTCATTTGTTTGGTAAAGCCTTTTTACTTGCATGCAACTTACATAATTCCCAAGTCTAATTTTTCAACAAGGAGTCCATTTCTTTTTTTATTGCAAGCTCCCACTGAACCTTGTATCCACCTGCATAGCTTCATCATACCCTTCTGGTTCACCAACATCTGTTAACAAAATAGAATACAAAGAGGAAGAAAACTTTCCAGGAGGTCTACTTAACCTTGTTGACCATTTAATATACACTAGAGTTTGTGGTATTTCTTGTTGTTGCAGAGCATGAGGAACCACTAGAACATCACTATTTGGAGTATCATCCAGCACCACATAATCCTTTTCTTTCTTCTCATGCTATTGCAACTGATCTTTGTACAACACCTTCTCATTGAATACAACATCCCTGCTTCTCACAATTTTCAAATTTTCAACATCCCAAAGCCTATAACCAAATTCATCAATGCCATATCCAACGAAGATACACTTTTTTGATTTTGCATCCAACTTGGTTCTATTTTTAGAATCTACATTTACAAATGCTTCACATCTGAAGGTTTTGAGAAAAGAATAACTCACCTTCTTACCTATCCGTGCTTCCTCTGGAATACCACAGCCCAAAGGAACTGAAGGACCTCTATTAATTAAATATACAGTAGTATTGATAGCCTCTACCCACATGTTTAAAGGTAGCCCAACATGCAATCTCGTGCTCCTTTCATGCTTTATTATTGTCCTATTCATGCGCTCAACCACTCCATTTTCTTGTGGAGTCCCTAGAACCATTTTCTGCCTACGAATTCCATTAAAGGAACAATAATCCTCAAATTCTTTACTGCAATACTCAACACCATTATCAGATCTAAGACATTTTAATCTTTTACCCGTCTCATTCTCAACCAAGCTTCTCCATTTCTTAAATGTTTCAAATACATCAAATTTCTACCTAAGGAAATAAATCCAAACCTTCCTAGTTGCATCATCTATGAATGTAACATAATATCGAGAGCCATCGAGAAAAGATACCTAAGCTGGTCCCCATACATCTATATGCACAAGCTCCAAATTTTCATCTTTCTTTTGCTTTCCATCCTTGAGAAACCTAACTCTTTTGTTTTCCATACACAACTTTCACAGAAATCCATATTAATACATTTTAGACCTAGTAAAACTTTCTTAGAATGAAGTACCTTCATACCTTTTTTGCTCATATGCCCAAGTCTGTTATGCCACAGTGTTGTCTCAGAACCTGCAGCAACTATTTCAGTCTCTTCCTGTGAACCTGCAACAACTGTTCCTGAACATGTTTATTTTTCCTCTACAACAACTAAAGTAGAAGGAACAGTATGACCTATACAAAGATATAAGGTGTCTACTTTCACACCTTTTGCTACTATTAAGGCAGCTCTTGAAACCTTCCAATTTTTATCATTAAAAGTAACTGTGCAACCTTCATCACCTAGCTGCCCTGCTAAAATTAAATTCCTACTTAGCCTTGGAACGTGCCTTACCTCTTGTAGTAGCCAATGATTCTCATTCTGCAACTTAATCTTAATTCTTCCCTTTCCAACAATCTGACAATGTTCATTATCTCCCAAATAAACCAGCCCAAAATCCCCTTGGACATAATCAAGAAAATAACTTCTATGGGGCGTAGCATGAAATGAGTCCCCTGAATCTAAAACCCATGAATCATCAGCATATCTAGGGAAAGAATCAAAACATCATCTTCAGATTTATTACTTACCACATTTGCCTCCTTATTGCCTTCTTGTTTGTTTACTTCTCTATTCTTTTAAGACTAGCAATCTTTCTTCAGATGACTTGGTTTTCCATAGTACCATCAATCCTTCTATCCTCTGGATTGGGACCTCTTGTCCTTTAATTTTCCTCATGACTTCCCATGATCTCCATAACCTTTTCCTCTCTCCTTTGATCTACCCCTGCTTTCTGCATTCAAAACACTACCTGATGTGGACCCTCCTGAGCTTTTCCATCGCATTTCCTTGCTAAGGATAACACCAACAACATCATCAAATTTTAAAGTATTTGAACCAGAGACAGAGTTACTTACAGCCATTACCAAGCTATTCTAGCTTTCTGGCAAAGAACATAAAACCAAGAGAGCCCTCACCTCTTCATCAAATTTTACTTTTACAGAAGTTAACTGACTGGTAATCGTATTGAACTCATTTGAATGATCTGTCACAGATCCACCTTCAATTATTTTCAAATTAAACAAATGCTTCAAGAGAAATACCTTATTTGAGGCTAAGGGTTTTTCATACAATTTAGCCAAAGCTTTCATCATTTCATTTGTTGTCTTCGCTTCTGTTATATTGAATGCCACAAATGGTGCCAGGCACAACTGAATGGTTCCTAGTGCCTTTTTGTCCAAAAGTTCCCAATCCTCATTAGTCATTGCTACCAATTTCTTAGCTATTCCTTCCAACAACCTCCATAAATCCTACTAATAGAGATAATCCTCCATAACTGATAGTTCTATCCATTGAATTTATCTACCTTTAATTTACCTTTGTCCACTATTGCTCCCACTTAACCGTGAGACTACCACTCAACTGTGAGACCTTCCTGTAGACGATAATCGAACACAACCTGTTCTAATACCACTTGTTAGGAATTGCATGCAGAAGATATCAATTAAATGCAAATAAAGATTAAATAGAGGAATGAAAAGACACAGAAATAATAATAGCGAGAGACAATTTTTAACGTGGTTCACCCAAACTTGGGCTACATCCACCAACAGAGAGTCCAATATTAGTATCCAGTAAATCAAACCGATTACAACCAGCAATCCTTGCAACTCAATACCGCTGCAAATGCTACAATACAATATCCATAGAAACTCTAACCCTTAGCCATTTTTATCAAGACTTATGTCAATTACAAAATAGGGTTTTTTTATGTCGGCTAATAGAAAAATAACTCCTGATGCCTTTATAAAATAATAAAAGTCATTTGAGATTTCAGGGGCGTTGCCCCCAAACCCCCATTAAATAATTTGGGGGGAACCGATAAAAGTGGGTAAAATTTAACCTCCGAGTCTGATTAGGCTCCATATAACAACAGAGTTGGTGTTGGCAAGAAGACAACCGACACAACCTAGCAGGCCATATCAGCCCTCTAACCAAACATATCAGCCATTCAACCATAATTATTAGCAAGGTAGACCACCATATCAGGGTAATGTGTAGAGGCTAAATCAGCCTAATTACATCATACCATTGAATGTTGTTCATCTTAATGCCGCTAGTGCATCTGGGCCTCTTGTGCCCATACAAAACAAATTGGCTTAGGATAACGACTGGTGTTATCCATGCAATCAGGCACACGATCAAAACTTGTGCCAAAGTGGACAATTTAGTCAAGCTTTAACAGTGCAAAGCCAGCCAATGAATTTAGAGCAGCAAGTCAACTCTAATCAAGAGATGGTGGGAGGGCATGAACAAATTCATAATAATTCTACTTTGATGAATTAGACATAGGATGATTTTTGTGGTGTCAATCAAGGCACAAGCCCAATTGCATTCAACACAAGGGCCAAAAGAAGAGCCACTGAGGATGCATCAGTACCTATAGCTAGTCATGCATCTTCTTCTCATGCTTCCCAAATGGCTACAAGTGAAAGAGTAGTAGCCAAGACTCCTTCAAAACAAGCAAATCAGATTATTGGTAAGGAAAATTTAGTGCCAAAACAACAGCCCCAGACCAATCAACAGTCAAAGGTCAACTCTACTATTGCCAAAACATCCTAGAAGGTTAGCCAGATTCCCTCTAGCATAGTTGATCAAATGAAAAAGACCAACATGAATGTCACTATGTGGGATGCCCTGTTAATCCCAGCTTAGAGAGATTTACTTCAAGAAGCCCTAACAAGCTTCAGTCAGCATGCTATGGAGAGAACAAAAGAAAAGATTGTAGTCCCAGCAAGCCTATGCCAACCTAAGGAGGAAGCAAGCACAAGCAAAACTAGTAAGCCCCATCCATTCTATGTTTCCCTAATTGTTGGTGACAAATTATTGCATAATTGTGTGATAGATTCTAGGGTGGGTACCTCTGTCATGCCTAAACTTATAGCTAATAGGTTAGGCATAGAATATGAGCATGTGAATAAGGGGGTAGTGCAGTTAGATGACATTATTGTTAAAACAGTGGGTATGATTAAAGATTTGAAGCTCACTCTACATACAAGCTTTGGCTGCTCTATTTCACATGATATCTCAGTCATTGACCTCCCCACATACTTTAGCATATGCCTATCTAGGGACTTCACTACCAACATAGGTGGGTACTGTTAGTGCCTGAATTGACTGACAATTTTTGAGCAATTTTCATGCAGGCACTTTCCCTAAGTATCCAAAAAATGTTCTAAGTGTTGGACCTCCTCAGCATTTTTCAGCTGCAGCATCATGATATTTCCGAAGGAGGAGGTCATCATCATCATATTGTGTTCGATGATGGTCAGCATCATCATGTTTTCTGTCGGCTTGTTTCTCATCAGGCTCATCATATTTCGATATCGGGTGATGTTTGGTTTTTATCCCGATCCTGCTGATGAGCTACAGTGCGCCTTGATTTGCTTGCAGGGGTGATCTTTCAAGTATCCGGTGAACTTCCAATTATCACCTTGCCCAAACATGATGATGATGTTGCCCTGATATTCTGAAGGGGTTATTCTTTGAGTTGTTCGACCCGACTTGTTCTTCCTTGGGGGTCGTCATCATCATCATCATATTTCCAGTTATCACCGTGTTGCTTGCAAAGGTCATCATATTTTCTGCCTTCATGATATTTCGCCGGGGTGATATTTTTATCATCGGGTGATCTTGATTATGATCATCCTGATGATGTTGTTGAAGAGTTCTAAGTGCGACCCGATATTCACTGGGGTCATCATATTTTGAACGTCAGGATGATCTTAGTCAATATCATCCTGATGATGTTATATCACTTCGTGGTTCGTTGTTTTGTCATCCTGATGATGCTGACGTCATTCTTATGTCAGGGTGATATCCGGTTCTATGCCTATCTGCATCATGATATTTCTGAAGGAGGGGGTGATATTTTCATTTTTGAATATCACCCGCGTGTATGTTTGTTCCAGCGTCATGATGATGCTGATATCAAGGAGATATCCGCCTGCTGGCCTCGTGCATTATCTAGTGGGGGTGATCTTTTCAAGCATCATCATATTCATCTATCGCCCCGATCTTATAGCAGAGCTACAGTGCAGCATGATATTAGTGCATCAGGATGATATTTCCAAATATCCGGTTATCTTCCGAATATCATCCTGATGTCGATATGATGATGACGTCATCAAGGTCCGGGGGGGTCATATTTCGAACACTGATCATCTTATGGAGATTCCCTGATATTTGCAAACATGATGATGACGTCATCCAGATATGAGGAGGTGCGCAGTGGGCAGATATGATGATGACGTCAGCAGGATATGATGATGACGTCATCAGGATGTTCATCGGCCAGACTTTTGGTATAGGCTCAGCAGGAGGATGTTCCTCCGATGGATCAGGTTGTGCCGATGAAGGCGATTATCATGCAGGCTATATTGCGATATGATGATGACGTCAGGGTGATATTTCAAGCGACAGGATATCATGCTGCTGGAGGATGATGATGATGAAGTCTTATATTAGTGTCGTCAGGAGCAAAAGCACCGACATCATATATGCTCATGACCTAGTATATAAAGTGTTAATGAGGTCATCGCGGGGTGCATGTGGGATATTGATATCCTGCATATTCGAAATATCATGATGATGAATCTCGGCGGGAAATGGTTGCGATGCGGAATTGATGTTCTTCCCGAGGCCGCGGGTTGGTGCGCCATCAATGGCGATTGTTGCAGAGGTATGGGCGATGGCATGGGCGGATCTGGTACCCGACTGAAGGTGTACATCAGCGGACAGTGGCGCAGGGCTCGAGATATCTTCCTGTCTCCTCCCCTACCTGCTGCATTCATGTTTGGGCGCCAATCTGGTAATGTGTTTGAGCGCCATTTTTATGATACTGTGTATCTGGCGGGATTTTTGGTCAACCATGTAATTAATTGCTGAGCACCTACCTGGCTGTTATAAGCAGGTTGTGTTGCTCATTTGTAGGTTGTTGAAAGTTGAGGATTTTTGGCTCTGTAATCCAAAACCAGCTGATCTGGTTGCTCTGTACAGTCTAACTTGTGAGTTTATGTATCTCCTGTTGTACGATTTGGCATGAATCCACTGATTTCATGGTTGATCTTATATGAGTAATGCTATCTTAGCATGTGTTGTGTTAATTCTGTCTCCAGTATTGCATGTATTCTTCTTCTGAATCTGGATATTTGGGTAATGTTTAGATTCTAGAGCATAGAATTCCTATGTTGAATGTCTGATCTTTTAACTTCTGCTCAAGAAGTAGATTAAACTGTTTTCAGGTTGAACATTGGGAAGGGTATACTGCAGTAGGGATGCCATAAGTAGAGATAACTCAACACTCTGTATTGGGAGATATCTGTAAGGCAGATATCATGTGTATCCCCCTGAAATCCAGTTTTAGCTATTCATGCTGATCATTCACAGGTGTATGTCTACCGACTCCAAGCCCTGGATAGGCACCAATCATGCTGTGTTCTTGTGTTACACACCATGTCCAGCTTTGCATCCAAAATTTAAACTAAAACATTTCATACTTCCACCTGTTAGTTGTAGGAGTAGGATTAGGAACCCCCTGCATGCTCTCATACCCAACCAGACATCATGTCCAAGAATGTTGCCAGCCTTGTGATCTATCATGCAGATCTTGGTCCATACATGAGAGTATTCTGCCTGTTGTTGTCAAGTTAGATCTTTCTATCTTTGAGCTAGTCAAGGTTACATCTTGAGTTATAGGGATACCCCCCTTGGTGCGGCAGAAGCAGAAGTGAAGGGGAGGAGCTCACGCAACCTCCTGTATTCAATTGGCTGAATCTGCCTGTGCATTAGAACTGGCAATCCCTAATGTTGATCCAGAAGAAAAACCAACAAAATGGCGACTCTGCTGGGGATCGAAGTAAAAGTACTATCTAATCATCTCCAGTAATATATCTGTGACCCATCCGAGTCACCAACAAAATGGCGACTCCGCTGGGGAGATCAATGTCATATCCATGAAAGTTTGAGTCTACAAGATTAAAAAATTAGACCTGGAAACTGTTTGTTGCAGCAGAGAAAAAAGGTTGTATATGTGACTCTGCTGGTGGATGACCCAGAAAGAAAGAAATCAATTTGCAGCTTCAGCTTGTTTGAAGCTCATTCCTCTTCAAGGAGGTGGCGACTCTGCATCAAAGAACCTGATAAAAGAACAAAATCAGTCAGAGAAGAATTTGCAGCTTCTGCAACATATCCAGGTATTTCATATTATTTGACAGATTCCCTATTTGGTGAGAAAGCACTGGTTAAAAGGGAACATTGGTGAAAACAGAGCTTGCATGCTTTTATTAGAACCTACCCTGTATTTCAAAGGGCATGCAATGTTGTTCAAAAGACTCATTTAAAGGACTTTAGGGAAGTTTGAAAAAACAGTTTGAATTTTGAGTGCCTAAAGTCATTGTTAGTATAAAATCTGAGTAGAGAGGAGGGTTGCAAAAACATAAAGGATGTATTATCTGCCTATGCACCCTTGTGAAGTGTCAAATGCAAAAATGTATAACAGTCAATCCCAACCATGTAATAAAAGAAGTTTCAACATAGATAGATATAAGCCCATAAATTTTAGTGGCATTTGTGGCTATCCAAATGCTTTTCCACCTAAAATCAGAAATTTTTTGCCTAAATTCAAGGGTATAAAGGATGAATCAGCTGAGAGACACTTGCAGCAGTTCATGAATGTGATAGATGACTTTGAGATTGACCATGAGGATGTGGTTATGAGATTATTTGTTCAGTCTCTAGATGAAGATGCAAGGGACTGGTTTTGCTACCTTCCAGCTCACTCTGTCAGCTCTTGGCATGGTTTTAAATCTGCATTTCTAGTACAGTATGGTGAAAGAGTTTCTGAATATGCAGCTATTAGTGACTTCATGTACATCCATATTGAAGAAGATGAGTTGATCCCAGCCTTTAACCTCAGATTTATGAGGGCTTTGAATAGAATACCAGAATGTATGAGACCTAATGATGCACTGTGCTTAGTTGTCTATTTGGGAGCCTTTGATAAGAAAATGAGTTACAGATTAAGAGACAAGGAGCCCACCACATTGCATCAGGCACATCAGTTTGCAATGGATATTGAAAACAATTGGAGGTATGGAATACAAAAGGGTTATTTTTCTGAAAATTTTTGTTCTCCTGCAGCCCCCAATGTTGATGAAAGTTTTAATTCAGGAATTGACAATGAATGTCATAGCACTCACACCCCTGTTGTCCCAGTTTTTGCATCATTCCAAGTGGATGATGTTTCTATTATAGAGGAGGATGTCCTTTTTTGCCCAGTAGGTGAAGTTGAAAATAATAATTTTTCAAGTAATATTTGCATACCAGTCCTAAACAAAGAGTCTTCATGTTTAAATGATCCAGTTGTGCAGAGTTGTGATCATATGGATCAAGAATCAATATCAGTTTCATCGGGAAGCATTGGTGGGCTGGAAAATGATGCAGATTGTTCAACTTCAGAGTGCATTGAAACAACAGCAATCTTATATGCAGGGCAATTAGATGATAAAAATGATATCCATGACCAGTGCATGGATCAGGTTTGTTTTTCTTATGACTCTGGATCTGATAGTAATGAAGAAGAATTGGAATGTCATGAAGAAGAAGCAGAGGCCTTTGCAGTGAGTGTTAATCCCCTTTATGATGAGCCTGTTGATGCATATAATGTTGTGAGTCATGACCCTCATTGGTGTAGGATTAACCCTTTGTTTGAAGATGATGATACTGATTTGCAAACTGTAAATAATGAATGTTCATCATCACCTGATTCAGACATGTGTAACATTGGGTGTGTGGATCAGGATTTGTTTTCAATATCAGTAGATATTAGGGGTCTCATATTTTCTGAGTATTTTGAATTGTTGGATCAGCTGGATGAGTGCCTGATAATGTGCAGCAGCCAGATAAATGATAAAGAGTGCCAAGAGCAGTATGATGTACTGTCTAAGGGACATAACCTACATGTGTTGCCTAATGTTGAAGAATATTATGTGTATGGTTATATGTCTAATTCTGAAATCCAAAATGACAGAGCTGAAAATGATGGTGGCAAGCTTTCAAAACTGGTGGAATATCTTTTTAAGCAGATGACATCATGGGCAGATTATGCCAATCTTTTCAGTAGGGATTGGGATATTCCAGTTTGGAATCAGGCATTTGACAAGAAAAAATTATGGTTCTTCCTTTTTGGTTGCCCGGGGCCGCCAAAATGATGTTTAAAAATAATGAGTTTGGTGATGCAGATCAATATAACATCATGACTCTGTGCCCAATGGATAAGGGACTGGTCTGCATCCCAGAGATCTGGGGTTCTCGCTGCAGTCTTGCACCTGCACGTCCCCAGACAGAGCCACTGTTAGTGCCTGAATTGACTGACATTTTTTGAGCAATTTTCATGCAGGCACTTTCCCTAAGTATCCAAAAAATGTTCTAAGTGTTGGACCTCCTCAGCATTTTTCAGCTGCAGCATCATGATATTTCCGAAGGAGGAGGTCATCATCATCATATTGTGTTCGATGATGGTCAGCATCATCATGTTTTCTGTCGGCTTGTTTCTCATCAGGATCATCATATTTCGATATCGGGTGATGTTTGGTTTTTATCCCGATCTTGCTGATGAGCTACAGTGCGCCTTGATTTGCTTGCGGGGGTGATCTTTCAAGTATCCGGTGAACTTCCAATTATCACCTTGCCCAAACATGATGATGATGTTGCCCCGATATTCTGAAGGGGTTATTCTTTGAGTTGTTCGACCCGACTTGTTCTTCCTTGGGGGTCGTCATCATCATCATCATATTTCCAGTTATCACCGTGTTGCTTGCGAGGGTCATCATATTTTCTGCCTTCATTATATTTCGCCGTGGTGATATTTTTATCATCGGGTGATCTTGGTTATGATCATCCTGATGATGTTGTTGAAGAGTTCTAAGTGCGACCCGATATTCACTGGGGTCATCATATTTTGAACGTCAGGATGATCTTAGTCAATATCATCCTGATGATGTTATATCACTTCGTGGTTCGTTGTTTTGTCATCCTGATGATGCTGACGTCATTCTTATGTCAGGGTGATATCCGGTTCTATGCCTATCTGCATCATGATATTTCTGAAGGAGGGGGTGATATTTTCATTTTTGAATATCACCCGCGTGTATGTTTGTTCCAGCGTCATGATGATGCTGATATCAAGGAGATATCCGCCTGCTGGCCTCGTGCATTATCTAGTGGGGGTGATCTTTTCAAGCATCATCATATTCATCTATCGCCCCGATCTTATAGCGGAGCTACAGTGCAGCATGATATTAGTGCATCAGGATGATATTTCCAAATATCCGGTTATCTTCCGAATATCATCCTGATGTCGATATGATGATGACGTCATCAAGGTCCGGGGGGGGTCATATTTCGAACACTGATCATCTTATGGAGATTCCCTGATATTTGCAAACATGATGATGACGTCATCCGGATATGAGGAGGTGCGCAGTGGGCAGATATGATGATGACGTCAGCAGGATATGATGATGACGTCATCAGGATGTTCATCGGCCAGACTTTTGGTATAGGCTCAGCAGGAGGATGTTCCTCCGATGGATCAGGTTGTGCCGATGAAGGCGATTATCATGCAGGCTATATTGCGATATGATGATGACGTCAGGGTGATATTTCAAGCGACAGGATATCATGCTGCTGGAGGATGATGATGATGAAGTCTTATACTAGTGTCGTCAGGAGCAAAAGCACCGACATCATATATGCTCATGACCTAGTATATAAAGTGTTAATGAGGTCATCGCGGGGTGCATGTGGGATATTGATATCCTGCATATTCGAAATATCATGATGATGAATCTCGGCGGGAAATGGTTGCGATGCGGAATTGATGTTCTTCTCGAGGCCGTGGGTTGGTGCGCCATCAATGGCGATTGTTGCAGAGGTATGGGCGATGGCATGGGTGGATCTGGTACCCGACTGAAGGTGTACATCAGCGGACAGTGGCGCAGGGCTCGAGATATCTTCCTGTCTCCTCCCCTACCTGCTGCATTCATGTTTGGGTGCCAATCTGGTAATGTGTTTGAGCGCCATTTTTATGATACTGTGTATCTGGCAGGATTTTTGGTCAACCATGTAATTAATTGCTGAGCACCTACCTGGCTGTTATAAGCAGGTTGTGTTGCTCATTTGTAGGTTGTTGAAAGTTGAGGATTTTTGGCTCTGTAATCCAAAACCAGCTGATCTGGTTGCTCTGTACAGTCTAACTTGTGAGTTTATGTATCTCCTGTTGTACGATTTGGCATGAATCCACTGATTTCATGGTTGATCTTATATGAGTAATGCTATCTTAGCATGTGTTGTGTTAATTCTGTCTCCAGTATTGCATGTATTCTTCTTCTGAATCTGGATATTTGGGTAATGTTTAGATTCTAGAGCATAGAATTCCTATGTTGAATGTCTGATCTTTTAACTTCTGCTCAAGAAGTAGATTAAACTATTTTCAGGTTGAACATTGGGAAGGGTATACTGCAGTAGGGATGCCATAAGTAGAGATAACTCAACACTCTGTATTGGGAGATATCTGTAAGGCAGATATCATGTGTATCCCCCTGAAATCCAGTTTTAGCTATTCATGCTGATCATTCACAGGTGTATGTCTACCGACTCCAAGCCCTGGATAGGCACCAATCATGCTGTGTTCTTGTGTTACACACCATGTCCAGCTTTGCATCCAAAATTTAAACTAAAACATTTCATACTTCCACCTGTTAGTTGTAGGAGTAGGATTAGGAACCCCCTGCATGCTCTCATACCCAACCAGACATCATGTCCAAGAATGTTGCCAGCCTTGTGATCTATCATGCAGATCTTGGTCCATACATGAGAGTATTCTGCCTGTTGTTGTCAAGTTAGATCTTTCTATCTTTGAGCTAGTCAAGGTTACATCTTGAGTTATAGGGATACCCCCCTTGGTGCGGCAGAAGCAGAAGTGAAGGGGAGGAGCTCACGCAACCTCCTGTATTCAGTTGGCTGAATCTGCCTGTGCATTAGAACTGGCAATCCCTAATGCTGATCCAGAAGAAAAGCCAACAGGTACCTATCCTCTAATTGGTCCCACATGTTGTTCAGGACTAGATATGGCACTAAGATGACCATTAAGGCTCAGCCTATTTCTAATGATCATATAGAGCATTATACACCCATCCCCTTAGACATGAACTGCACAATCCATGAGTTGGAAGAGGATGACAACAGTAGACATTAGGCTACAACACCTGTGGAGGAAATACTTGATATACTGCTTGATGAGTGGGCAAACTATTTTTAGTTTGATACTCCTGACCATATAGAGGAAACAGGGCTGGGTACTTATTGTATCCATGAAGAGGATGCCACTATCCCTAATCTTGAAAAGGCAACATCTGATTCGGAATGGATATGGCATATGTATTTTGATGGCTCCAAAAGTAAAAATGGAGTTGGTGCTGGGGTTGTGTTAGTTTCACCTCAGAAAGAGATTTATTTCTCTTCTTTTAGACTACATCTCAGTTGTACCAATAAGGTGGCTGAGTATGAGTCCTTGATTCAGGGTATACAGTTGGCACAAAAGAGGGGAATAAAAGTTTTACAGGCATTTACTGACAGTAAACTTGTTGTTCACCAAATCAGATCACAAAGTGCCTCAAAGAATGACTTGCTCAAGTCATATAAGCACAAAGTTTGGGACCTGATTGAAGACTTTGATGCCTTCAATATTCAGGCAGTGCCCAGACAAAGAAACAAAGATGTTGATAGGCTGGCTATTGTTGGTGCCCAATTTGGCATTCCCTAAAATGTCAAATAAAATTCAGATTAGTATGTGAGGATTGTTTGTCAGACCCGTTGTGCCTGACAATGTGATAAGCTGGCAAGTATTTGAAAGTGAACAACAGATTGTAAATTTCTTGCAAGATGAGGCAGAGTTTGTGGCCAAAAATCAATTAGTATTGAAAGAGCAATATGGTGACCAAGTAATCCAACTAAAGACCAATAAGTTTCCCAAAGGATTGATCACTTCAGAGAGCATATTTGGTGTTGATGATCAACCAAAGAAGGAGAAAATGAACATGATAGTCAAAAGAGGACTATGAAGAGCTGCAAATTGCACAGGGCAAATTTCTAAAACATGACAAGGTATGTGATCAAGAAGCTGAGAGGCAAGTTTTTATTAAACTTTGTAATGAATTTGAGGATTTAATTGCTTGGGATTATAGGGATATGAAATGCTTTGACCCTGGTTTAATCCAACCTACCATTGATATAGACCCCAATGCAAAACATGTCTACCATAAACAAAGGCCTGTCAACCCCAAAATAGAGCTTGTTATCACCTAAAATTGCACCCTATTATTGGAGCTTTGAGAATTTCAATAATTTCAGAGTAACATGGGAATGATCTCAAGGTGTGGGACCTTGCAGATGAGCTTAGACCTCCAAAGAAGGTTGGTTCCTCTTTCTGAGCTTAGAGCTCAGAGAATTAAGTTAAATCTAATGTTAAACTCATAGTGAAAAAGGGAAAGAAAATACTGAAATTAAAAGGGGAGGTGATGCACCAGATTTTAATATGTTAGCTAGGACTAGCATAACACACAATGACCTCAAATACTAAAAGAAACTCACATAGACTTATAACTTTAACAGAGTCTCAAATGGAAGACTTTAACCAATAGAGGGATCATTTTATCCATAGAATGAGTTACAACTTCAAATAGACACCGACAAAAAAGCATAAGAGAAGCAAAATATCAGTGATTGTATTGATCATGAAGGCTAAATAGCCATTACAATAGAAAAATAATGTATTAAAGAGGAGTAGACACAAAATGACCATCTACATTCATTGGTGAACCAATATCAAAGAGATCAAAGGCTTAGCTTCGAGCACAATGTATCAAATTTGACTGGTTCTTGCAAATGTGTTACAAGGTCTGCAATAACAAACTATTAGCCTAGTATAATAGTCCAAAAGAACAACTAACCAACATGAAATACATCTTTTACACATGCATATATATCTTTTAAAATCCTATTGTAGCAGCCATGGATGTGGAATGAGAATTCAACAAGAATGAACCATCACCCATGCTACAATAACTTCATTTCAATGTCCTTTGAGAGCACCCACATGGCTCTGCCTGGGAAATCTACTAAAATAGGAGGTTCTCCCATGTCACGGGTATAAGAAACTCAATACAAATGATGAATAGTAGCATGAAGGGATAGGAAATCCATTTCCCACATGAAATCGGGCTCTGAGGATGCATTACTGGCGACCTGGAGGGTCACTGAGTAGTCCCGTCACATTTTGCATGGTGAAAAATGGCCCTAGAAGGCAAAAGGTCGAGCTTTGACATATCAAACTTTAGAGCTCAGACTTCTTGCCTTATCACTTGCTAAATCTAGAAGAGGAAGGAGAGAAGCCCGGACCTTGCCTATGTATTTGTTAAGGTGTCGAGGATCAGGCTTCAAGCCTTCGCTGCTTTGCCTTGCATCCCTTGTAAGAAAGAAACAGAGAAATCTCGACAATCACCTTGTAAAACCTTGAACACTAAAAAATTGGTGGATTTCAGAGTTCGGACCTTTTGGCCTCCAGCTTTCTGATGATGTCACTACCACGTGGCCGCATTTCATGGTTCTGCAAACGAGCGAGTGGCCACCAAAAGAGCACTGGGAAATGGCAGAATGCATTAGAAAATATTGACACCATCAGGGATCGGGGTTTGGGCTCTTCACCTTCCGCTTTCCTAGAGAAAGAGGAAGGGATACACTTAGTCATTTCACCGCCATGCCTTCCTTTCCTTGAAAATGTCAGACTTCAACCTTCAAGCCCTCCAGCCTTTGCTTTCCTAGAGAAAGAGGAAGGAGAAAGTCTGAGTCTCAAAATATAAAGGACTTAGCCAAATTTTGAAAACCTCAGCAGAGGTCAGAGCATGAGCCTTTTAGCTTCCACCTTCCGAAGGGAAAGGAAGAGGGAAGACGAAAATACCAAACTCTGACGTGAAATACTTAGTCGCTTAGCAAAGGGAAAGGGTCAGAGTTCGGCCTTCAGGCCTTCCGCCCTTCTCCTTCCAAAGAAAGGAAGGAAGAAGAGGGAAGGTTCAAACCCTAAACTCTGAAAAACACTAAACACTTAGGTGATTTTTACAAAGAATAGGGTGGAATTCAGAGACGACGGGTATGGAAGGGTGAAGGATAGGACTACAAACTTTGAAACTCTGACAACACAAAAAACACAAGGCAAACTCAAGATATTTAGGACTTAGTTAATTTGGGGTTTTCATTTGCATTTCAAAGGGAAACATCCTTCCATTTAGGCTTTCTTAGATCAGATTTTTATGATGGAAGGGGGAATCCTTTAGGCTATTTTAGCTTGAGCAAAATAGGATAAAATTTTGGCAACTATGCAGGGGTGTTTGCCTACCAAACACTGGGATCCAGAGGCCTTATCAATCCATTGGGCATAGAGTTAAAGGGCACAGCAACAAGAACAAGGCTAACCAGACCAACACAAAATTGAACACTACCTCTGGGAAACAAGACAATACAAAACAACAAGGCAAGCTTCCTTCTAATGAGAATGCAGCAGAGTGCAACAACACTTATTGAAAGCAAACACCTAACATATTTACAAAATCCCACAACCATGCTAAATGCAAGGTTTGAGATGAATCCCATTGACTAGGATGGGCAGAACCTCTCCATTGAGCTTAGAAAGTTAAAATGCATTGGCTTGTTTGCATCTAGTAATAATATAAGGGCCACTCCACATGGCATAAAAGTTGGAATGTCTCTCAGCCTTAGCTCTGCCTTCATCCCATTTCAGCACCAAATCTCCCTCTTGGAAGACTCTATCAAGTAAATTTTCTATCAAAGATTCTTTTGACCTAATCTTGGTGGGCTTCAAGGGTTTTCATAGCAATGTCCCTCTTTTCTTCGGGCTCCATCATCTCAAAAAATCTAACTGTCATGGCATCATTCTCCAACAACTCCAGCTATTGGGCCATCTCAAGGGAAGGCAATTCAAGTGATAATGGAAGCCTTGCTTCCTTTCCATATACCAACATGAAAGGTGAATTGTCAATATCCCTCTTAGGGGTGACTCTATCAGCCCAAAGATTTGTCTTCAACTTGCAATGCCAAGTTCTTTGATTATCATCCACTGTCCTCTTGATGATCCTGATCAAATTTTTCTTTGTAGACTCAACCAAGACATTCCCTTGGGGGTAGTAATTGGATGATACTTCAAATAAATTCCATAGATCAGTGCCCATTCACTGATTTTTGTGCCTACAAAGGCCTTGGCATTGTTAGAAATAATGGTTAATGGACATCAAACTTGGTAACTATCTCCTCAAGGAAATCTAAAATGGAGGCCTCTGTGACATCCTTCAAAGCAACTGCCTCTATCAACCTCGTAAAATAATCAGTGGCTGCTAAAATCCACTTGTGGCCAGCACTAGAAGGTGGATTAATCATCCCAATAAAATCCAAACCCCGTGGGAAAATGGTTGATCTGTCTGAATTGGATGCAGGGGAAGAGCAACCAACCTTTGTTTACCTACAAAGAAAGCACATTCTTTGTAGCTTCTTACCCATCTATGGGCATCTCTAAATAAATTGGTCTAGTAATAACCAGCCCTCATGATCTTGACATCAATTGTTCTTGGAGAATAATGGCCACCAACAGGGCCATTATGAAATTCTTCTAATACCCTAGAGGTCTAATCTTGTGCAATGCATCTAAAAGAACTCCATTGATGTCTTTCCTAAATAAGATGCCATCAACAAGAACATAAGGGATGGATTGGAGCCAGAAATACCTTCTTTTGGCCTGACCCAGTCCATCAGGGCATCTTCCTAACTATAGAAATGTGACCATGTCATGGTACCAGTCAGTCAGAGCATTGAAGTTAATCAGCTATGCCTGCCCTAAGACACATACAACATCATTTATGGCTTTAGGGTCTGTGGCCATTTGCTCACATAGGCCTTTTTCGTGCACCAATTTGGTAATATTGATGTTCACATCATATTCCATTACCTTTGTAATCCACCTAGCCCTCTTCTCATTGATGTCTCTGCTCAAGAGGAACTCTTTGACATCAGGGTGGTTCACCATCAACTGTATTTTGTTGTTTGAAAGCATATGCCTAAATTTTTTGAGTACTTTCACCACAGCAAACACCTGCTTCTCAACAAAATCATATTTCAGCTCATATTCTTTGAGAGGGTGGCTGAAGAAAGCAATTGGCTATTCCAATTTCTTTTCATTATGTTGCATCAAGACTATTGATATGCCCTCCTTGCCTCCAAAGGCATAAAGAATAAAATCCTTTTCATAATTTGGGTTTATCAACGTTGCAGCATGTGCAATGGCTTGTTTGACAGCTTCAAAACTGTCCTTGCCATCCTTTGACCATGTGAAAGTGGCATTTTTCTTAAGCATGGTGGTGAGGGGTTTTGCTATTGAAGCAAAATTAGGTATGAATCTCCTCACAAAGTTGATCTTGCCCAAGAAACTTTGCAGGCCCTTCTTGTGACTGGGAAGAGGGAGAGATAGGATGGTGCTAGTTCTTTCAGGATCAATAGTCGGTCCTTCCTTTCAAACTGCATGTCCCAACAATTTACCTTCTGGGAAAGTGAATACAGATTTCTTTAGATTCAATGATATACCATATTCCCTGCATCTCTCAAAGACTTTTCTCAAATGACCCAAATGGTTAGCTACATGCTTGGAATATACAATTAGATCATCAAGATACACTAAAATAATATCATTAATCAGGCCTTTGAAGTCCAAATACATTGCTCTTTGGAAGGTTTCCCTAGCATTGGTCAGCCCAAATGACATTTTCTGATAAGCGAAAGTACCCCACTTAGTGGTAATGGTTGTTTTGTACTAATCTAATTCTTTTACAAGAATTTGGTTATATCCTAAGTAGCCATCTAGGAGTGAGAATCTTTCAGCTTCTGCTACTATTTGGAGGATTTTCTCTATGGAAGGGAGTGGATAGTGGTCTTTGAGAGAGGTCTTATTCAGGTCTCTAAAGCCCACACATAGTCCGATTTCCCCATTCTTTTTTCTAACGAGAACAAGTTTAGCTATCCAATAGGAATGCTTAATGGGATAAATGATTTTGGCCTCTATGAGTTTGGATAGATCTCTCATTAATGGCTCTATTTTGGGATTGATTGGCCTATAATCCCAAGCTATTAAATCATCAAATTTGTTGCAAAGTTCAATAAAACCCTACCTTTCAGCTTGATTACATACCTTTTCATGCTTTAGAAATCGGCCCTATGCAATCTCCACCTCTTCATAGTCTTCTATCTTGACTATCATGCTCATTTTCTCTTTCTTAGGTTGATCATTAGCACCAAATCTGCTCTCTAAAGTGATCAGTCCTCTGGGCAACTTATTGGTCTTCAGCTGGATCACTTGGTCACCATATTGCTCTTGCAATACTGACTGATTCTTGGAAACAAACTCTACCTCGTCTTGTAAGAAATTCACAATCTTCTAGTCACTCTCAAATACTTGCAAACTTGTCACATTGTCAGGCACAACAAGCCTCACAACAATCTTTACGTGTTGATTTGAATTTTGTTTGACATTCTGGGGGATGTCAAACTGGGTACCAACTATAGCCAGCCTATCAACATCCTTGTTTCTTAGTTTGGGCATTGCTTGAATTTTGAAGGCATCAAATTCTTCAATCAGATCCCATACTCTGCTTATATGACTTGAGCAAGTCATTCTTTGAAGCACTTTGTGATCTAATTTGGACGACAACAAGTTCACTGTCACAAAATGCCTATAAAATGTTTATTCCTCTCTTTTGTGCCAGTTATATACCCTGAATCAAAGCTTCATACTCAACCACATTATTGGACCAAACGAACTATAGTCTGAAAGCAGAGAAATAACTTTCTTTCTAGGGTGAAACTGACACAACTCCAGCACATGCTCCATTTTTTTCTTCTAGAGCCATCAAAATACATATGCCATATCCCTTCCGGGTCTGATGTTGCCTTTTCAAGATTAGGCATGGTGGCATCCTCTTCATGGACATAATAAGTACCCAGCCATGTTTCCAATATATTGTCAAGAGTGTCAAATTGAAAATAGTTTGCCCACTCATCCAACAATATATTAGGGATCTCCTCCACTAGTGTTGCAGCCTCATGCCTATTGTTGTCATCATCCTCCAAATCATGGATTGTGTAGTTCATGTCCAAGGGGATGTGTGTATAAGGCTCTCTATGATCATTAGCAATAGGCTCGGCCTTAATGGTCACATTAGTGTCATATCTAGTTCTGAACAACATGTGGGACAAATCAGAAGATAGGTACCCACCTATGTTGGTAGTGAAGTCCCTAGATAGGCATATGCCAAAGTATGTAGTGAGTGCAATGACTGAGATATCTTGTGCAACAAAGCATCCAGGGCATGCATGTAAGGTGAGCTTTAAATCTTTAATAGCACCTACTGTCTTAACAATAGTGCCATCTAATTGCACTACCCCCTTACTCGCAGGCTGATATTTTATGCCTAACTTATCAACTATATTTTTTGGCATAACAAAAGTACCCACCCAGAATCTATCATGCAATTATGTAGAAATTTATCACCAATGATTAGGGATACATAAAATGGAGGGGGCTTGCTTGTTTTGCTTGTGCTCGCTTCCTCCTTTTCTGGTTTGCATAGACTTACTGGGACAACAACCTTTTCTTTTGTTGCCTCTACAATGGGCTAGTTGAAGCTTGTCAAAGCTTCCTTCAACAAATTTCTCCGAGTTGGGATCAACAGAGCATCCCACATTGTGACACTGAGGTTGGTTTTCTTCATTTGATCAACGACGTTAAAGGGAATTTGACCAACCTTTTGTGATGTTTTGGCAATAGCAGAGTCGACATTTGATTGTTGGCCGACCTAGGGTTGCTATTGTGGCACTGAATTTACCTCGCTAACCGTCTGATCTACTTGTTTTGAAGAAATCTTGGCTACCACTCTTTCACTTGTAGCCATTTGGGATGCCTGAGAAGTGGAGGCATGAGCAGCTATAGGAATAAATGCATCCTCGATCGCCCTCATCTTGGCTCTTGTGTTCAATGTGATTGGGCTTGTGCCCTGATTGACACCACAAAAATCATCTTGTGTCCAATTTATCAAGGTGGAGTTGTTTTGCATTTGCTCTTACCCTCCCACCATCTCTTGACTAGGGATGACTTGTTGCTTTGAATTCACTGGTTGGCTTTGCACTGTCAAAGCCTAACTAAATTGTCCACTTTGGCACAAGTTCTGATCATGTGGCTGATTGCATGGATAACACCAGTCATTATCCTAAGCCAAATTGTTTTGTATGGGCACCAAAGGTCTAGATATGCTAGCAGCATTGGGGTGTACAATATTTAATGGTCTGATATAACTGGGTTGATTTGGCCTCTGCACATTACCTTGATGTGGTGGTCTGCTTTACTGATAATTTTGATTGAATAGATGAATGGCCTGCTGGGTTGTGCATTCTATCTTTTTAGTGCCACCAACTCATTGCTAAAGCTTTGCAGTAGAGTCCTAACCTCATGCATTTCATTTGAGGACTTCATAGAAGAGGTTGCAAGGGTGACAATTGTAGGATTTGGAGCCACAATAGGCTAAATAATAGGAGCCTTTGGAAATAAAGGCATTGGTGGCCTTGGAATAATATTCCCAGCCTGAATTAGGTAGTTTTTTGCCCTTATAGCTATGTCATACGCATCTGGTAGCTGAGTCCCTCCCATAGATTGAATCATGACAACAAAGTCAAAATTCAGACATCTCAAATAATAAATGAATGCAGTGTTTGGGGAGGGTTTCGTCAATAATGGGATTCTATCCCGTGTCTTCTAGAATGTAGTTGAATTCCACCATGTATTCATTGGGGGCTATCTTGATTGTAGTCAACTACTCCATCAGTGACAAGTGGTCACTCTTGTCCTTGAAATGTTGGCACAGCTTAGTGCCCAAATCATCCTAGTTGTGGATAGAATTGGTTGGGAGACCTCTATACCATTGAAAGGTTTTCCCTTTGAATGAAGAAGCTAGTAGTCTCACAGCCACATTGTCTTTAGTGACATTGTGGACAAAGCAGATGCTTGCAATATCCTGAATGTGCTTAGCAGGGGTGGTGGAATTTTCACTAGTAAATAATGGTATAGCCTTTAAGGATGAGGTAGGGATATCATCATATTGAGCTAGGTCCAGTGGGCTACCCCCATTGAAAGAAACAAATGGAAGATTGCTTGCCATATTATGGATATTTAAGTTAATTCTGGGTATGTGCAAGGTTCTTCTTCGATATTTAAATCTAATTGGAGGAGCGGTCGACTGGGCTCTTGAAGGAGATGGAATAGTACTCCTATTTTCCCTTATAGAGGACCTAGACAGTCTACTTTTCTTCTTGATTCGGTAAATGATAGTTCAATGAATTGAAAATTATCTCTAGAAGAAGACTAGGTTTGCACTACAAGCATGAAATGTTGAGTTGGTATGGACACCGGGCCAACAAAGTCGTCATGTACCTTGTTGAATGCTTCCATAGCAGCAAATAAACTGAAAACATCACCAAAATTCCTCAGTCTAGCTCTTACTCAGAGTAGAGAGTCCCATCGAGCGTGCCAGAACTGTTATCACCTAAAATTGCACCCTTTTTTTGGAGCTTTGAGAATTCCAACAATTTCAGAGTAACATGGGAATGATCTCAAGGTGTGGGACCTTTCAGATGAGATCAGACCTCTAGAGAAGGATGGTTCATCTTTTTGTGCTTAAGGCTCAGAGAATTAAGTTAAATATAATGCTACACTCACGGGGGAAAAGGGGAAGAAAATACTGAAATTAAAAGGGGAGGTGATGCACCAGATTTTAATATGTTAGCTGGGACTGGCATAACACAACAATAACCTCAAATACTAAAAGAAACTCACATAGACTCATAACTTTAACAGAGGCTCAAATGGAAGACTGTAACCAATAGAGAGACTGTTTTATCCACATAATGAGTTACAAGTTCAAATAGACACAGAGAAAAAAAGTATAAGAGAGGCAAAATATCAGTGATTGTATTGATCATGAAGGCTAAATAGCCATTATAACAAAAAAATAATTTATTACAAAGGAGTAGACATAAAATAACCATCTACATTCATTGGTGAACCATTATCAGAGACATCAAAGGCTCAACTTCGAGTGCAATGTATCAAATCTAACTGGTTCTTGCAAATGCGTTACAAGGTCTACAATAACAAACTATTAGACTGGTATAATAACCCAGAAGAACAGCTAACCAACCTAAAATAGATCATTTACACATGCATATACAAATTTTAAAATCATACTATTGCATCCATGGATGTGGAATGAAAGTCAATAAGAATGAATCGTTGTCCATACTACAATAACTTCATTTCAGTGTCCTTCGAGCGTGCCTACATGGCTCTGTCTGGGAAATCTGCTAAAACAGGAGGTTCATCCATTTTGTGGGTACAAGAAATTTAATGCAAATGAGGAACAGTGGCATGGGGGGATAAGAAATCTATTTCCCACATGAAATAGGGCTTTGAAGATGCATTAATGGCGACCAAGAGGGTCGCTGAGTAGTCCCATCACATTTTGCACAGTGAAAAAAGGCCATAGAAGGCAAAAGGTCGAGCTCTGACATATCAGAATTCAGAGCTCGGACCTTCTGCCTTATTGCTTGCTGAATCTAGAAGAGGAAGGAGAGAAGCCCCAACCCCACTTATGTATTTGATAAGAAGGCGAAGGGGGTCGGGCTTCGAGCCTTCGCTGTTTCACCTTACATCCCTTGGAAGAAAGAAACAGATAAATCATGACATTCACCTTGTAAAACCTTGAACACTAAAAAATTGGTGGAGTTCAGAGTTCAGCCCTTTTGACCTCCACCTTTGTGATGACATCACTACCACGTGGCAACATTCCACAGTTCCGCAAACAGGTAAGGGGCCCACCAAAAGAGCACGGCAGAATGGTGAAATTTCTTAGAAAATATTGACACCGTCGGGGATCAGGGTTTAGGCTCTCCACCTTCCGCTTTCCCAGATAAAGAGGAAGGGAGAAAGTTCGAGCCCCATAACACTCAGTCATTTCATTTCCATGCCTACCTTTCCTTGAAAATGTCAGACTTTGGCCTTCAGGCCCTTTGGCTTTCACTTTCCCAGAGAAAGAGAAAGGGAGAAAGTCTGAGTCCCAAAAGAAAAAGGACTTAGCCAAATTTTGAAAACCTCAGTGAAGGTCGGAGCTCGAACCTTCTAGCTTCCACCTTCCAAATCGAAGGGAAGAAGGAAGATGAAAAGACCAAACTCCAGCGTCAAATACTTAGCCGCTTTATAAAGGGAAAGGGTTAGAGTTCGGCCTTCGGGCCTTCCAACATTCTCCTTCCAAAAAAAGGAAGGAAGAAGAGGGAAGGTTCAAACTCTGACCTCTGAAAAACACTGAACACTTAGGCAATTTTTGTAAAGAATAGAGCGGAGTTTGGAGATGACAGGTATGAAAGGATGAAGGACGGGACTCCAAACTCCAAAACTTCAACAACACTAAAAACACAAGGCAAACTCAAGATTTTTGGGACAGTCAATTTGGGGTTTTCGGTTGCATTTCAAAGGGAAACATCCTTTCATTTAGGCTTTCTTAGATCGGATTTTTATGATGGAAGGGGGAATCCTTTAGGCTATTTTCTCTTGGGAAAAATAGGATAACAGAGCCATTAATGAGAAGACAGGTATCCAAACTCATAAAGGCTAAAATCATTTATCCTATTAAGCATTCCTCTTGGGTGGCTAACCTAGTTCCAGTTAGGAATAAAAATGGGGAAATCAGATTGTGTGTGGACTTTAAAGACCTAAATAAGGCCTCCCTTAAAGACCACTATTCACTCCCTTCCATGGAGCAAATTCTCCAAACAATAGCAGGAGATGAAAGATTTTCACTCCTAGATAGCTATTCAGGGTATAACCAAATTCTTGTAAAAGAATCAGACTAGTACAAGACAGCCTTTACCACCAAATGGGGTACTTTGGCTTATCAAAAAATGCCATTTGGGTTGACTAATGCTAGGGAAACCTTCCAAAGAGCAATGGATTTAGCCTTTAAAGGCCTAATCAATGATATTATTTTAGTGTATCTTGATGATTTGACTATGTATTCCAAGCATGCAACTGACCACTCAGGTCATTTGAGAAAAGTCTTTGAAAGATGCAAGGAATATGGAATATCATTGAATCCAAAAAAATGTGTATTTGTTGTCCAAGAAGGTAGGTTGTTGGGGCATATAGTCTCAAAAGAAGGATTGGCCATTGATCATGAAAGAACTAGTGCCATTCTAGCTCTTCCTCTTCCTAGTCACAAGAAAGGTTACAGAGCTTCTTGAGAAAGATCAACTTTGTGAGGAGGTTTATACCTAATTTTGCTTCAACAGCAAAACCCCTCACAGCCATGCTCAAGAAGAACGTTGCCTTTATGTGGTCAAAAGAAGGCAAGGACAATTTTGAAGATGTCAAGCAGTACATTACATAGGTTTCCACGCTGGTAAACCCAAATTATGAAAAGGATTTTATCCTTTATGCCTTTGGAGGCAAGGAGCGCATATCAGCAGTTTTATTTCAATAGAATGAAGAAAAATTGGAACAACCAATTGCTTTCTTCAGCCAACCTCTCAAAGAATATGAGCTTAATTATGATTTTGTTGAGAAGTAGGTGTTTGTTGCAGTGAAAGCACTAAAAAATTTTAGGTATATGCTTTCAAACATCAAGATACAGTTGATGGTGAACCACCCTGGCGTTAAAGAGTTTCTTTTAAGCAGAGATATCAATGAAAAAAAGGGTTGGGTGGATCACAAAAGTAATGGAGTATGATGTCAACATCAATATCACCAAGTTGGTACAAGGAAAAGGCCTATGTGAGCAGATGGCCGCGGACCCTGAGGTAATAAATGATGTTTTATGTGTCCAAGGGCAGGCACAACCAAATAATTCCCATACTCCAACTAACTAGTATCATGACATGGTCACATTTCTACAGTCAGGTAGATGCCCAGATGGATTGGATCAAGCCAAAAGAATATATTTCAGGCTCCAATCCATCCCTTATGTTCTTGTTGATGATGTCTTGTTTAGAAAAGGCATCAATAGAGTTCTTCTTAGATGTACTACACAAGATCAAACTTCTAAGGTGCTAGAATAATTTCATAATGGCCCTGTTGGTGGCCATTATTCTCCAAGAGCAACCATTGTCAAGATCATGAGAGCTGGCTATTACTGGTCCAATTTATTCACAGATGTCCATAGATGGGTAAAAACCTGCAAAGAATGTGCATTCTTTGTAAGTAAACAAAGGTTGGCTGCTCTTCCCCTTCATCCAATTCAAAATGATTAGCTATTTACCCAATGGGGTTTGGACTTCATTGGGATGATTAATCCACCTTCTAGTGCTGGTCACAAGTGGATTTTAGCAACCACAGATTATTTTACAAGGTGGGCAGAGGTAGTTGTATTGAAGGATGCGATAGAGGCCTCCGTTCTCAATTTCCTTGAGGGATAGTTACCAGGATTGGTGTTCCATTCACCATTATTTCTGACAATGCCAAAGCCTTTGTAGGCACAAAAATCAATGAATGGGCCTGAACTGTGGAATTTATAGTTTGAGCTTATAGCTATACATGAAGATTTGGAATATTAGCTCAACTAGTATGTGGTTAATGAAAAATGCAATATTGAAATTGTATTTTTATTGTGGTTAATGAAAAATGCAATATTGAAATTGTTTTTTTATTGTATTTTTATTTAAAGGCATCATCCATTTACTACCCCCAAGGGAATGGCCCAGCTGAGTCCACAAACAAAAACCTAATCAGGATCATCAAGAGGACAGTGGATGACAATCAAAGAACTTGGCACTCCACATTGAAGACAACTCTCTAGCTTGATAGAATTACTCCCAAAAGGGCCATAGGCAATTCTCCTTTCATGCTTGTTTATGGAAGGGAAGAAAAAGTTCCATTATCATTAGAGTTGCCTTCCCTTAAGCTGGCACAGCAATAGGAGTTGCTAGAAGGTGATGCCATGATAGTCAAGTTCGCTAAGTTAATGGAACTTGAAGAAAAAAGAGACGCTACTATGAAGACTCTCGAGGCTCACCAGGATCAGGTCAAAAAACATTTGATAGAAAATCAACTAATAAAACATTTAGTGAGGGAGATTTGGTGTTGAAATGAGATGCAGATAAAGCTAAAGCTGGGAGACATTCAAAATTTCATGCCATGTGGAGTGGCCCTTATATTATTACCAGCTACAAACAGGCCAATGTATTTCAACTTTCTAGGCTAAATGGAGAGGTTTTGTCAATCCCAGTCAATGGGATCCATCTCAAACCTTGCTTTTAGCATGGTTGTGAGATTTTGTAAATATGTTAGATGTTTCCTTTCAATAAGTGCTTTTGCACAGGCATCATTCCCATTAGGAGATTGTTTTCCTTGTTTGTTTTGCCTTGTCTTGTTTCCCAAAGGTAGTGTTTAGTTTTGTGTTGGTCTGGCCAACCCCTATCCTTTTTGTTGTGCCCTTTGACTTTGTGCCCAATGGATTGATCAGGCCTCTAGATCCTAGTGTTTAGCAAGCAAACACCCCTGCATAGTCGCCAAAATGTTATCCTATTTTTCCTTCTGGCCAAATAGCCTAAAGATCCACGAGATCCTAGTATTTTCACCCTTTGAAATGGAAGAGAAATCCACCCAAAATGGCTAAGTCCCAAAAAACCTAAGTTTTCTGTGTTTTTTGCCTTGATGGAGGTTAAAGTTTGGGTTTCTCGCCTTCCATCTTCTTCATAAAAGGCGTAAGGTGGAAGGCCTGACGGTCGACTCCTGATGGGACATGTGGCATATTTTAGTTCATTTCTACCATTCCGAAGGGATTATTCTATTAAGGCAAAAGGTGGCCAAGTGGTCATGACATCATCTAGGGAGGAAGGCTCGAGATCTGAATTCCACTTCTTTCTCTTCAAAAATATTTCTAAGTGTTTCGGGGGGTCAGACGTTGGTCTTTTCTTCTTCCCTCTTCCTTTCTTTGGAAGGAGGAAGGCCAAAGGCCTAGCCCCTGAACTCCGCTGAAGCTTTGTAAAAGCGGCTAAGTCTTCAATCTTGCAGGGCTCAAACTTTCTCTCTTCTTCCTTCTCTGGGAAGGCGTAAGGTGAAAGACTTGGGGCCCAATCTCCACCAATTTCATAAAATTGACTAAGTGTTGCGGAGGCGGAGGTTTGTCTCTTCTTTCCAAAGAACAATGCAATGGTGAAGTCCCGACCCCCGAGGCTCGACGTTTTCTCTTCTTTTGGACTTCAGAGGTTGGAGTTTCCTCCTTCACCTTTCCAAGCCCGATTGGTGGAAGGTCGATCACAAGAAGTCTGATATGTCAGAGCCAAGCCTTTTTGCCTTCCAGAGCCATTTTCTACTGTGCAGGACGTGACAAGATTGATCAGTGACCCTCCTAGTCACCATTAATGCTTCTTGAGATCCCGATTTCTTGCGGGAGATTGATTTCTCGTCCCCCCATGTGATATCTCGATATTAAGGCATTGTTTAAATTAAAGATTTAAACATCATGATAAAAGACAGTGAAGTTGCCTTCGTGAAATGCAATGTTTAGTCAATTTGAATGATAGAGATAATTGTGTATGTATTAATGTTTAAATAAACATATATTATTAATATATAATAATTATTAAATAATATTATATTTTAATATAATTCAAATATAATATATAATATATTTATAACAAGATATAATATTATATTATATAAAAATAATTATAAATGAATATAAATATAAATATTAAAATAATTATAATCGTTATAATATAATATTATGAATATATATAAAACTAATAAATATATTTACAAGTATATAAGTGACTTCATTAAGCAAGACCGGTCATAGACAAGAGATGAAGTTCGACTCATAAACAAGGACAAGACTCGTATTAATCAAAGACCAATCGAAGGTTTTTTGCAATGATTAATATTATCACAAGCTGCAAAGAATAAGACAACGATTAAATAAGAGAAAAGTGCTTACTTTCCAAGAGCAACGATTAAGGCATGAATAGGCAGCTCTAATATTAATAAAGGTTGAAAGTTAATAAAAGAACAAAGGCAGCAATCATATGTTTAAGTAAAAGATTAAAGGGACTATAAATTAGCTTTCAAATGGAGCGATCAGTTCTAAAAGGGCAACGATTAAGAATAGTCATGTCTTTTTAAAGGACATCATCTTTAGAAAAGGATACATCTCTTCATAGAGATATGGAGATATATAATATCATTTGTGATATGAGATGGAAGGAAAGCAAGGAATAAAATATTTAATTCTAAGAAGGAAGAATATATATTTTTCAATATAAAAATGATTTTCTGATTTTGAAACATACATATTTCTAATCTATTTTTCTGAGACTAAGAATGAGAAAGATATATATATATATATTGCAAGATGTAAATCTGCAAGGAATATATCAGCAGTGATATATATGCAATTATTTATTGCAGCCATTCTATCATGCTATAATTCTATCATCCTCTCATTCTATTAATCTATTATTTCGTCAATCTATTATTCGATTATTATGTCTTTCTTTCATTCTTTCCTTCTATCATTATATCATTCTATCCTATCACTATTATTATATCATTCTTTTATTCTATTCTTCCACTCTTCTATAATTCAATAATTCTATCATTAGATTATAACTATAAACTCTGACTTATAAAATAACTATGCTTATATACATATATAATATATATATTTATGATATACAAAGGAAAATATATATTTATTATAATCAGATCTAAATTTATATTGCAGTACATTAGACTGTAGTCAACATTAAAAGAAAGGAATACAATCCTTAAATTTCTAAAGGATACAAAGGCAAGAGTTATCTACTTGGGATGATGTATCTAACCCTACCTATCTATGTCTATTATAATGACCATACATATGAATTCCAATTGGTTTAAATCTTAAAGATTGTATATAATGTATATTCACAACACATAAAATAGAGGTATGTTCAAGCTTAATACTTGGATATTTCTATTGCCTCCAACCTTAGGATAGGCAAGGTGTTGTTATGGAGAGGCAAAGTAATTCCATCCCAATGAGATGAGCCCCAAGGGTGAAGGGCAGATGTTCTGGAATCTAGGCACCATTATGGAGGTGGTTTCAGCGCGCCCTAGACAAGTAAATCCCCATCCAAGGTTGAGGATTAGAAAGGAAGTAAGGATTGAGACTTGAACATGGCCAATTCCGAATGTGTTATGAATAAACATGATCATTTGGTTCAATTAATTAATTCAACGTATGATAATATTAGAGTAATAAGTAATGATTAATGGAAATGGATTACCTACTAATTGGGGACATTACACCCCATGCCATTGCTACTCATTTGCATTGAACTTCATGTAACCAAGGCATGGGCGGACCCCCTGTTTCAGCAGATTTCACAGGAAGAGCCATCTGGGCACACTCCAAGGACACTGAATGGAGTTATTGTAGTATGGGCGATGTTTCTTCTTGGTTGACTTCTCATTCCACGTCCATGGCTGCTACAATTCGATCCAAAAGGCTATATATGCATGTATGAAAGATGTATTTATGTTAGTTGTTCTTCTGGGTTATTGCAATGGGTAGATTTTTTTGTTATTTTCAGACCTTGTAATGCACCTACAGAACCAATTAGATGTGATAAATTGTGCTCTTTTCTAAGCCTTTGATGTATCTAGTTGTTTGTTCACCAATGAATGTAGATAGTTATTCTGTGTCTACTCCTCTGTAACAGATTATCTTCTCTTCGTAATGGCTATTTAGCCTTCACGATCAATACAATCACCAATATTTTGTCTCTCTTATGCTTTTGTTCTATGTTTACTTGAAACCTGTAAGCTTATTTTGTGGACAAAACAGTCCCTCCTATAGTTACAGATTTCTAATTCTAACCTTTGTTAAAGTTATAAGTCTATGTGAGTTTCTTTCAATATTTGAGATTGTTGTTGTGTTATGTCAGTTCCAGCTAAACACACTAAATCTTTGTGCATCGCCTCCCTTTTAATTTGCAGTTTCCTTTTTCACCTTTTCTTAGGTGATCATTAGCATAGGTTTCATTGATTACTCTGAACCTTAAGTTCAGAAAGAGGAACCAAACTTCTCTGGAGGTTTGGTCTCAACTGCAAAGGTCCCACACCTTGAAACCAATCCCATGTTACTCTGAAATTGTTGGAATTGTCAAAGCTCCAACAAAAGGGTGCAATTTCAGGTGAAAACAACAATTCATCAAACATGGTGTGATTTCAAGATAAGTTGGCATCCCCTTTAGGATAAGAATCTCTTTATCTAAAATATTGAAGTGCTTCATTAATAAACTAAAAAGCAAACATTAGTTTTGGACAAACAAATTTCTATGGTTGGATGCATCCAAATTGCTAAACAAAAATTTTAGCACCGATCACATCAACATTTCATTCTATTGGTTTCCATCAAAAAGCAACTACAACCAATTAACTTGAATCATTAGAGGATTCCTTTGGGGTAAATGGAACAACAAAAAAGGCCAACCAATTGCTTCTTGGCTATATTGTATTCAACCAAAAATAAAAGGGGTGTAAGAGTGATTGATCCCTTTACACAAGGGACTTGTCTCATAGCAAAATGGATAATTAGATCTCGTCAAGGATCTACACCTTGGAAGGCACTTATTAGGCAAAAAATTGCTACAACCAAGGCTAATAATGCTTGGAAAGAGGTTGTGTACAAGGATAAATATGTATGGCACAATACATCAAACCTCAAGCTTCCAGATAGGTCTTCAATACATGAAAAGCTTGGTAATAAATCTCTCCTCTTCTTGAATGGAAATGTCAATCACTTAGTCATGGGTTGAGCTTCTCTTTATTGTCAATATGGCAAAATAGGCCAATATGCATAAATAATCAACCTTTGGTTCTTAATAATCAAATTTGTAGCAAGATCCTATTTAAAAGAGGAATCATGGAATTCAAAGACATTTGAGACTTCACAACCTTATCTTGGAAAAGTGGTCAATAGCTTATGAATAATTACAAACTGGCTAACACTCTTATTAATGGCATCCACAAAGTTCAAGATTTGGTTCCTCTAGATCTTCAATTAAAACTTTCAACTCTTATATCATGTAATTTTTTTAAAGATTGGAAGTGGTACCCAAGCTATAATATTGAAAATTTTCCCCTCAAGCTAATCTATTTAAAACTCCTCCCTCCAATTTAAATTCAACTGATGCTTAATATGAAATGGAGAGTGAATTGGTCTATGTCTAAATGGTTTAACTTGAGCCTAGCCATTTGGAAATCAAAAGTAGAAGTTAAAACTCAATTTCTAACATGGAAGATTATGCACTACAAAATTGTTGTGGGAGAATGCCGTACTTTCCTTACCATGCATGTTGTCAACTATTCATTTTGTCAAAAAATAGATATTGTCAAATGTGCCTTATGGACTTGTAATCAAGTACAATTAATTTGGCCACAATCATCGCTTCATTGCTTGCTATAATTAACAAAAAATAAACTAGAAATCTTCTCTTTTAGGGATGCATTGTTCACAAAATAAGACCTTAAAATCCTTTCATTAATGTAATTGTTTGTATATGTGAATGCTTAGATGTAAAGCTATTTATTCTAATATCTTTTTTGCTAATGGAAGTGATCATGCATGGTCTTTTCTCAAACATTATTTTGAAGTTGCCAACACTCATTAAAGCTCTAAAAGAGAAGTTAAAAAACAATGTTGAACTCAATACTCAAGTCATCAATGTGCAATCCCAACTGGCAACTCTTGCAAAAGATCGCATAAACTTATTCTTATAGCTAGCAATGTTATAAAAGAAGATTATGTTGTCTACTCTTAAAGAAATATACATTGCAATATGTAATCTACCCTTTTAGAATATTTTCTTGCCCCAATCTTCATAAACTCTTTAATTTAAATTATCTTAATTTCAATTTAAAACACTATTCTTGTTATATATTATTTTATTATTAATATATGTTATTTTCTAATTTAAAAAAACATCATAAGACAACGTTGTTTAATAGGAGCAAGATGATTTAAGACTTTAAGATTCACCTTTGGAGTTGATTCTTTGCTTAGGAAGCAATAACTCATAAAAGACTTTTTTCAAATTATTGACTTCAATATCTATTAAAAAAAACCCAATTGCCATATCAAGGTGGTCCAATTTTCTACCATCTCTCCCTTGACTTTAGAGAAATCAACATGCCATAAAAAGGAGAGGAAACAAGTGATTGGTTTGTTGTATTTATATAATGATTTTCCTAGAGATAGGATGCTTTATGTAATTAATGACAGTATGAAAGGAAACTTGGAGCACTTTGAATACTCTTATATGCAATTGGCTTCTTTATTGATGTGTTAAATATTATTTTATTTTTTAATTTATTTTATTTGGAAGTGTATGAAAGAGAGTGAAAGTAGTTTGTTTGTTTTTTTAGATGAGTCTCATTAATCTAATGTTAGATACCATCTTCTTTTCTTTTTATTTGGAAGTGTAAGAGAGGGAGTGAAAGTTGATTGTTTCTCTTTGTTGAGATGAGTCTCATTAAATTAGTTATAATCATATACCAGTTATAATCATGTAGTATTTATGGTCTATTGGATGCTTGAAGTTTTGTTGTGATGGATTAGTGTTGATTGAATGGCTTTTCGTATTTAAAGAATTATTTAATTTCTGTTAACTTAACATGGAGAATCAATCTTACTTAGGTGCTGGCAGCTCACTAATATTTTTGGGGGAATGCTCATTCTTCTTCAATACAATTTTTTCATAATTTGTATAATTTAAGGTTTGTATATTCTTTTTTTTCCTTTCAAAATTTACATTTTTTATTGATTTACTTTAAAAATTGTAAAATTAATTAGATCTAACTAGTAGATAAACCAACTTATACCAAGTGACTTCCAAGAGAAAGTAAATTATTGGACGTCCTCAAATAAGAATTAGTGATTTATTTAGTGATAGCCTACTCTCACATGAAAATACCTTAATATTGTTACTTATATAAAAAAATATTACTTGCTCACAAAGTATGGTATTCTGGTCTTTCATTATAGCCTTTATGATAAAAAATACAAGACGAGAGTTAGATAACATTTGCCACGGTGAAAGTTTGAATAGGGTTAAAATAATAATAAAATTGGTTAAATCAAAGATCAGAAAAAGCATAATCCTAGAAAGAAACGTGATTGAAAAATGATATACAGCAAAATTAGAATTTTGACTTTTGACACGAGTTTATGTTTAAATTTCATTAAAACAACCCCATTTTCCTCAATCCGTCACCTTTGAAGGGCTCCGAAAAAATTGATTAGTAAGATCGTTGCTTGCATGAGACTTGGTCAAATGCAACAGTTTCTGTGTTTCACGAGTCAATAAACTCGTTCTTGTCCGCAACATTCTCTATAAAGATTTGGGTTGTCTCATTCCTGCATGACAAATCCAAAGAAGTTTAAAAGATTGAGATCGATATTAAAATACAGAAAACTCAATTGGATTAAATCCAAAATATATACTCTTCCACATATGAAGCCATTAACCATCAAAAATAATATCATTTCTAAGACACGAAATTCTCATCTTGCACTGCCTGGCATTTAACTACTTTTGATCGATGATAGTGTAAAAGCTAAGGCTTAAATTCCATTTAGTTTACAGTATATGTCCTTTAACTACGCAATTTGCAAAGGCCATATAAAAATTCAAAATATCACGCTCATGGACTAAAATGCATGTTCTCAAATGTATTCTAATGGAAGCATTCCCCATTTTTATGTCAACTTTAGGGCAAGATGGAATGGGTACTTGCAGCCTACACCTGGTTGCGGTTAGAACCCACAAGCGGCAGAAGGAACATTAGCAGGAAATACAATCTCAAATATGGGTATTGTTTTATGTAATTTGTTATTTTCTTGCAAGAATAGATTCTCCAAGGATTCAGATCATTTTATTATCCTCCATAACACATCGAACCTTGCAATAGATGCCATCAAAATTCTCCTCATGATGCTCTTGAAATTGGAAAATAAAACTGCTGCATGAATTATTCTGTTTTATTCAACAAAAACATTTATAATTACAACTGAAGCTTAACAGCTCCCTATAAAACAGGGATCTAACATGACACCTAACTCAAGCTGACTGACACCTCTACAACTCTAGTTGACACATTTACAACAATTGCCAGCACTTACACACATACAGTTATTCATTACTCTCTAACACTCCCCCTTAATGAAGAACTGAAAATATTTCCAACTTTCACATGAACACACGATGCTCCTTTGAGACCTCATGCACCTCTCCTCCAACACCATAAATGGTGGCATGTCGAGGAACCCATAGACATTTCTTCATCGACCTCATCAGTGGTGTCATTAATGAAGTGTACTTCTTCATCACCATTGGTTGCACTTCTGAAAATTTATCTACAGCATGCATCAGATACATTTTGAGCACCACAGTACTCTTTGGACAATCAGTCCCAAACCATTACCACAGCAAAAAAATGCTCTTCACAAATCACTGGGTGCTCTGCTACAGGAACAGCGCAACAACAGACAGACTATATGGCTTGATCTAGCCTCTTCCTCTGCAAACTTCCTTCACTCAAGCTTTGTTGGATTGGGCAGTATCTCCCCTTGCAAATGGCAGGCAGCTCCTTCAAACAGCATTGCAGCAGTCCCTCAATGATCTGTTTTGTTTGTTTCTGCAGCAAATATTTGGCTGCGTTCACCTTTATGCTGGCAGCAGCTTTCTCTTTTGTTTGTAACCACAGCCAACAATCAACAATCGCAGACTTGGGGATCGGTCAGTCCCATCTATGCAGATGCAAACAAACTAAAACAATTTGATCAAAAACACCAACACGGCTCTGATACCAAATTGGGGAATAAAACTGCTGCATGAATTTTTCTGCTTTATTCAACAAAGAGACTACATTTATAATTACGACTGACGTGTAATGAGCTGCCCTGGTTTTTTTCTTTTATTATATTATTTTATTTTTAGTTGTTTTGTGATCTTTCAGACTAGACAGAAGTTCCAGAAAGGGTATTGTTTTTTGCATGTGACTGTTTTGCCAAATAACAATGAAATATATAACATGCAATGATAACCCAGAAAAACTATGATAGATATGAGCAAAATAACAAGGACCCAGTTCATAGAATCATTCAAAATGAATTACAGATGCATACCCATTTCATGTTCTTCAACTTTGTCTTTCTGTTGTACATGAACCGACTAGGGTTTGGTCTAAAATTACTACAAACGCAACTCTTCAAATGTTTCCACATACAACAGATGCAAGTCTTTTTCCAAGGCTCCCAATGCCTTTAATGCAGTGAAATGAGGCCCCAAAATGCCCAGCGAACCCCCTCTAAGGACCCACGTCACAATCTGGCCTTGTACGACCATGTTGGAGGAAAAATCACAGTAAACTAATGAAAATATGAATTCTTCTCCACTGATATTTACTGCAGTAGCATTAACTTCAGTCCACGCCAAGGTACAAGTGATCAGACTCCAATAAAAACTCCAAAATCTGCCTCTAGAGATAGCACAACTCTCCTCAAAGTGGTACGGCCAACATGGTAATTGAACCAGCATTCAATACTCCCCGAATCCTTCTTGAAATCTGCAAAGTTACTCATCAATACTCTTCATAAAATCTGCATATTAAACTGTGTAAAAACTCTCATGAAAACTATCAATCAAAGCACCAACAAAGCCTCTGTATGAAGCTCCCAGCAACACTCTTGATGCTATCTCTCAAGCACGAAGAGAGTGATCTCACAGAGGTTTTCGTCTCTACAAAACCCTTGTTCAACCTCTAAAGCCAAGCTTCAAAGTTTGCACGACAATATCCAATTTTTTCCAAGAGTGAATAATCATAAAATGAGGTCACAATGCCTTTTTATAAGCCCTTGGCTTCCTACGCCCAAGAAGAGGGTTATTTCATTGTTTTATTTATTTTACTTTTAACCCCCATATCTCCACATGAGGCGTTCACCTCCTAGCACATACTTTAAGTCATAACTTAGTCACTTTTTATAATCTCAAGGCGAGCGCACAACATTATGGCTATAGTGACTTATTAATATTTCACTTTTGACACTTAACCATTATAACCCAAAGTCCAATATTAATAAACATTAATAATTTACGGACTTTAAAACGGAAGCCTAAATGATCTCGGATTTCAGTGATCTATAGACCGTTGGAAAGGTCTCGCCAAGACGCTTCATCTCCAACACTAAAAATCCCAAAATGGATAGAAAACCCTAAAATGCCAAAATTAGGAAGTCCGAGCCTAAGCAATCAAATCCACCTCAAAAAGTGTCAAATTGAAGATCACACCGAAACCATGCCAACATCCACTCAAATACTGACAAACCTATCCAAGTCAACGCCAACAGTGGTTCCCTAACTAGGCTGGTTAGTCTACGGGAACTCAATAATATACTAACTCTCCATTTATCTGCATGGGCTAAGAAGGGGACATTACATGAAGCTCAACAACTCCCTATAAAACAAGGATCTAACATGACACCTAACTCAAGCTAACAGACACCTCTACAACTCTTTGTAACACCTCTACAACTCTAGTTGACATATTTACAACAATGGCTAGCACTTACACACATACAATTATTCATTACTCTCTAACACTTGACTCACCAGTACACTGGTATCAAAGCAGAATAATGACCACACTCAAATAAAAGGAAGATTAAAGTTGCAAAAATTTCCTTGTCAGAAATATTGTACGGGACGGTGTACATGCACACCAAGCTCTATGGATTGCACTCCAAGCTCTTTGGATTGAATCTGCACCTTTCGCGTTTGGAAATTGGCGCAACTTTAAGAGTTTTCAAATAAAATATCCAAGTAGTCACAAGCCTTAGAAGTTTAAGTCTTCTTGCTCAAATGCTCCAGATTTTAATGAAAGGGAGCGAAGCCAATGTAAATATAACTTTCTTTGTCAGCCAGAACAATAAAACAAACAATGAGTAAGCTTCCGAATGGTACCATATTACAAAATTATTAAGTCTGAGTGACAAATTGTTACATGGTTCGTAATTTCATTGAAATTGCCAAAAATGGCATCCTAATTTTACAAATGGAAGCTGTAGTGAAAATAAATTTCTTTTACATCTGTATTTCACTTCAAATATAAAATTCCATTCATTCACCCTTTCACATTAGTTGGGGTTTTGCAACAAGTTTGCTACCTTGAATGAAAAAGGAGCTTACAACAATTGCAAAAATTCAAGACCTTATTACAAGTTCACAGTTTCAAGTCTCATCCAATTTCAAAGTAGAGAGAAATTATAGTAGGACAAACTTCCACGCCTTTCTTAATCTTCATGTATAAACGACTCTCTTATTCCATTTTGAATGGTTGTATCTTCACACATGAGCAATTCAATCATAAAAAAGAAAAAACTTTCACCCTTTTTGTCATGTCCCCATTTCTGGAGTGACTTCTAATGGAGTTGATGATTAGCCTATCATCCATTCCCGTAGGCTAATGCATTGGTAAGGGGATGAATTTATAGTTTGAGCTTATAGCTATACATGGAGATTTGGAATATTAGATCAACTAGTATGTGGTTAATGAAAAATGCAATATTGAAATTGTATTTTTATTTTCATTTGATGGATTTTAGAAAATGAAATCTTTAATTACATTTTCTATAATCGATTTGCATGGAGTTATACAAATGAATAAGGGGAATGTGTTCATCAAGGAGTTATAGGTCCAGACCCAAATTGAAAGCAAAGAAAAAGGGATCGATTGGCATGTTTGACTTGTATTTGAATTGCAACGGCTATCTAGTGGATCACACCTAAACACATTGGTCCAAATTTCAATTCCAACGCCATGATGGTTCACTCGCCCATGCCTTGAAAGGAGCGATTGGTATTGTTGGAGGTTTGTTATTGTTATTTAATGTTTGCATTTGATCCATAGCTGGCCGCCGATTGTGAAAGAGGTTTTTAAATGCAACTGTTGGTATCAATGAATGCAAATGCCATAGCCGCCAAGTATGAAGGAGAGTATTTGAAATGCAATATTTATTTATTAAATATGTGCATTGGATCAATGACACTTTGGGGGCGATTGGGTTTATTAAATGATTGCATTTGATTTGTTATTTTGTTTGAAAGATATTAAATGCCAAACGCCTTGGGTGAGGAGGTTTGATCAAGTCAAAGATGGATGTTCAATGCAACAAAAACAATATTAAATGCTTGCATGCAATCAGCCGCCGCCATAAGCACGGAGAATTCAATATCAAAGGAAGTTTGTAAATGTTTGTTGATGCCAACACATAGCCGCCGCCAATGGTTCATAGAGGATCAATCCATTTGATGTAGATCATTTAAACAATTAAAGATTGTTTTAAATGATTGCATTCATAGATGTCAATCATTTATTTTTGTTCAAGACTCTCTATTGTGATTGATGGATTCCAAATTTCATTCCAATTTGTCAAAGAAAAGAGACACCTATCCTTGGAGAGGATAAATAGAGCTCTTGAACTCCAATTTGCAACTAATGATCATTTTGGTAAGCTTTTACATTTTGTTCTTTTAGCTAGAAATTGCATTTTCTAGTTATTTTTCAAGGAGATGTTCCCTTGAATGTTGTGGTGATGTTCCCATAACAATTTGTGAGATATTATCATTCAGATTTCATCATTGGAGTTAAATTTGCAGGTTTATTTGTGAAGATTTGAAGAGATATTGACATCATAATGGAACCCTAGGTGTACTGGAGTGATTACCAAGGTAGTTGATTGAATTTAAAGTGAAGATTGAGTGACTTTTGCATATTTTTCAAGGTCTGATTCATATCAGCAAAGTCTGATTTTTATGACAGCAAATTGTTTGAACAATGACAGGGTTTTTCAAGTGGATTTGACAAGAAATTTCACTTTTGAAGAGTTGCATTTGATAGAAGACCAAACTAGGCATCCATCACTTGGGTTTGGAAGTGTTTTTCATTAAGTTTTGTTTGATACAATTTGGCTGGGCAAAATCATCACTTTCAGCAGTCATATCAGAAAACATAAGTTTTGGATCAGTCAATTATTCATGTACTTTCAAGGTTGTTATAGCATCATTGGATAGCTATCCTTGTTCTAGAGTGTTTGGGCTTTGATCCTATGAAGGATTTGATGTAATTGGACATTTTTAATGCATGTAATAAGGTCTGATATAAAATCAGAGAGTGACTGAAATTCAGATCAGCAACTTAACATTTTTTGTATTTCTCATTTGAAGGTTTCAAATAAGCAAGTAAGATGTGGGTTTGAAGTTCAATTGTTGTATTGTTCATTGGTGATGATTATTTGTTGATTTGTGCAAGAAATCTTATCTAAAAATTGGCAAAAAAATTCAGTCATTCTAGAAAGGTTTATTTGACTTTTTAAATTATTTCTAACCACCTTTTAACATGAAAGATTAAAAAGAATGATTTCAAAGTTAAAAATATATACCAAATCCCCACAGCATCACTTAAAAGTTAACATATACCAAATCTCCACGGCATCACCAGCAGAGCACAGCCACTGCCTCCATTCTGAAGACACGGTGAAGAAACACTTTCCCATTCAGCAAGCATCATCTAACTTCTGTACTGTTATGAGCAGCAATCAATCTGCTCACAAATCAGCATCCTACAAACTTCATAGAAGAATTGAAAATCCTCACATATGAGAAGCAGCCAACTTGAATTATCCATGCTTGACAAACTTTGTAGTTGCCTTCCTCCTTTTTTTTCTGTTCTTTTCACCCACACTTCAGAGTATCATTGACAGTGATAGATGGTGGTATTTTTGGGTTTGTTTCTGGTTGCTGGCATTTTGGTGGTGCTTGATGCTATTCAGATTTGGCTTACTCTGCAGCACATGGTTCAGACTGAGAGGTTTAGCAGGATACATGTTATTTGAGGAGGTTTGTGCAGTTTAGGGCACACCATATGCCAATAGGAAGGTGGCACATTGAAGGTAGCACAGCTGGAAGCGCATCAGCTTGCCTTATGTGGATTTAATTGGTTGTGTGTTGGTATTGCAAAGTATTCCAAAGATGGAATACATTATCTGTGTCAAGAAGATATTGGCATCACAAATAGATCATTTGAAAAAATCATCTACCATTAGGACTTTAGATTAATAATTGCTAATTATTAATTAATTATTAAGTACCATGTTTAGGAGGACTATGTGCAAGAGGTTGCTTGCACACAAAGTAATGTAATAACCTATGTTCCACAGCATTTCAGGGACGGGAATGGGGGGACGGCAGTCCGATGGCCAATTTTTGGGGACAGCGAGGGGACGGCAATAAATGAATTTTTCAAAATATCAATATGAAATAGAGATATCATACATGTTAATAACTTAACAACAATATCAATATGTGAATAAATCATGACAGCAGTAGTGTAACAGCAGTATAACTAGCACTTGCACCCATAGGAGAGGTTCAAGGAATACGCCGATAGGAACAACCAACGAGTTTAGAAAATTTTCCGGCATGAGACAATTCCGAGCACTATAATGCTCACATATAAAAGCCTATTGGCTAACTATAAACTATAAAGTTTAAACAATAAACAATGAGCATTAATGATTAAACACTAGTATAACAGCAATCTAAACAACAATAGAATTAATGATAATCATGAGATTGAAGATTCATAACAACAATAATAAAGCATTTTGTTGTTCAAATTCTAAAATTAAAGTTCAAACTTCAAACTTCAAAATTAAAGATAAAGTGAACTATTAAACCCACAGTCTCAAACTTCAAAATACAACAATCTAAAGACTAATATCTATGCCTCAATCAGGCTATCAATATCATGATTTTAGGGTTTTGGAAGGGGCGTGGGAGGGTTTGTGGACCCCACACCCCAATTAAAATTAAAAAAAAAAATGGGTTGTATGCGTTAAGACGTCAGGGGACGCCTGGCCGTCCACGGGACATCCCCGACCGTCGCCGATCCACTACCCGTCATCCCCAATTCTTCCTACGCGTCCCCGATACATTTCGCGATTTTGCATTTTATTGGGGACGTCCCCAGTCGTCCCCCCATCCCGGAAACGTCACTGGGGACAGGGACAAAGCTGGAGGAGGTGGGTACGCGTCCCCGTGTACCCCTGGTAATAACCTATGTTCAGGGAACATATGATATGCTGGTGTGAATTTTCTTGTATCTCCAAGGATATACTCTTCCTCGGTCAACAATCATTTATCCATTTCAAAAAACTCGACCAAATCCTATGGAGCAAGCAAAATCTCCAACTCTTTTTGATAACCCATCAATGCAGAAGTTGAAGTGTTCTCTTGAGAATATTGTTGTTCCATTTTTGTTTCCATTCATATAGTCTACCTTATAACTTATTAATTCTATGAACACGAGATGGCATTCGGCACATGATTATGCAAATCATTTCCTACTTTATCAAAATTAGGTTTGTAGTGAATAAGAAACAATATTGAGCTCATCTTGTAGACGTTGAGGGTCACCCAAAGTCCCTTGATCTAGCCTCATTGACATAGTAGGCAAATGAAGCCTATTATTGTTATCATATGCTAGAAAATAATTACTTCTTGGGGGTGGTTGATACAGCCAAATAAGAACGTTTTGTGGCAATTGCCTCTACATAATTGTCACATCATTAACCACTCTTTGCAACAATGGATCTGCTAAACTTTGCACTAGTGGTCTGGTAGTGTGTTTTTACACACACTCCCTTCAAGTAATCTATGCTAACATAGATGGATTCCTCTAGTCCCTTCCAATTGTTTTCTTTGAACTCCAATTCCCTCCAAGTCCATGAGGTACCGCCTTCTTCAAGTGCCGAATCATTCTTGCGATCCACACAACTCAATATTTGAGTCATTGGTGTCATGGTGTCTATGGAGCCTTATGAAGAACACACAGGGGTGGGAGAGTGGGTGAATCAGTAGAATACAAACTTTTACTTTTTCACAACTTAACAACCACAACAATATCAATCACACAAGATCTATCCATGATGCACCACAAGAAGAACACAAGATTTAAATAGAAACCCTTACGGGAGAAAACCACGGCAAAATATTGCTTTTATATAGATCTCTTTTACAATCTTTGTAGGCTCCAACCTACAAGAGACTCCAATCCCCTCTTATATGATTTGTGAGCACCAACCCACTGGAGACACCAATCCCTGGTTGTAGATTTCGTGAGCACCAATCCGCAACTGAGCACCAACCCAATAAGAGACACCAATCTCTCGTTAAGGCACCAACCTTCTATGGATCTGGATCACTATCTTCTACAAATCTGATCACAACTCACACAACGTTCTTCCTTTCAAATCTGATCCAAATCACACAATGTTCTTCCATTCAAATCTGATCCAAAAGACGCACAAATTCTTTTCTCACATCTGATCGCAATTTTAACACTATATTCTCATAAATCTTTGCCTTGAGATCTGCTCAAACTCGTCTTTATATTTCTGCATAAACTTCTTCCTTATATCTGCATGAACTCTTCACACAAAACTGCTACAAACTCTTCTCTCAAATCTGCATTTATGCTTCCCATAATGATCTTCTTCTTATATTCTCATATACAGATCTGAATGTGTTTTTCAGATATTACTTTTATTCTTCACACACACGCCTCTTCTAACTCTCAATGTTTCTCATATCTTATACCTCTCCAAGTGAGGTGATAAAGCAAGAGACACATCCTGTTACTAATGAAATGACACACCACATGATAATCACATCCTTTCTATAAGCAAATCATACTAACAAACCTTTTGTCTTATATGGGGATCGCACTACTTCATAATAAGCAAACCATATTCCTTCAAAACTAACTCATACTACTTCATGCTTGATCACTACCCTTCATAATTGATATCACTTTTCTGCCTTTGTTATTTGCTGTTCTTAATACAGATCGCTGCACACCTTCTTATGTCTGCTCCTTGTAAACACATGTTAATCATTGTTTTTCTGTTTTCAAATTGTATCATATCTTAGTCTTTAATCGGACCTCTTCATTCAATATTAATAAGACATTATTCCTTATTAAATGGATAGCGCTTCCATATGAGAGAGTTGGCCACTTAAACCAATAGTGTTTATTCCAACTTTGGCACTAGTGTGGGAGTTGGCTAGAATAAACATTTGTTTTATCTTCAAATATCAACCAAGGGTGCCAAACATGGAAGGAGTCGGCCAGCACTTACGATTATTAACTTGTATTTATTTGCCTTATAAATATATCTTCTCTTCATATATACCATGCTCAAAACTGATCTCTCATACTTTCTTATAAACGGATTGCCTTCTTATATATGTCTTCGTCTTCATAAAGTCAGCCCATCAATAGTCTTCTAATTGCAAAACACAAAAATATCAAAGTTTAAGCATTCTTAAACTCCAATGTGATCCATCATTCTTCTTTATCAGCCTCTGTTCAACAACTGATCCAATTCGCCTTAGATATGCCACTTACTGACTTTACTGACATCAATGACAACATTTCAAACAATCTCTTTCAATGATATTTACTTGCATTGCTATGTTGACATCAATGACAACCATTTCCTATACTTTCGTCTGTACATTAATGATAACAACCATGACTACCATCTTGACATCAATGACAATATGTCCAACACCTTCATCTTAGCATCCAATGCCTTGGTGCCACTCACGGCCCGTTGTTCATGATTTTGGCTAAGTCTTAAGTCCACCTAAAGGCCTTCAATGTTCCATTCAACAATTTCAAAGACATCTTTCTTCATGAGCATCCTGCACACACGGGCCTTGCTCCTCTCTTATAATTGGCTTCACAATCTTCTTCGTCCTTATGGTGACTCAACAAGCTAAAGTTCCCATGAATCGGCCACTTAAACCAATAGTGTTTATTCCAACTTTGGCACTAGTGTGGGAGTCGGCCAGAATAAACATTTGTTTTATCTTCAAACATCAACCAAGGGCGCCAAACATGGAAGGAGTTGGCCAGCACTTACGATTATTAACTTGTATTTATTTGCCTTATACATATATCTGCTCTTCACATATACCATGCTCAAAACTGAAAGGAAGCTAGGTGTACAGAAATTGCTTCCTACACTAATCTAATGAGGGGAGGAGAGTGCAAATTCAATTTTATCCTTACAATTACAGATTATGTTAACCCACTAATAGAGATATTGCAACAAACACATACACAAGAAAGTGAAACACAAGAGAGACACAAGATATACGTGGGGAAAACCCTTACGGATGAAAAACCCCACACTCCAAAACACAGTTCAAATGTATTACGTAAACAATGAAGGTTACAATACAGTCACAGAGCCAATGCTCTTGCAGGAGTCTTCGACATTCGTATCTGGAGATAATCTGACAGCATAACAATACTATTGATGTTTGTTTTTCGACAAGTCAACAATAAAACTCTTCAAAGGCTGAACTATGTGATCCAGTGAAGTAACTCCAAGGTTCCTTTTTATAACTTATGATGGATGAACTCAGTGATTATATGTGATCTTGCTGATAATCACAAAGGGACTTACATTAGACTTTTTCTTTCATTTTAGCTTATCTCTCCTTTAGTGTGGATGACATATGTACAAGACTTCAATGATAAGGAAAGTAAAAAAGATAAAGGTTTAGAAAGGCTAATCTAAGGTCAATGAAGCAATGATGATATACGAATAGACAAACTCCTTGATAAACCTAACTCCACTTCGCCAAGGATGCCTACAACTACATGGAGTTGATGCAATCTCCTAAGGATAGCGAAAGGTTTTCAAATCATGAAGGCTTATACATGCACCCATTAAACGGCACAGCTCAAACAAGCATTCACAATCGAACTTAAGCAAATGATAAGGCTTAGACTAGCTTTACACAACACTTCACCGGCGATGAATGTTAAAAGCATGAGCTAGGAGTTAATCAAATATTCAACACATACATTACATCAAATATCTTCTAATCTACATCTAATCTAATTGAAACATCTCTCCACTTCATCAAAGTACAAGAAACCATGTGATTCCACAAGACAACACTTAAACACCAAATGAATTCCAATGTCTTTGCATTAATCTTGAGAAATATTTACAACAACTTCAAGCACTCTCAGAGAATTTCGAGAGTCTCTTCTATTCTACTCCTACTAGTCTAATCTCTAATCTACTACTTTACAAATGAGGCAACAAGGCCTTTATATAGAGGTCCAGAATACAACGAATGGCTAGGATCATTTCATGTAGCCAAGGGCCTAGATCGTGCCACCTCAATAGATAGTTACAACAACTTGCTATTTTTAGTACAAAATAGAGGCAATGAAGGCACATTTTCCAATGTGATAAGGATAAGATGAAATCATTTAAAGCATCTTCCACATAGGTGTCCCTTTGGCTTCTTTTATTAAATGATACATTGAATGCAGTCATATGATGTGGCTGATTATGATTGGATGATAATAGGTACTTGCCACATAGATGCCACCTCAGCATATCTTGTGGATTTCAATTGTTAATTCAATATGCTTTTGGGCACATTCCCCAAATTGTATCATCTATATGATATCTTCAATGTGATTGCTTTAATGATGAACACTTGAGATGTATCTTGTTGATCTTGCCTTGTTGACTGGATAAGTATGATACATGTTGCTTCATTTGACTAACACTGTGATGTCCCTTCTTGTAGGTAGGTTGATATTGATCTTCTTCGATGCATCTTCATGAAGAGTAGATGATGATGCTTCATTCATGTAAGAGTAGATGATCTCTCTTGGACTTGAAGGTTGAATAGAACTTGACTTGAAGCTTGGATGGATGAATGTCTTCGAACATGATCCTATTGAAGATGAAGTATACTTGAACTTGATGTGATCTAACATGATGTCATTGATGTTTCCTCTACAATTTGAAGGTGACTCAGGTGCTTGTCTTTCAGATGATTCCTTGGCTTCACCAACGCTCCTTCTCTCAATGATGCAACTTGATGATGATCTTGAAGTGATCTCCAAAGGTGGCTAGCATGATGCTTCTTCTTGCAATGACAATTTCTTGACTTCACTCCTTGGATGAAGGTGACCCCAGGCTTCTCGCTTGAAGGTGACTCCTTGAACAACTCCTTAGCTTTGTTGATGTTCCTATAAGACAAGAGAAACAATATTAATCACTTTATAACAAAGGAAACACTTTAAACATGTAAATAACCCTTCTTCAAACTTAGGCGCATATACAGGTGAAAAGAGGAGGAAAGAGCGCCTAACACAAGTTAGTCCCACATTCATGACTTAAAATGATTTCAAACAATTGTAAGGGCTTAAAGAAGTCAATCTCACTTAAGAGGTTCATTCAAAAGGTGTCTTTCAATGCAATTTTTCCCTTAGGTGCCAAAATGAGGTGATTTTGGTGGAAAGTAGCGCCTAACTTCATGACTTGATTCAACATGTTTCATACTTTCTAACACTTGGAGATGACTTAGAATGACTTCTATCATCTAGGCATTCATTACCAAAAGGTCACTTCATGCATTCTCCTTTGAGGCGCCTACTTCAAAAGGTCAATTGATGTGATTCTTCCCAGGGCGCCAATTCAGTTAGTATGAAGGTGCAAGGGTGCCTTGGTCAATTCGGACTCTATTTTGTCATTCAAGAAGATTCTCCACTCAAACAACATCAATTACTTCATTAGCATTTCATTTCATATCATAGAAGCATGTTTTAAGCATTCAATCCTTCTCTAGGTCTAGGCGCTCATGATGGTAGGAAATTACATGAAGGGTGCCTAACTCCATTTACCCTTGCATTTGACATTTTATAACTTCAATTGACTGGGATCAACTTATAAGGGCTCAACTCTTCAAGTGCTCAGTCAATGATGCAACTTAGGCTCTTTTCTTCCTAGGCACTCAATTAATGATGCCACTAGATACAACTTACTCCTAGGCACCCATCTAGGTTCAAGGAATCATGCTTGTTTAGCTAAGGCGCTAGAACTAAGTTATCTATATATGGATTGGCGCCTAGCTATGTTTACCTATTTTCTTGAAGTTTTGAGGCTCTCAACCCATGAAACATGCCTTAGAAGGCTTCTCTCTCTCAAGCGCCCACTTTAAAGATGTCTTTGGATGCAATTTCAATGAGAAACCTCCAAGACTTGTCATTGTAAGTTACTTTCCACTAAAGCGCCAAAGCAAGATTCTTTTGAAGGCAAAGGGCGCCTAAGGTTCAAGAGATGATTATCTAGTTCAGTTTGGAGGTTTCAACTTAACACAAAGGTATCTAGAGGGTTCTCCACCTTAGACAACATTAAATTTCACATTCTCATGCCTCCCCATGGCTTAGGCGCCATTTGTCATTGATTTAAACCTCATCCAATATCAAGGCACCTAAAATGACAAGCGCAACAAGGAATGGGCGCCTAAACTCATTCACTTCAACTCAAGGCACAATTTGATGATCATTTGGACATAGAAAGGGCGCCTAGACTCTTGAATCATTCCTTTATCAACTTTTGATGTTTAAGGTCTTTTATTATCAATTTCAATCAAGGCGCCATCTTTTGGAGTGGTTGAAAGTTTATTGTTCTCTAGGCGCACATACAAGTCTCCACCTAAGGCATGCTTTTGGGTCTCTACAGGTGGGAAAATTGCGCCCAAGTACTAGAGCAAATTCGCGCCCAAAACCAAAAGTCTCCGAGGACAGGTATATTGAAAAATATATTTAAGTATATACTTTAAATATTTTTCAATATACCTTTCAGCATGTTTGAGATAGGTCTCGAATCCACCAGATTTAACATGTAGATTATAGAATTTGGAGGATCCACCAGATTTCAGACTTAGACAATTTTTCAATGTTTCAAGATTTCAAGCTACCAGACTTAGTCATTTTCAAGATCTCAAACATACATCAGGAATTTCATACTCTTTCTTCCTAAGGCACAACTTGGAGTTAGTTTAAACATCTCTTTCATGCTAAGGCGCCAAAATGAGGTAGTTCAATGCATGAAGGGCGCCTAGACTTGAATTTGCTCATTCTTGACATCCTTAAGGCTCTTCAACACTCTTCAACACTTGATTATACCCCTGTGAGACCACCTCATCCTTAGGCGCTATCTATCATTGATTTAAACTTCATCCCACATCAAGGCGCCCAAAAATGGTGGGTACACATGCAAAATGTGTCTAGACTTGAGGGATGAACTGGCGCCTAACTTAAGTTGTCCTTTTTTTGTCAAATTTTCAATGCCTAAAGTCTTTTGGCAACTTTTTCCATCAAGGCGCCTTGATCCTCACTTCTCCTTGCTCAAGGTGCAATATTGAGTTTGTTTGAACGAGGAAAGGCGCCCTTTGCTCTAGGCAGAATTTTGAGTTTGTGCAAGTTGGAGAAATGCGCCTATGATCCTAGAGCAAATTCGCGCCCAGAACTGAAAGTCCCCGAGGTAAGGTATATTGAAAAATATATTTAAGTATATTATACTTTAAATATTTTCAATATACCTTTCAGGATGTTTGAGATAGGTCTCAGATCCACCGGATTTAACATGCATATTCTAGATTTTTGAGGATCCACCAGATTTCAAACTTAGCCAATTTTCAAGATCTTCAGGATCAGGATACCAGACTTAGTCATTTTCAGGATCTCAAACATCAGGATCAGGTCATCAAGGGACTACAGGACTCAAACACCACTGACTTCATCGTGAAATAGCTCTTAAGACATCATCAAAACTTCATGCAAAGCATCAAAACTCAAAAAAAGGGGGGGTCCCCAATTTGCAATGGGGCGATGTGTGATTAGGTCACAACAAGTATCTGTCAAACATGTAATACATCTCCATTCCATAGCACTTGTTTATATAACAAATACAAGGCAAAAATGGCTCCACATTGAGATGGGTGTCCAACATGGCCTCATGGCCCAAAACCCATGCCTATGGACACTTGTCCAACTTTGTAGGATGTTCCTGACACTTGTCAAGTCACCCCATCCCAAAGAGGTCGCCTATTTCCAAAATGGGCTATGACAAATGCTCTTACGACTCTTACAACCGTCATAGAATCTGTCATACACAGGCTATAAATAGCATATTCTCTTACAACATGTCATAGTCCACCTTGGGGCGCCCAAAGATGTCTTTTTCAAAGATGCTTCATGACACATGTCCATACCTGTCATAGGATCTTCTATTTCCGACTCTTACATATCATAACTTCGTCATAGGAATCCGTCATGACCGCTACGGTCAATATTCCCTTACACAACATCCAAGATGCCGACACATGGCAAAATATTCCTACCACTAAGTGGGATGCCTATCTCCTCATGTGAGGGCAAAATTACATGTGGTCATATGCCATGTAGGATGACACATCACCGTGCCAACTCCCACAATATGACAACATAGGATTTGCATCCAATTAATACAACAGGCAATAAATGAATAAATACAATGTAAAAATACAAGGAATTACCAAGGTTGAAACACCTTAATTCCCAACATTCTCCCACTTGTCGAACACCTTGTAAGAGCCAATAGAATCAACAAGATTTAACTGCTATAGGCCGAGAGCCCATAGACTCCGAACACCATCTGAACTTCTCTGTGCCCACTAGCTTCGTCAATGCATCTGCAACATTCTTCAAAGTATCTACCTTCTCCAAATTTACCTTCCCATCCTCTACCATGTCTCGCACGAAGTGAAATTGCACATCAATATGCTTTGTTCTAGCATGGAAAGTCGGATTCTTCGCAAGGCAAATCGCACTCTGACTATCACAACTGATCGTAATCTGTCCTACATCAACACCAATATCTAAACACAATCTCTTAAGCCAAATGGCTTCCTTACAAGCATGACTTGCAGCCATGTACTCAGCTTCTGTAGTGGACAAAGCAACCACAGGTTGTCGCTTACTCATCCAACTAATTGCACCACCAAACATAGTGAACACATAGGCACTGGTGGGTCTCCTGCTGTCAATGTCACCTGCCCAATCAGAATCCACAAATCCACAAATACAAACTGAATGCGGAGGTCCTGTAACATTGCCATGATAGCAAATGGAATACTCGAAAGTACCCCTCAAATATCTGAACACTTGCTTAACTGCATCCCAATGTACCCATCCAGGATTAGCCATAAATCGACTAAGGACTCCCACTGCTTGGGCAATGTCTAGTCTTGTGCAGACCATGGCATACATCAAACTGCCAACAACAATAGCATAAGGTATCCTGCCCATGCCCTCCACCTCACTAGGAGATTTTGGACAATCACTAACAAACAACTTTGTCCCTAATGAAACAGGAACACACAATGGTCTACAATCTGCCATGCTGAACCTATCCAACACGGTCTTTACATACTTACTCTGGCTTAACCAAAGTTTTCTGTTAGCTCTGTCTCTTCTAATTTCCATCCCCAGAATGTATCTGGCTGCACCAAGATTTTTCATCTCAAACTGTGCTGATAACTGAGACTTCAAATCAAAAATCATATTCTTACCATTCCCAATCAACAACATATCGTCAACATACAATGCAATAATGAGAATGCGATCATTGTCAAATTTGTAATACACACAATGATCTGATTTCGATCTTAGATATGCAATTGACAACACAAAGGCATCAAACTTCAAGTACCACATCCTAGGAGACTGCTTCAAACCATACAAAGACTTCTTAAGCTTGCAAACCAAATTTTCTTTACCTTTCTCTATGTAATGCTCTGGCTGTGACATGTAGATTTCTTCCTCCAAATCACCATGAAGGAAAGTTGTCTTCACATCCATTTGTTCTACCTCTAAGTCATAAGCAGCTGCAAGAGATAACAGGAATCGAATGGATGTCATCTTTGCAACGGGAGAGAAAATTTCACCATAATCAATTCCCTCCACTTGTGAGTACCCCTTCGCAACCAATCTAGCCTTGTACTTTTCAACACTGCCATCTGCACCGAATTTCTTCTTGAACACCCATTTGCAACCAACGGGTTTCCGTCCATCAGGCAAAGGCACCAAGTCCCATGTTTTATTCTTTTCCAAAGAAGCCATCTCATCTTCCATGGCCTTCTTCCAGGAACCTGCATCTTTCATGCCCATAGCCTCTTTCACAGTTCTAGGCTCATCAGTGTTAGTACATAAAGCAAAAGCACAACTAGAATCAAGTAATGAATAACCAAACCTATCAGGTTGCTTTCTTATTTGTGTAGACCTCCTCAATGGCTGAGGTTGAGGTTCTTCTTCTTTTGAACTTTCAAAGTTGCTAGAGCTCTCTCATCATCAGGTCTCACTGGGTCTGTCTGTTCAGTCTTCTCAGGGGTAGAAGGAAATTGAACCGCATCTTCTTTCTTTTTTGTCTGTTCTAGCTGTAGAACAACGGAAGGTGTTAGCTCTCTGAAGATAACACCTCTGCTATACAACACTTTTTCAGCCACAGGATCCCAAAGCTTGTATCCTTTCACACCGACACCATAGCCAATGACACTACACTTAACAGCCTTGTTCTCCAATTTAGACCGTTTCTCCCTAGGCACATGTGCATATGCCTCACAACCAAAAACACAAAGATGTCTAACTGAAAGCTTCTTACCAGACCACACCTCCATAGGTGTCTTACCAACAAGAGCTGATGTAGGAGATCTGTTTACCAGATAGCAAGCAGTGGCTAAGCTTCAGCCCAAAACTTTTGTTCGAGGCTTGCTCCACTACGCATACTCCTAGCCTTCTCTATCAGTGTCCTGTTCATCCTCTCTGCAACTCCATTTTACTGCGGGGTGTATGGAGTTGTCTTGTACCTTTCAATCCCTTGCTCTTTACAGAACTTATCGAACTCTGTCGAACAAAACTCACCACCGTTATCAGTTCTCAAACACTTAATCTTTTTACTAGTCTGATTTTCAGCAAAGGCTTTAAACTCCTTAAATCAACTAAAGACTTCAATCTTTCTTCTGATAAAATAAACCCATGTCCTATAATCATCTATAAAAGATACAAAATATACAGATTTTGAAATCGAAGGAACATTAACAGGACCAAACACATCAGAATGAATAAGATCCAATACACCAAAAGACTTGTGAGAACTAGAGTAAAACTGAACATGGTTTTGCTTTCCATAAATGCAATGTTTGCAAAAGTCGAACTTGAGATTACAATCATTTAACCCCTCAATGAGGTTTTTATTTTTCAGGGTACGCAGACCCTTCTCACCAATGTTGCCACATCTCAAATGCCATAACATAGTATTTTCAGCAAGAAGTTTAACTTCCAAAGCATGTGCCCTACCATCAAAACCAGTTACAACAGATTTCTTCACTGCTCGTTCAGATGGTGGGGATGAAGTGACTGCAGCTCTTTTCTTCGAGTCAAAAGAACTATTGCACTGTGCAGTGCATGCCTCCAGCTGAAACAGAGTACCTCTCCGAGTACCCTTCGCAAGCACCATAGATCCTCTAGTCATCTTGCATCCATCCTTCGAAAAGACAACCTGCACACCTACATCATTCAACATACTTACAGAAAGCAGGTTCCGTGCTAGGCATGGGATGTGCATAACCCCAGTGATCCCCTTCACTCGTCCATCAGGGAATCAGATTGAGACTCTTCCACAACCAACAATCTTCAGATGAGAATCGTCACTCAGGTACACTCTTCCACCATCAAACTCTTCATATTTTGTAAACCAGTCTCGATGCGAGGTCATGTGGAATGATGCACCAGAATCAATCAACCACACATCATCAGATGCATGGGTGGCCAGGCCTGCGATGAAGTCATCACCATCATCTTTTTCTTCTCCTCTTTGCATTCCTTTCGGAAACGCCTGATTTTGCCACAGTTCCAACAGAGAGCCTTGGAGTTTCTAGGAGATTTGGATCTCCCACAGGATTTGGATCTGCCCTTCTCAGTTTTCTTGTCCTTCTTTTTCCCTTTCTCCTTGGGTCTTCCACGAACCGCAAGAGCCTCTTTCGCTGCCTCATAAGACTTTCTCCGCATCTCTTCAGATAACAGAGAAGATACCACTTCATCCATTGTGAAAGTGGATGTGGTGCTTCCAATAGCCTTCACAAGATGATCCCACGAGTCCGGCAAAGAACAAAGCAAGGTCATACAACGATCCTCCTCCTCCATCTTCACACCAACTGATGTCAATTGAGCAATTAACATGTTGAAAGCATTCACGTGATCTGCAATAGATCCTCCATCCTCCATCTTCAAAGAGCACTACTTCTTTCTCAGAAAATGTTTGTTCACCAGGGATTTAGCCTGATAAACATCACCCAACTTCTTCCAAAGGTCTTTTGTGTTTTTCTCCTCATGGACATTTAACAGGACAGAATCAGCTAAACTGAGTCTTATGAGACCCTTAGCTTTCCGATCTTTGAGATCCCAATCAGCTTGTGCCATAGCAATTGGTTTTACACCGGATACAATTTCCCATAGGTCACGATCAACAAGCATGTCCTCCATCTTAAGTTTCCACAACTCAAAATTAGTGCAATTGAATTTCTCCACCTCTATTCTTCCGGATGTAACCTGCCATCTCCTTCTTGCAACAAGATACAGAATACTCTGCACAAAACTCCCACTCAACCTAAGATTAGCTCAAACAACCCCTACCCAACAACTAGGACCAAAGGTGATCAAGCTCTAATACCAACTGAAAGGAAGTTAGGTGTGCGGAAATCGCTTCCTACACTAATCTAATGAGGGGAGGAGAGTGCAAATTCAATTTTATCCTTACAATTACAGATTATGTTAACCCACTAACAGAGATATTGCACCAAACACATACACAAGAAAGTGAGACACAAAAAGAGAGACATAAGATATACGTGGGGAAAACCCTTACTGGTGAAAAACCCCACACTCCAGAACACAGCTCAAATGTATTACGTAAACAATGAAGGTTACAATACAGTCACAGAGCCAATGCTCTTGCAAGAGTCTTCGACACTCATATCTGGAGATAATCTGGCAACATAACAGTACCTGTCAAACCTATAATACATCTCTCCAAAGCACCTATTTATATAACAAATACAAGGCAAAAATGGCTCCACATTGAGATGGGCGTCCAACATGGCCTCATGGCCCAAAACCCACACCTATGGACACTTGTCCAACTTTGTAGGATGTTCCTGACACTTGTCAAGTCACCCCATCCCAAGGAGGTCGCCTATTTCCAAAATGGGCTATGACAGATACTCTTACGACTCTTACAACCGTCATAGAATCTGTCATAACTTACAGTTGTAAGAGAATCTATCATACACAGGCTATAAATAGCATATTCTCTTACAACATGTCATAGTCCACCTTGGGGCGCCCAAAGATGCCTTTTTCAAAGATGTTTCATGACACATGTCCATACCTGTCATAGGATCTTCTATTTCCGACTCTTACATGTCATAACTTCGTCATAGGAATCTGTCATGGCCATTACGATCAATATTCCCTTACACAACATCCAAGATGTTGACACATGGCAAAATATTCCTACCACTAAGTGGGACGCTTATCTCATGTGAGGACAAAATTACATGTGGTCATATGCCATGTAGGATGACACATCACCGTGCCAACTCCCACAATATGACAACATAGGATTTGCATCCAATTAATACAATAGGCAATAAATGAATAAATACAAGGAATTACCAAGGTTGAGACACCTTAATTCCCAACAAAAACTTATCTCTCATACATTCTTATAAACGGATTGCCTTCTTATATATGTCTTCGTCTTCATAAAGTCGGCCCATCAATAGTCTTCTAATTGTAAAACACACAAATATCAAGTTTAAGCATGCTTAAACTCCAATGTGATCCATTATTCTTCTTTATCAACCTTTGTTCAACAACTGATCCAATTCGCCTTAGATATGCCACTTACCGACTTTAATGACATCAAGAACAACATTTCAAACAATCTCTTTTAATGATATTCCCTTGCATTGCTATGTTGACATCAATGACAACCATTTCCTATACTCTCGTATGTACATTAATGATAACAACCATGACTACCTTCTTGACATCAATGACAATATGTCCAACACCTTCATCTTAGCATCCAATGCCTTGGTGCCACTCACAGCCCTTTGTTCATGATTTTGGCTAAGTCTTAAGTCCTCCTAAAGGCCTTCAATGTTCCATTCAACAATTTCAAAGACATCTTTCTTCATGAGCATCCTGTACACATGGGCCTTGCTCCTCTCTTCTGATTGGCTTCATAATCTTCTTCGTCCTTATGGTGACTCAACAAGCTAAAGTTCCCATGAGTCGTTCATCATTTGATCCAATGATATGGCTAGCTTCTTTTTGGAGTCACTAAGGTCACGACAAGTCCCACCTCTTCTTTTGTCCCTTTCTCCTTTTGAAGGTTTATCCTAACTACAGCCATGCTAGCATACACTAGGATATGCTAGTTGTTGATCCACGATAGCATCCAACAATGTGGCCTTCTTCGCATCACCTCCTCCATGCACTACTGTGCCAATCCCCACAATGGGCCCCACTCCAATCTGCCTCCTCTCTTTAGGAAATTGTTGAAGTTCCTACCATGTTAGTATCTTTCCATTTGCGTCAACCATCGATGCAAAAAGTGATCCAACAATCTGAAGCTCCTCAAGCCCCCCTTCGTCAAATAAAACTGAACCTCCTCAACGATCTTCACACGGATGATATCTACCCTCTTGGTAGCATCAACATTGTTCTTCCTTGCACCAAGTGTGTTTGACCCTTAATCAAATGATACCAATCCAATGTGGCACTTCTTGTCTCATGTTCTGCATGCATCTTCACTACTCCAATGGCCATTGATTGCAAGCCACCACCCAATATTCATTGTGGTTGGTTGTGATTCAATCTCCGTTGAATTTCACGAGCACTCTACACTAAAAGATAACAAGTGTTGCATGCCACAATTGCTTATCTTGAACATTCCTTTATTGTATACCTCAAAACCCAAAAAGAATCAAATCTAAGTTCAAAATGGTTTGTAAGTTATGGCTAAAACAAAAATCTTGGCCCAAATCGTAGCTCTGGTACCACTTGATATAATATTTCTTGGAAATAAATGCAAATACCAATAAAATCGCAGACCACTTCGAGGGGGTGACCTCCAATGATCAGAAAAATAATATATGAATTCGGTATTAGAAGTTATGATGGTTTGGGAGAGCCTTTCTCTTCCTTGTTTATATCCATAACTATGTAAGGACACACCTCTTCATCCTAACTAAGTTAGCTTAAGGGATAACTAAAACTAATAAATGAAATTATTAAGGTTAAGCAAGCCACAAGTGCTTATCCTTATTATAATTACGAATATAGAATATTAGGATCATAACATTGTTCCGACACAAGTGCAATGTCCTCCCCTTAACCTAATACCTACTCCCTCCACCCCTAGGGAGGCGTCCTCTTCTAGCTCCAAGAGTATAGAATTTCATAAGACCTTGCTAGAGACGATGTGAGGTATCTCTAACAAGTTGACCACTATGGAGAGGCAGCAAAGTCAACAATCCTCAAGATATCAAGTGAGCAACCATCAAGGCTACTAGCTGAATTATCAATCATCTCAACGACATGCTCAACTTGATCCCCCTCCTTATCCTCATTTAAACCCACCTCTGCCAAGAAATAACTTTGCCACTCTAAAGTCATTGTATCAATCCCATTGCAGAACATGATGACAAAAGGAAACTCCAATTCCTGAGTATTGGTGCACCCATTGCAATGTCAAATATTATCCAATCACCTATGCATAGTACCAAGATCACCTGGCTATGCTTCAAGGGCTATTGCTATGTACGACCCTAGCTACTCTGTCTCGACAAAGGAATCTCCTAAAGAGCCCCCTAGCGCCTCTAATGCAGCTCTAATGAACTTTGTAACTGACGAAGTTCCTAGGTCGAGCAGGAGTATGTTTGTCAACGAACCTTCCCACAAACACTTTTATGTGAGCCAATGGGATTTCCCAATAGCATTTCTACTTCATCACAATTTGCAAAAGTAGGATCCAAGGTGCCTGAAAGTTCAAAGGTAGTTTCTCCACCTCCCCTTTAAGTGACACTAAAGGTTACAACTCAAGCAATCCCTATCCAGAAGGTCACTTCTACTTAAACCACCCAACATCCAAGCTTTGGTCCCCGCCTAAGGCTGCTACCCATGTTCTACTTCCCCTCTTGAAAAGACCTCGGGGAGTCCACACAAGTAATGTGCCTGCCAACTCTCAACCTATAATGTTCCTAATTCTATGTATGCACGCATCTAAGTCACTTTCTAGCCTTGGGCGGGATTTCAAACTTTCTCATATTGTCATGCCTCTCTTTTTCCCAGCCGGTATCATATCACATCCCCAAACTTTGACTATGCTTTACTTTTACTAGCATGTAATTAGTAGATAAATTTTCATGGATTAATGATTTGACGTTTTGCAACTTCAAATCAAACTTAAATTAATGCATACAACAGCCCATAAATCATGTCAAAACATCATAATATCATTGCCAATATGTTCACCAATAAAATACTTGAATTTCACAACCAAATACGCAATGAATCCACTTCAATTTGCAACCACAAATGACTGAAAACTAAATCAGAAGTCTGCTGCTATAAAAATCAGAATATGACAAGACTTCAATTACATCAATTGTCTTGGGCAAACATGACAAACATGCCCAGCAATAAGCTGCCCTAAACCCTAAGGTTGTACATACCAAAAACAATGCAAAATGACCTCCAAAGTGTTAGCAAAGTCCTCCAATGAGTGCTGCTCCAATTAGGGCATGAAACCCTAACCCTAGAACCTTCAATCATCAAAGAATTCTGCTCCAAACTAGGGCGCTCAGGTCTGCTGCTCCAAAAAGTGTGATCAATGATGCCACGGATGCCAACAAACCACCACAAAATGATCCTCCAATGATGGTGCTCCAAAGAGGGATGAAACCCGAAGCAATGTGATGCTCACGCCAAGGAATTAGGGTGAAATCAGACCTGCACATCTGCTCCTATAGAATTCTGCTCTGCCCTAACCCTAATCAGCAATGACAAACTATAACTTCGCCTCCAAGAATGCAATCAACATTCCTCCAAGGTGGCATTCCAAATCTAGGTCAAACCCTAGTCAAAGATGCAACAATCCACTCCAAGCGAAGCCTCAAAGATGATTTCCAATTCTGATTTAGCAATCTACTCTTCTCCACAAATTATCAGTGAAGCACAAGTGAACTTCCGTCACGGAATCCTCCAAAGGAAAAGCTAGTGTTTCGTCCAACTCTTCCCAAGAACTCAAGGTTTTCGTCTCAATTCCTTCTCCAAGAGATAAACTCCAAATGATGTGTGATTGAGTGAATGATTGATGATCCAAATGCCAAAAATTGACCTCATATAAATACATTTTATGTCTCCTTCATGAGCTGGCCAACTGTAAGACCTTATTATGAAAGATTGAATATGTAACCAAATTTAGATAAGAAGTATTGCACAATATCACACCAAAGTCAAATTTCAATCACATATAAATGAAACTACCAATCTCCTTTGCACATATCATTGATAGGAAATGAAATAACATCAATTACACACTGCTGTTACAAAATATCAGTCACTGTTGTAAACATATCAGACCTCAAATATGCATGAAATCGAGGTACAATTGCATCCAAATTCACTACAACTATTGTCCACTCAATGAAGAATGAATGGCTAATGATTTCAGCCAATGATAACCCATAAAATGTCCATATATTTCACTGTTTAATTGACTGATATGACTGATCAGAACTCTGTTATAATGCTGTGAGTGAACAGCCAATGATAGAAGAGAGAAATCTTGCAACCCAAGCCTTCAAATACCCTAATTTGCAAATCGGTAGGGCTGTTTTGGCTTCCAAATGAACCTTGACATCATATATCTTCAATTCCACTTGTAATTCAGACTTTGTTGAACCTGTATGTAGCTGGAACAGACCTGTAGTTGATTGCAATATGCCCAGATTTCATGAAAATGCCAAATCCTTGCCTCCAAATGCAATCGATGTACTCCTTAGTGTGCCAAATGTCTTCTAAATGCCTCCAATGCTCATAAAAACATTGTATAACAAATAATTAGATGACTGTAATGAAAAATTAGTCACTATGTCATGCCCATAACTCCATCAAATGCTCATAAACTACCTTGGTCTGACTCCATCATGACCAAGGGTTTAATTATCAATGATTCTTCACTTCAAATCACTCAAGAACAACCTGCAAATGAAGCACAAATAGTGAATTCTGTATGAAATCACTTCTCAACTAGTATGGGGTCATCACCATACATAAACAAGAGGTCATCACCTTGCCAATAAACTGAAAATCGGAATTCTCAGCTCAAAATAAAAGAGATAGAAAACATACCAATGCATCAAAAGTGCCAAATTGAAGTCCAAGTCTTCTATTTAAACTCTCCAAGCATGGACGTCCCTCTTATTTGGTGTTTTGGATTGAAGTTTGAAATCCACCAATGATGATCGCTTGACTTGAACATTTGTAAATGAATTACAATCTAAACTCATTCATTTAAAACAATCTTCAATTATTTTAAATGAATGACATCTCCTTCATATACATCGATCCACTATCTCCTTGCTTGGCGGCGGTTGCTTGCATGCAATCATTTAATATTTTATTTTGCAATGAAATCCTTGGCTTGAGCGAATATCTTCAAAGGAGGCATTAGCATTCAAAATCCCAATCGCTCCAATGCAACTATTAAATAAATCAACTTTGCATTTAAAATTGTCTTCCATCGATCCTATACTTGGGCGATTGCATTGAATTTGCTTACAAATATTTTAAATGCTTTTATCTTGCCAAAGCTCCAATTGTTGGCTCTATCTTGGGCGAATGATACCCCTCAAAGCGTCGACCCCATCCTTTGGCACATAATCCAATGTGAATTGCATTCTCTAATGTGAATCGATCAACTCCTAGTAGTCGTCGGCTCCTTGAGCAATGCATAAAACAAACTTTATTCAATGATCCTCATGAAATGTGCCAATCAATCCATGTTCCTTGCTATTTGAATTTGGTTTGGACCTATATCTCCCTTGGGTGAATACCCTTATTCCACATAAGCTCCATAAAATAGATTAGAGAAAATGTAATTAAATATTTCATTTTCCCTCTTATTCAAACATTTGAAAATTCAAATCAAACAATTGAAAATACAATTTCAATATTGCATTTCCCATATAGCCCAAAAACACACTAGTTGATCCAACTTTCCGATTCTCCATGCATAGAACAAAGTCAACTAGCAAATCATACTTAGCTCAAAAAATGGGGACATTACACCAACTTAGTCAGAAATATAACGATTTTATGATCTTTTTCCTCTCAAGGCCGACCTCATATGCCTTATGGGCGCCCACATGACTCCGGCCGACCCAGGGCATATGTTTTCATTTATTTAGAGATTGTTTTCTCCACCAAACAGGCCAACCCAACATGATACTCTCTAGGCACCAAAAATCCAAATTAAGATATGAATTTTTAACTTCTTCATTTTCTCCAAGCTATCTCCCGCCAAGCGCCAAGGAAAAGATATTATTTTATTCTTGGTTTCTTCTTCAAAGGTCGTCCATATCCATGATGCATCAAATAAGTCCTCTCTCCAAGGGGGCGTGGCATCCACGTCAAACAAGTTAGCAAAATCATCACCTAGAACCATCTCTCCAACATGACAAGTTTCCACACTCAACTCTTCAAAATGATTCGCTCCCAAGGAAAGAAAAAGATTAAATGAAAAGGATCACATCAATATCATCATAAAAATACACCAAGGCATCTCCAAACCTTAATTCTCCTTCCAAAAAATCCTGTAGGGTGAAAACGAACCCCTCTGCTCTCCAAAGGTGCCACTCCGAAAATGGGGACATTAGACGTTTAAGGAAAATGTCAGGATAAAACAATGATTTCATGAGTTATTATTAAATGCATAGAATTTGGCATGTGATTAAATGTTATTGAGATCATAGTAGAAAAAATCGCCAAAAAATCAGCTGACTCGCGAGTACACGCGAGGTTTTTCGGCTGGCGAGTTTTGCAGAGAATAACTCGTCCTGAGTTTTGCATAAAACTTGCCACGAGTTTAATGGTAAAACACGCGATTTTTTGCAATGACGCACGAGTTGCAGGGAGAAAAACGCGACCGTTAAAAAAGTATAAAAGCAAAGTCAAAAAGTTAAAACTTCAAAACCCTATTTCCATTCGCCAAAACGCCGATGCTGCTGCGAGTTGTAGTGAGAAAACCCCAACGCCGCCGCCCCCTAACCTAGCAAAACGACACGAGGATAACCGAATCAGAGGTAGGGTTTTTATAGACTGTATCATATGAAATTTTTTATTGACTATCATATGAAACGAAATTTAATTTTTTAGAATCGAAATTTTTAAAAGACTATCGTGTGATAGTTCATACGCCGTATGAAAGGAGAGATTTTGGACGAACTGTTTCTGTTTAAACTTTTAAAGTTTTAAACAATAAAATGTAAAAGACTATCGTATGAAAGGAGAGATTTTGACCGAACTGTCAAAATTTATATAGGATTATGATATTATATCATAATCCTATATAAATTTTGACAGTTCGTGCAAAATCTCTCCTTTCATACGATATTCTTTTAAAAATGTTGATTTTAAAATAAAATTTCTTTAATATTTATTAAAATTTAAAAGACTATTGTATGAAAGGAGAGATTTTGGACAAACTGTCAAAATTTATATAGGATTATGATATAATATTTTATCATCATAATCCTATATAAATTTTGACAGTTCATCCAAAATCTCTCCTTTCATACAATACAATCTTTTTAAATTTTAATATTTGGAAATTTGGAATATTGGATAAGGATTGTTTTATAATTTATTATTTAATACTTATGATATATTTCTATATATCATCATAATCCTATATAAATTTTGACAGTTCGTCCAAAATCTCTCCTTTCATATGATACAGTCCAAAATCTCTCCTTTCATATTGATATGATACAGTCCAAAATCTCTCCTTTCATATGATAGTCTTTTTAAAATTTGGATTGTTTTTTACAGCAAAAATGTCAAAATACAACTATACAACAGTCAACTATCAAATTTAAATTTTCAATTGAACTTTTTTTGTTGTCTCTCTTTTGATAGGTTATGGCTTCTGCAAATGGAATTGGATGTAGAAGAACCGGTGGCAAACCTAAGGACCCTTGCTGGAAACATGGGACACCAGGTCCAAAGCGAAGAGATGTCCTTTGTATCCATTGCACTAAACATATGTCCGGAGGCGTTAATCGACTTAAATACCACCTTGCACAGGTCCCTTGCAATGATGTTGAGATATGTGACAAAGCTCCTGTGGAGGTTCAGAGGGAGGCACATGTCCTCCTTATGGATTATCAACGAAAGAAAGAAGCTAAAAAGAGAGCAGTAGAGGCAATGGCAGCCCCAAACTGAGATTTGAGTTCTACAGGGTCAAATTATAGAAGTGTAACTGTAGAGGCCTCTTCTACGCCTTCCATTGGGCCACGGATACGACGATCAGACAAAGGGCTTGATAGCTTTTTTGTTCCTTGGAACACTCCTGGTGCGCAACCTTCATTGGATGGTCTTGCAAATACATGGAATAGAGAGGTGCATCATGAGGAGAAGTTGGCATGTGCACGATTTTGGTACTACAACAATATTCCCTTCAATGTCGCTTCGAGTCCTTATTGGGATCACTTGGTCACTGCATTGACTGTGGCAGGTAAGGGGTTCAAGGCTCCAAGTCGTCATGAGTTCAGTGGCCCATTATTGCAAGAGGAGGTCGAACACACACATCTATTAGTACAGGATCAGAAGAAAATTTGGGAAAGAAAAGGCTGCACTATTTTATCTGACGGATGGACAGATGCCAGGAAGAAGACTCTCATCAATTTTTTAGTGGCTTCAGTGGGGTAGCTAGTATTTTTAAAGTCAGTTGATGCCTCCAATCAAATAAAAAATGCAGAAACCTTGTGCAACTTGTTGGATGAGGTGGTGATGGAGGTGGCAGTGGAACATATCGTCCAAATAATGACTAACAATGCAGCTGCATATGTGGCAGCCGGTAGACTTCTAGAGGCGAGGTATCCAACAATTTTATGGAGCCCTTGTGCTACCCACTGTATTGACCTTCTTCTTGAGGACATTGGAAAAATAAGCTGGGTGAAGAATGTGGTTGAAGAGGCAAGAAATATCACAAAATATATCTACAACCACACATAGGTCCTAAATCTTATGAGAGAGTACACTAGTGGCAAGGAGCTCACACGATCAGGAGTCACACGCTTTGCCACTAATTTCCTTACCTTGCAGAGTATAGCAGCATTATTGCCGCACCTTAGGCACATGTTTGTGTGCAAAAGGTGGTTGGAGAGTCCTTATCATAGGACGCCGGAAGCAGAGAGGGTCGTGAAGGTAGTTTATGATGGTGACATGGAAAAAGTCATGGAGGAGATCATCAAGGTAAGTTTTCAAACAATAATTTTTATTAATTTTTTTATTTGCTAATGTTAAAATTTGTTGATTTTGTAAAAAAATTTATATTTATATTTGTTGAATTTCAATTAATATAATTCTCTAATTTTATTTTCATCCACTATTGATTTAGATGCCAGAACCATTGGTTAGGGTTCTACGATTGGTGGATGGGGATCAAAAGCCCATGGGGTATCTATATGAGGCCATGGATAAGGCCAAAGAGGCCATTCAGCATTTGTATGGGTCAAATAAAACAAAATATGAACCCATATGGCACATTATTGATCGAAGGTGGAATCGACAACTCCACCAACATATTCATGTTGTTGGTTACTATTTGAACCCCGCGTTTTTCTTCTCTTCATTCAAAGCAGATGCAGAGGTTAAGCTTGGCCTGAACACATGCATGGAGAGGTTGGTCTTTGATGATAACCTTCGAGACATCATACTCGATGAGTTACAAGCCTATAAGAATGCGGATGGGCCTTTCTTTTCTTCAAGGGATGCCATTCGTAGGATATCCACTCTGCAACTAGGTAAAAAACATATGTTTATTTTTCATTTACTATTTATTTTAATTTTTAAGTTTACTAAAATCCTTACAAAGTTAGAAATGTTATCCTTGCAGATTTATGGTGGGATGATTATGGTTCCTCAACGCCTAATCTTCAAAAGGTAGCCATCCGGATTTTATCCCAGCCTTGTAGTGCATCTGGTTGTGAGCGCAACTGGAGTGTTTTTGAGGCCATTCACACAAAGAAGCACAACAGGTTGACTCAAAAGCGCTTGAATGACCTTGTCTATATGCGGTACAACCTTCGGTTACATGAGAAGAAGGTAGAAGCCCAGAAATCATATTAGGCATTGGACCTTGACGACATTGATCCATATTCAGATTAGATTGCTAAGGATGTAGATGTTGATCCATCACGTGATGATGATATAGCTACTATGGAGAGGGATACAGCTGAATGGCAAGCGAATGTCGCAGCATATGAGAATTCAGAGACAGATTCAGATGATGATATTGATGTGCCATCAGAGCCGTGTTCCTCACATGTACTACTTGATCCTATAGATGAGGATCTTGTTGAGGATACCCCAACTATACCAGGCCCAGCCACTTCCGCACCACCCACAGAGAAACAAAATTCTTTTGAGCTTTAGTCGTAGAAGAAATTTATGATTTATATTTTCTAGTGATAATGGAACTCTTTTTTTGGTCTATGATATGTATTATCAAACTAGAATTTCATATGTATTTGAAGGTTGAACTCTTTTTTTTGTCTATGATATGTATTAAACTCTTAATATTGATTTATATATGAAGGAAATCAGGAATGCATTCTACAATTTCAGAAATGTGTGTTTTTTAAGAATATTTTTTTAAAATTATGCATTTTTAAGTTGTCTTCGACTTACCTAGTCAGAAATTGGGTCTTGAATGGACAGTTATTGATTTGTCAATAAGATCCATTAAACTTAAGTTTTGTTGAAAACTAAGTTAGGTCAGTATGCGGCCATCGACAAGAAATGGTCAATAATAGTTAAGCTATTTTATAACTTGAATTCATGATGGGCATGATAGTATGAAATTTTGTCTTTTGATGTTAGCGCAAGGCTGTGAGGGGGGAGAAAGCCTCAACCCCATTCTCACATCTTGTCGAATGATTTTCACCAACATCAATAAATGTGGTTTATACTAACATTATGATTATATATGTTTATTTATTTTATATTAACATAATGTATAAGTGAAACTTGTACGTTATAGACATGAGTTCATATGATGTCGTGATAAGCTTGCTTATGATTGCAAACCACTTCATTACATAGTGGTGCACAACTCCACGCTCCACGATAATGTGGAGAGAATGGAGAAGTTCTGTTTTTGCATGCTCCTTTTTGGAGATTTTATAGGGAAATTGGGTAGTTACTCCCACGAGTATGTGAAGTAATGGAGGAGAAGTAACTTTGAGGTGAGTAGTATGAGGGAGAACATATCACGAGTAGAAGGAAAAGAGCACAGGAAGCTCTGAAAAAGGAAAAGATTGTAAGCTCGACAGGAAAGTATGTGGCTGAACATTATACAAGTGTGTGTAAATATATGTACCGTTGTTGAAGCGATGTCTGAAACATGTTTTCATTTATCCTTAATGTCGTTGCATGTATACATTATGGGTGTTTACTATGTGCCTCAAAGGGCCAATAACATTATGATGTATCTTTTAATCTTGCTGTATTGGACCGATAACTGTACAACTTTAACAATATCTTTATCTATTTCCATGAGATCACTATCGACAATAACAGTTTTGTTGGATGCATCGATAATCATGGATTCTTCCTGTACGACTACTGTTAGTTTGATACAAACCCGTGTCTTAATACTTGTTGATGGAACCATGTTGAGTTAAAAAAAAGACTATTGTGTCTGTTAGTAGAACAGCAAGTCGAGACTCAGTCTGTCAAGTTTCTTGTTATGAAGTATTAGTTCTAAGATAAAATAACACTTATGTTGCATCTATCCATGATAGCTTTATTAGCCATTGGCAGATAGTATGATAGACAACAAAAGCCAACTGTGAATGATCATAAGTATCAACTATTACATTATTATTAATAACAATGGCTTGTTGTAGGCAGATAGGCCAAGATTGTTTAAATATGTATTCATTGTTGAGTAAATCTCATACAAACTGATAGGTAGGAGTTATCTAGGAAAGATATACTCATATAAGTGAAAAACTTGCTAAATCAATTGTCTTAGAGACTCTATGTATCGAGTGTAATTCAGAATGGTACTCGGGTTTTGATATAACCGAAGATAAACCATTATGGGACTGTGATAGGCATTTATTACCATTTTAAGAATTAATAGCCTCACGATGCTTTGGATTAAAATGACTTAACCTTTAGATTCAATGGGGATGAGATTAGAGATCATGGAATCTGTTAAGAGAAAATGATGACTATATTGTTCCCTTGTATTGTTTGGTCAACAGATAAGGTCGAGAAACCACAAAATGTTATGAAATTCTTTAAACTTACTAATAACGAGAGATTTAATGTTATCTTGCTTGATGGGTTAGAGAGGATAGTCTCTAAGGAATAACCCAAATATGCTTAGTAAACCTAAGATTCTCCGAATGGCTATATGGACAAGTATAACTAACGTCCTTTTAGTCGAGAAGGATTAATTGAAAATCCTTAGACCGAGACGAGTATCAAGAGAAGAAAGAAGCTTTTGATTTAAAGGTATATGCTAAGTTGATATTGGACTTCAAACCAAGATTATAAACTTATGAATCATCACTATAGAATGACAGGGAGTCATAGATCACTTGATTAAGATCCATGAGGATCACAGGGATTTGAAAATGATAAAAAGAGACTATAACAATACCCTACAAGGTTTTGGCAGTGATAACCCTAGACAATGGAAGGGAAAATTCCAGAAAAAACATAAGTAGGTTCACGTTCTCTTTGATGTTACTTCCCAAATTCATAATGCTTCGATAGGTTCCCTTAGGGTCTGTCAAGGCTGTTACACTGAGCAAAAAAAACCTAGAAGAAGACTGTATGATAGAAGGCCTTGTGAGAGGTTTATGAAGGTGTTTGGAAGCCTTCAACAGTCAAAGGAACCTTGCCATGATGTTCTCAAACATTCTCATCAGTTAGAAGCTCTTATATCAACCCTACAAAGCCTCTAAAAACAAGATCCACGAATCATTATACAGACTTGACTATCTAGCACTTTTTTAAGACATATATGGTTCCTAAACTTTTATATGGCACTTTTATAAGACATATCTCAACCTTTTTTTAAACACCTCACAGGCCTGCAAACTCTACTTTGATTTCACCATACCAAACCTCTGCCACTGTCTCTTTGGTAACCATTCTCTGTGTTATTCTTCTTCATGGCATCCTCTGCATGACTCTAAGATCTTGTAGGCCTACTTATGGTGATACAAACCCCATAACATTTAGCAGACCCCGATGGCTCTGTTTCTTTGATATCTCTGAAATTTCTCCTACAGTCCTTCAACTTGCGAGAGTTTGTTACATGATTTCCTATGACATTGGCTACCTTAGATTCTTTACGCACCCTTTTAGGATCTGCAAGTCTTTAAGAGACTTATTACAAAGACTACAAAGTCTTCAAGAGTTTGAAGTTAAAAGCACACGCCCTAATAGCATTGGACAACTCACACAAGATCTCCATCTTAATTGAACTCGGTGAGCAAACTTCTGTTAACTCATTACACACTGTCCTCTGCTAGCTCATTTTTTTCTTGTAGATGATAAAGGCCTTGTTACAGACCTCTGGTAGAGTTCTTTTGAAATATGAAGACTTTGGAAATCTCTGACAAGATTCTACAAAATATACTGACCTCTTGAATGCATGACCTGCTTCAGAAGTCCTTAGGGTCTCTGTAGTGATAATCTCCTTACTTCCAACTGTCTCCTTGCACACTGTCAAACAGCCTCCTGTCTTAGTTGTCTCTGCATGGTATTCTAATGCTATCTCTGTCAAAATATTCTTAACAACATTGTTTCTATCACTTGTCATACGGAGATATCCTTTGCCATCCCTCTATTTCTATGAAATATAGATCTTTGATAACCTCTGGAAACTCTTATCATAGTCACAAGTTTGTACAAGCTTCTACAAATTCCTACACGTTCATCTTTGGTTCTGTATATCACTTTGAAAACCCTGCAAGAGCTTGCTCATGTTGTGCAAGCAGAAACCGTAAGACCACCCTAAAAACAAAACCTAAAACTCTTTCTTTAACCTTTGAACTAACTCAACTCCTTATTTCCTCCGATCCATTTGATCACTTCTTTGCAAAAAATAAAAAGTCCTTCCAAGGTGAGTATGGGCTTCTTGGTAAAGTTAAGGTAAGTTTTGAAGAAAAATGTCTCTAAAGTGTGGTTTTTTGGTGATTTTAAAGCTGATTTTGGACCTTATAAAACATTTTCTATTCCTATGATAGAAACAAGACACGTGATACACCTTTGTACTAGGAAAACCTTCCCAAGACCTCTAGAACAAGACACAAAACCATACACTTAAGACTTCAAACATCTCAAAGACACTTCTAATGACCATTTGGGCCTAAAAGGCGCAAATAGGCAACAATAACCAATAATACATCAAAGGAACGTTAAAGCACGTGAGAGTAGAGAGGTATACGGCAATTAGGCAACACATGAAAAGGATTTGTCCTATCAACAACACTTGCTTAGAAAGAAATTAAAATTTCTTCCTATCAGAAGTTACGTCTTACAATAGCAACGAATGGGTAACAAAAGGAAATGGAAAATGAAAATGACCTTATTTCTCCCCGATAATTTATACGGTCAAAGCCAAAAATGTCACTGTTACAGCCATGTTAGGTGTTAGATGCAATAGTTCAATCGCAACGGCTTGACCCAGAAATGTGAATCAGAGGCATCGTATATACCGAATGTTGTGTTGTTTTAACTTTAAGTTTGCAAAATTTGTTTTGATTTATAAAACATGTGCATCACAATGACTTATTTTGAAATATAAGTCATAAAATGAAAATATTTTCCCCCATTTTTAACAAAATATTAAATATTTTCCAAATACTTTTGTTTTTCCAAAAACAGTTTTTCCTCCTAAAATTTTAAAGGTAACCATATTCCAAGAAAATGAAACTTATATTCAGAAAAAATGAAGCTTATTGAATTCCTTTGGTCGCTTGAAGATGCAGGGAAGGATCTAAAGAGAATCTTGGTTGGATTTCGAAGACTGAAAGCTCGATTTCTACAGGTCACAAATGTTAGGGCACAGAATTTTCGGATAGCGTGCAGATGTGGCACGCAATATGCAAAGGGCACACGATAGTCAGATGGAAACACACGTTAGAGAGTCAATTGTGCGCAAAGATTTGAAAGAAAATTGCAGTTTCCACCTAGCATATCATGCTTAGGAAGGCATTGTTGAAAAATGGATGCGATTTGATGAAAAGAGATGCAACTTTTGTAGTAAATTAACCTGGTTTTTTGCAAAATAATGTAGGTGCCCAGGTAATGCAGGTTAGGGCACATAGATAACTATAGGAAACACAAGATTTCTTGTGGGGGGCACAATTTTTACAAAGACCACCCAAGGATTGTTAAATAGACCACATGCTAGTTACATGATTTGTAGGCAAAATTGATGCAGAGATTCAAATAAGCATGGGGACACATAATACATGTATGCAAATATGAAAAACACGCTAGGACATACCAAATACTTCACAAAATAATGGACGTGCTTTGTTCTTGGATGCAATGTGTGGACTGTATTGCAAGTAGCGAGAGTATTTTTGAACCCTCAACCTTCCCTTTGATTCAAACCCTCATTCTTTCTTATGCTTGAATTCAAATGAGCACACATGAAAGGAAAAGACATTCATTGGAAAACTAAAACGAATTGAGGAATATTTTATTGCAACAATGGAGGATGAATAACCTGCTCTGATACCAATGTTGGCCCAAGAACAAAATGTAAATGAAAGATTAACAAAATGGAACGGACAGAGATGGAGAAGATGTTGTGTAATATCCCCAGTGGGATCTGCCCTAAAATTCTGATTTTTATTTTCTGAATTCTGCCCTGAATTTCCGCACTTTTGTTTTCTGCTGAAAACCTAGAATTCTGCTCTGATTTTCTGATTTTAAGTAAACAGGGACAGCGAACATTTATGCAACCAAATGTTCAAATGATAAAGCAATCATGAACCCTTATGATTATATCTTCAAGCATGAACTTATTCAACCATAAATAACATCAAGTTGTAAACATATACAAGAAACAAATCTGATTTTTGGGTTGTCCAATCTACTGCTATAAATCAGAATTCTGAATATGCAAATTACATCCAGGAACATAGGCCAATCATGCCCAAATAGAAATCAGATCTCTGCGGTTCCAAATCAGACCTATCAATAGGTTCGTACATATCAAAAGATGCACAATGGATGCTCCAATGCAAACCCTAGCTCGGTGAATTACATCAGCTAGGCAAAGATGTCAAAACACATACATATGATGATGAATGACACTCCAAAGACCTCTCCAAGGATGGTGCTTGCTGCTGCTATGAATTTGGGTTTTAGAAAACCCTAGACAATGCGGAAATCGCCTCCAAAAGAGCCAAATCACCTTCACCAAGATGGCGCTCTTAGTTAGGGCAATGCTCAATGCAAAACGAATATCAAATGCCACCAAAAGATGTTGCTCCCAAATCTGATCTTGAAATCCGAATTTGCAAATTTGCTCAAACCCTCCTTAAATCTCCAATGAAGTGCAAGTAGGTCTCCGTTATGAAACATTCACAAGATGAATTAGGTTTTCGTCCAATTCACCTAAAATCACGAGGGTTTTCGTCTTTGGATTCAAGCCCAACAAAGTTGCAGCTATATGAGATAAACTCAATATGAAAATAGGAAATGAATGTGTAATGTCCCCTTTTTGAGCTAAGTAACTTCAAGCTTGGAGAATGGAAAGCTAGAAAATAACTTAAAGCTTCGAGAATGGAAAATTGGTTTTTACTCGCAAAAATGATTTTTCCTTGGCAAAATGAAGTTTGGAGATGTTTTTTTATATTTTAATAATATTTGTGGAAAAATCAAAATTAATTAAATATTTAGCCAAGGAGAAAAACGAAAATTAATTAAATATTATGCCAGGTGGGAAGATGGAAAAATGACTTAAAGATGGAAAAATGGAATGTTGGAGTGAAGAATAAATTATAATATTTTATTATTAAAATATTATAATAAATCCCACAAAATCGGCGCTCAAGGAGGAAAAAGCAAAAATTATAAAATAATAATATTTTATTAATATTTTCTCTCTCCCAGTCGCCGCCCTCTTGGAGAAAACGAAAATAAATTAATAAATAATATTTGAGGTGGTTTCTTTGTCGGCTATGGACTTGAAAATATATTATATTTTAATGCAATTGGGCGCCCAAAGTGAAAAGCTTATAAGGAGGTCATTTGGCATCATTTTGCATCATTGATCATTTGGCTTTTGCACGATTTAGAGACTTTCTCTTGGTTGTAACAGAGTTTCAACGGTATATAAGGACGAAAACCCTTGGATAATAGTGGTTTGGACAAAAACTCAATCCACCATGGGAGATGGATTCACCTAGAATCCATTATTGAGCATATTGCAGGTTATTGAGGAGTTAAAGGCTTCAAATCGGCTAGGGTTTCAATGGAGTTTATTGGTTCAGCTAGGGTTTGAAGATATCAAGAATGTTGAAGGCTTTATTATTCCGATTTGAAGACAAGAAGAGGCAGATTTCACCATTTGGTTTCATGGCTATGATGTATTGATGATATTTCATGTTTTGGCAGCTTCATTGGAAGTGGAAACTCATATTTTGCATGCTGAATTTCATATCAGACCTCTGAAATTCACCTACAGGCTAAGATCCGTGCATTTCCAGCCACGGCATTGGAGATCGGTTGACATGTTTTTATCCTAGACCCTTAGCGCTTCAATTTGGCACCTATCACTAGGGTTTGGAGGCATATTTTGGTGGTTTTGGCTAGGGTTTCATGATCTAATTGCATATCAACAGCTACAGGATTATAATCAGACTTCTAAGGATTGACATTTGGCCTAGATCTTCATCGACATTCATCACTAATAAGTTGGTGTACGTTGTTGCATCATTGGAGACTCAATTGTACATCTTATTGATCATATTTGGACACTATTTGCATTCATATGCAAGTCTACTTTTTATATGAGACCATTATTGTTTGCAATCAGCCAACTACTATTCAATAAAGAGGCCAATCTTCTATCCTGGTATGTTCTATTATGTTTTGTGTTGATATTTGTTTGTATAAGTGAGCTGGTTATTTCATTTTCAATCATTATTTGGTGTTATTTCATTGTCATATTGCAACTTTTCCATCTACAAATCATATCAAACACATTGGTGAAAACAAAACATCAAAACCCTAAGCGAAACTTGAGAGAAACAAATCAAAAATTCTAGGACAGCAGGCTTATTTTCAGTTCAGATCTAGACAGGGTTCTTACAGAATGATATCATAAAATGCCACCAAAAGATCTTATATTTATACATGATTCTCTTTCCTTCTTCTAGGCCACCTAGCATGAAATTCCTATTCTTTTTATTAATTTTTATCTCCAAGTTTGGCCGACCCTCCTAGGATAAGTTAGGCGCTCAAATGACAAATTAAGATTTGTCCTTTGTGTTATTCCTTCCTTATGCCGACCTCCATTTGGGCACCCATACATGAGATAAAACATTATTTTATTTTATGCTTATTTACTCATCTTTCCAACCTCTAATTGGGTCGCTCTTCTATAGGGCAATTTATTTTATCAACATTGACTCCACCAAAAATACCACAGAATTATACCAAGTCATATTCCATCCTCGATTTGCCCTACAAAAATGGCCAAATGTGAAAACTTACCAATTAGGTCATCACTAGGTGATCACTCTGAAAATGGGGGCATTACAGTCCTCCCTTCCCGAAATTGCTTGCCCACAAGCAATTGCAAACCTATATCTTGCAAAATACTGTCAAGTGACAAGTATCTCCATCCAACCAAATATCATGTGATCACCCTACTCCTCAACCTATGGTTGTACCTCACAAGAAGAATATGAAGAATGATATGCAAAGTGAGCTCCGGTGGCAAAACTCGCCATACACACTTGAACTCAATTCGGCTCTATTTCCCAAATTCGGAAATCCTGCTCCTCCATGTGCCCTGCCTGTGTAGCTGTAGGAACAAGGATGCAAAACCCTCAACCACAACTGCCAACAATTCCTTGCCTCTAAAGGCTCCACTATCCATGAGTGCTAGGTCTATCATGTTAGCGTTTAATTTCGCACCTTTCGGTGAGAAAGAAAAACGGACAGCGTGTACAGTAGGACTGTTCTTCGAATTAGGCAGGGAAGCTCCCTCAACAAGAAAATTAAAAGACGTTTACAAAATAACCTATCTTTTTGTTTCTCAAGGCACAAGCACAAGGCAATGAAGCTCTTCTGCAAGGCTATAAGATTTTCTATAGCTTTCCAGAAGAAAATAACTAACTTTATCTTTTAAAACAATTCTGATTTCTTTAAGTAAATTCAAAGCATAAAGAAATCAGAAGGACAACTTGGAGGTTTTCAAAACAAAAGAACAAATACAACTCAACAATAATTGCTCATGCACAAAGTCATGAACAATTTACACAACTCTTGACAACAAGATAGATCCTGAAACCATGATTTGTATTCTCATTAATCAAAAAGCAAGAATCAACAACAATACTTGAACAATAAAATGTGAGCAAAAATTAGTCTCAGCATTTACCATTAGAGAAGTTAAGTGTGTAGGATACACTTATTTATACCTAAAAAGCAAAGATGCAAGGAAATAAAAGGAAGAGTTAACTAACACTCTTCACTCTAGATCTAATGCTGAATGGGAAGCATGCAAGCTTATTAGCAATTAAAACTAAAAGTATCTTGTCATGAAAATTTCAGTTAACAAAACTTGCATGTTATTACACAATGAGTTCCAACTCAAAGATATTTTGCATGATTTCCAAAAGCAAAATCTAAAAATAAATTTAACTCCAGTTAACAAAGACAGTTCTTAAAATAGAAGCTGCTTTGGAAATCAAATTCAAAGATGGAGTCTCCCGAGCCAATGCAAGAATTCATAGCAAGATTCAATCGTCTTGTTACAAGGCTGTCAGTTACTTTGAATCCGTCACTTGAGATCCTATTAAACAGCTTCATCAATGCTTTGCCGTCTGAAATTTCTTTTCTTCTCAAAACAACTCATGAGATAGAATTGACAGTTGCACAAGAGCACGCTATAGAACTGGAGGACCATATGATCACTTCAGGTAAAATGAAGAAGGATTCCATCAGGCCTCTAATCCAGAATTCTGCAGATCCACTACTTCAAAAGGTGGCGAATGATGTCACAATCATGAAGAATCAAATGCCGCAGCAATACCAGCCACCACATAGAAGAAATAATTTCCAGCCCTATAATAACAATTATAGGCCAAGGTTACCAGCAATTCCAGCAAAGCCAGTAGCTGAAGCTCCACCACCAAGAGCATATTTTGCTCCTTCCATGAAACCAACGAGCATAATGGAGCTACTTGTCCTGAAAGCCAAAGAATGAATCAAATCATGGGCTTTGCTGATGCCGGACCCTCAAGTTCAAGTGTTATTCATCCCAAGATGGATGACCTTGATGGCGACTCTACTACGGGATACATTCAAGATGAATCCACATTTGAAGAAGAAGACCAGGATAATATTTCACAATATTCTCTTGCGGTCAATGCCGAACATTACTCCATGCCAGTCTTCACTCGGGCTCAACATCTGAAAGCTCAAAAGGAGGAAGAAGAAAAATTGAAAGCAAAGGAGAAGTCTAGAGAAGCGACCAAGTTGCCTCAAGAGGACGTCAAAGTCAGCACTTCGGATTCCCCACAGCAAATTTTGATATCGTTGATTCCATGATGAAGACGAAGGTCCAAATTTCTCAACTAGAATACCTCCAAAATCACCCCGATTAGCTGGACAGAATTGTCAAGTTCGTAAGGAAAGAGACTCCTATCCAGCCTACTCTTCTTGAATCTTCTGCAGGAGCAGGAGAGAAGCCGAAGCCTTTCTACATATCTCTATACATTGGCGGCTTCAAGTTGAGCAATTGCATCATAGACTCCGGTGCTTCAAACAACGTCATGCCGTTGCAGGTGATGAATGCACTAGGACTCTCATGCACTAAAACCCAAGGCAAGTGTTATTCACTTGAATCAAAATCAGTGCCGCTGGTTGGACAATTGAAAGACGCACAAGTTGCCTTAGCAGCCTGTCCAGAGAAGAGAATCATGATGACCATCCTGGTAGCTGATATTCCAGCTAGCTATGGAATGTTGCTAAGCCAAAGTTTTTGCAAAGACTTAGGCGGAGAAATCCAATTAGATTGGTCCTCGGCGACCATCCCCGTCAAGGGTGGTAAGATCAAGTTGGAACCTGAGCCCAAGTCTCGTTTTATAGTGGTGAAGTCTCAAAACCCAAAAGCCCAGATTCTATATCAAGAGACTGGTTCGAGCACTTACATGATGATGGCTGAAAATGAAGCTGAAAATTTGCATAATTTCTTCAAGCACGAAGAAGGATCGTTGATGGAAGAACCTGAAGAAATGCATAACTTGCATACTTTCTCTAAGGAGGAAGAAGTGCACCACATCTCTCAAGAGCAAAATTGCGAAAGAAAAGAGATCACATATGCTGCAGAGAGCGATGCTGAATCTAGTTTGTTCCTGTCATCATTCAAAGGATGGTTTGAAGAGCTTGCGTCAAATACACTCAAAGGAGAAAAGACCAAGGAAGCATTGCAATTGGAGCAAGAACGAGATCTTCATTTTGAAGATGATTCATCTTTGGAGGCATTTATCAAATCAGGAGATCATATGGAAGATTCATCATTTGATCTTGACAGTTTTCTATATCACTTGGAGAGTGAATCTTCAGTTGAAGATACTATAAGCTTTCTTTTGCAGTGTAGTCCATCTTCATCTTTATCACCAAAGAATTTCATACACACCGTCGAAGAAAATGATGCTAAGCCTTCTGAAGTTATTCATGAACTTGTGCAAGAAAAGGACATCATCGATGTGATAAAATCAACACAAGAACCAGCAAATGAAGAGGCTCATGTAGACGAAGAGCTCATGGAATATTCAGTATTGGTCACCAAAGAGAATCATATGGAGAAGTCAGAAATTCTTGACAAGTGTGTTGTGAGATATGCCGTGTGTGAGATCATTCAAGCAACAGAAGAAGAAACACAAAGCTTAGAAGAATCCATGCTTGATCCTGCATGCATGTCAAAAGAAGATGAGATGCTACCAGATGTTTGCGTTCATGTTCTCAAGGACACAATCTTTGAAGGATATCGCTCCATGGAAGCTGACGAGACTCAAAATGATGGATGGCGAAGTGAGCTACCAGGTGAAGATGTTTTTCAGCAGGTGTACTTTGATGATAATCAGGAGCTCGAAGGTTCAGATCTTGATGATCTATCACATTCAGATTCTAAGGAGTGGATGGATGAAGACATGACTGATGAGAATGATGAAGTACCTAAATCACTAGACAAATTGATCATAACAGTTGTGAATCCGATAAGCCAAGAACCAGTGATGGACATTCTGTATGAGCAACTTCAACCTTTTCCAAAGAATGACTCATGGACTGAATTTAAAGTTGCATATGTTGAAGACATAGATGAAGAACATCAAGTCGTATATGTGGTGGTTACCATTCCCACAAGCATACTTTTCCCACAAGATCTTGCTTCATACCTTCAAAAGGAGGTTCTGTACCTTCACCTGTTGCAAAGATTTTTCACTATGGAAGAAGATGATCCAACAGAGCTCATGCGCATCGATCAATTCATCATGAACTTCTCATGGCCTGATCGTGTCTACCCACCTGAATCATGGCTCTTCGAGAAGGTATTGCAGAGGAAGAAAGACTATGTGTTGCCAAGACAAATCTCCCAGCTCAGGAGAAGAGGTTCTTATTTTTCTGACCCTGTTGATGGTTTTGTGTAACAATCTTTCTTCTTGTCCTCGCTCAAAGAGAGCATTTTGTGTGTCAAATTGTTTTGTATTGTGTTTCCCCTTTCAGTAATGTATTCGTTATGTAGTATCGTTTTTCCCCTTTCACATTTTGTTTATTCATCGTGTTTCGTTAGGTAGACCAGAGTTCCACTCTTAGGTGATTTTAAGAAGTCCGGTCCTAGGTGATTTTAGGGAAAAAAGTCTTGTTATAAGTGATGAGGAAAATGTACTGACTCTATTGCCCAATGGATAAGACACTGGTCTGCACTATAAACCCAGAGATTCAGAGGTCCTCCTATGCTGCAAGTATACACCATGGTCACCAGACAGAGCCTAATGTTGTACCCATATGAATTTTTTTGTATATGCGCCCAAACACACCTCCCAAGCACCATGTAGCCTTGTCATTATTGTGCTAACCCTGCAGGTACAAGACATATCAAAAGATGGCGATCCAAGGCTCGAATGGAGGGAAATTCTGACAAGCTAATCAGGCACGGAGCATTGAAAGAACGTCAAAAAGAGGAGGTCAAAGTGGTGAATTGGAAGCCAAAATGACATAAAGGAACCAAGGGAAGCAATGCAAATACATCTGGCAAGTCAAAATTCAATTTTGAAAATTTTGAAATTTTGAAAAATTTTGAAAAATTTTCTAAGGCATTTTTGGGCGTTCTTGCCTTGAATGAGCACCATTTTTTAGTATCATCCATGGAGGAAGAGCTTCAATGATAGTTTCAGATCATATGAGCTTGGTTTCCAAACTTCAAGACATTTCGTCATCAGATGAAGAAGTTACGGCAAACATAAGCTCTAGAGGCAGAGGCAAACGACAGTGATCCAGGCAGCCTCCACCAAAATGGCCAAGGCCAAATTCAAAGTTTTTCAAGATCAAGAACCATAAATATGAGCCCTGAAATTGGCTAAGTCTGGTGTATTGAAACCTGATGTTCTAAGATCTTGAAATCTGTCTAAGTCTGAAATCTGGTGGATCCTCAAAAATCTAGAATCTGCATGTGAAATCCCATGGATCCGGGACCTATCTCAAACATCCTGGAAGTATATTTCAAAATATTTAAAGTATAGGAAATTCAATATCTGAGCCTATACTTAAATATATTTTGAAATATACTTCCACCCAAGTCACCTCCAAAAGGCGCTCATTTCAAGAAAATCCCACGCCTTTTGGCCCCTTTCAAATAGGCGCCCATTTCAAGCAAATCTCACGCCTTTTCATACCCATCAAAAAGGCGCTCTATTTGGCCAAAACCCACGCCATTCCTTGCCTTCCAAAAGGCGTGCATTATAGCCAAAACCCACGCCTTTTCCCTCACACCAAAAAGGCGCCTAAAAAGCCCAAAACTCACGCCTTTTTCAACACTCCTAAAAAAGCATTTCATTTGTCCATTTCCCACGCCTTTTTAACACATGCAAAAAGCGCCCCTTTTTGATCATTTGCACTCCTTTTTGCATAACTCCAAAAAGGCGTGCCTTTTTGCCAAAATGCACTCCTTTTGCAAAACTTCAAAAGGCGAGCCTTTTTGCCAAAATGCACTCCTTTTCTTATTTCACTTATTCTTTTTTGCATAGAGGAGAATAAAAAAGCACTCTATTTTTAGAGTAAGGCACATTGGAAACCCTAAAAGGTGGCATTCACTATAAAGAAGGCTCCTATTCACTATTATTGTTATTTTCAAAGGCATAGCAAAGGAGTAAAGGCAGCGTTCAAAGCTAGGCAGCCATTAATGGAGGATTGAAAGCTTGCAAAGGGCAAATTGAAAGGCATTGAGGAGTTGATCTTCACATACAGGGCAAAGGCTACTCATTCTTGCACCATTCTACTTCTTTCTATCACACTCAAAGGAAAATTTGTCCACTAGAAGGCCTCTTTCTTGCACTGGCAACCATTGTTGAGGGTTTTTCAAGCTTTTTGAAGCTTTTTCAGATCAACAAAATATAAAGAAGGCAATTTGATCACTTCTATTCTTCTTTTTCTTCATTCTCTTCCTTCACAGGGTCCATCTTCATGTTCCTAAGGCAACGTCCAAACCCAGGAGGTCATTTTTGATAAATTTTCAAGGATTTTCATTGCTGGTCATGGTTTTTCGAAGGCAAAATCACCACCTACAGCCAAGATAAAATTGATTTTTGAGGCTTATTTGTCCAAAATTTCTCATTTCTGACACATACCCACCTCGGCAAAAGGCAATTTCCATCATCCTGGACCAGTTTGAGCTCAGATCTGTAGAATCTTTGAGGGTGTAGCTCCAAAATCTCATTTTCCAAGGGCAAAATTTTAATTTTTTCACAAAAATTAAATTTTAGACAGCGAAAAGAAAACTTGTTTTTCTTGGGTAGCGAACACACAGGAGTCCAAATTGGTCATTTTCAGTGCATACAGGTCATCGGAGAAAGCCTCTTCAAGTCATCATGCAATATTCGTCAGTCACCATCGAGGCCAAATCTTTGCTCAAACATGATCTTGTCCAAAACTTTCCCTACAGGTATTTCAGCGATAAAGGCATAAATTGCCTTGTTCATATTTTGCAGGAGGAGTTCATTCAGCTGATCCGCGGAAAGTTTTGTGGTGATCCTCACGCAGATGAAATGTACCTCCTGGTTGATATTGCATCAAAGTGTGCCAAGACTAAGAAAGACTTTGAAGTGTTTGAGAAAATCACAGAGGATGATGCCATAGACCTGCAAACGAGGACAATTCACCTTGAGTCCATGATCATACCAGATGAAGCCAAGGTTGAGGAATTTGAGAGAAATCTTAATTCTCAGACTTAGCTTATTTTTCACATTTTGCAAGAGGAAATTATTTTTGGCAGCAGGAGAGATTTCCAAAGCAGCTTCTATTTTAAGAACTGTCTTTGTTAACTGGAGTTAAATTTATTTTTAGATTTTGCTTTTGGAAATCATGCAAAATATCTTTGAGTTGGAACTCATTGTGTAATAACATGCAAGTTCACTTAACTGAAATTTGCATGACAAGATACTTTTAGTTTTAATTGCTAATAAGCTTGCATGCTTCCCATGCAGCATTAGATCTAGAGTGAAGAGTGTTAGTTAACTCTTCCTTTTATTTCCTTGCATCTTTGTTTTTTAGGTATAAATAAGTGTATTCTACACACTTAACTTCTCTAATGGTAAATGTTGAGACTAATTTTTGCTCGCATTTTATTGTTCAAGCACTATTGTTGATTCTTGCTTTTTGATTAATGAGAATACAAATCATGGTTTCAGGATCTATCTTGTTGTCAAGAGTTGTGTAAATTGTTCATGACTTTGTGCATGAGCAATTATTGTTGAGTTGTATTTGTTCTTTTGTTTTGAAAACCTCCAAGTTGTCCTGATTTCTTTATGCTCTGAATTTACTTAAAGAAATCAAAATTGTTTTAAAAGATAAAGTTAGTTATTTTCTTTTGGAAAGCTATAGAAAATCTTATAGCCTTGCAGAAGAGCTTCAATGCCTTGTGCTCGTGCCTTGAGAAACAAAAAGATAGGTTATTTTGTAAACGTCTTTTAATTTTCTTGTTGAGGGAGCTTCCCCTCCTAATTCGAAGAACAGTCCTACTGTACACGCTGTCCGTTTTTCTTTCTCACCGAAAGGTGCGAAATTAAACGCTAACATATCAAAGACAAAACATTATGCAAAACCAAAGCCTCAAAGAATGTCATGCTCAACAAGTGATGTATGATAGGATCTCTGACACATGAACACATGTACCAAGTCTTCCGCTACTCCACTCTGATACAAACATCACCACGCCAAGAGTTGTGAAGCAACTCATCAAGATCCATGTGACAAAGTGTACCAGTCATACCAATACTTGGATCCCAAATCTTCATACCATCACATCCATTGGTAGTGGAGATATAGATGTCTCTCATCGTGCCATCACCACCAATTGTCCATCTAAACATGAACGACCTCCTATGGATGTGCAAGATGCCCATCATAGGTGCATAGAGAAACATGCCACTCCATACTATGCTGCTGGTATAAATCAGAACAGCATCAAACAAACTGAAAACTATACCAATGATGGTGCCAAAAGTACCTCCAATGACATATGATGATAGGATCTCATCATCATGCCAATCTCCAACACTGAAGTAGTGATCCCAACCTCTTCGCATCATCAAAATAGTTGCTGTCCTCAAAGTATACCCTGAAAATTCCATGACCAGCAAGGTAGGACAGCCATCTATCAATGTATGAGGTAGAAACCAATGGGTTATGGCTGGATTACTTCTATCATCATGCTCATCTCTATAGCAAAGACCATAGTCAAGCTAAAACTCAAGCATATGTCACTCAAAATCAAGTACTTCCATGACATCATCTTCATACCTTGGATCATAGACCAGCTGAAACTCCACACCTCCAAATACATACCACTCACCATCCAATGTCTACATGACAAGTCTCACAAGTCCTGTCTCATACTCCGTCAAAGAATCATCATAATGGGGGGGTTGTGTCTCAACACAATAGACTCCTTAAGCTCTCTACTAAAAGTAGATAGACTCTCAACCAAATCAGAACTACAAATGTCTCCATCTACACATGTAGGCATACCACTAGTGGCCGGTCCACAAAGTGTGTGCTCAACTATCTCATTTATAGCCAAAACTTGAGCCTTCAATGAGCTCTCCAAAAGAGGTAACTCATGATCCTCATGATGCAAACTATGTGTACAAACAAAAATTTCTGAATCATACCTCTCATGGCTTGGATCCACAACATGTGGCTGATGTTCAACCCTCAAACCTTGAGTGTCACTAGAAGAAGTCTTCCCACTATCATCCTCATGTGTAATAGCTGCTATCTCATGACTGTAAAGGTAAGGGACTGTTGTTCCAAATCAGAAAATCAAAACTGCTGTCATACATTTTAGTAGTGTCTTCAACTGTGTCAAGCATCTCCTTCCTCCTTGTTGAATGCCCTTCACCAAATGCTTATCCAATAGGTGTCTTCAACGGAAAATCACATGCCTCAAGGCTGATCCATACCTCCGTCCTCTTGGCTTCCATTTCATGATTATGTGAAAATAAGGGACTGCTGTTGCAAATCAGAAAATCAGTCCTTACCTCATACCCTTGTGTGATGTCTTCATAGGTCTTAATCACCTCTCCTTACATGAGTGGATGGTCATCAACAAGTGCTAGTCCAAGAGATGTCTCCAATTGAAAACCAAGAGTATCACTTGTCACAACTTCTGTCCCATGGCTGCAAGTTATATCTTCATCTTCCTTCCTCAAGACTTCACAACGAGGTCCATCAAATTCTTCATCTATGTGTCTACTCTTTGCAATCTTCGTATTGAATTGTTGTTCTTCGGATGTGGTTGCCATAGAAGACTGAATTTCTGTTGTGGATGATGAAGAATGTGCCAAGCTCACCTCCAAACAAAGCTCATCCACTTGATCTTCCAATTATTGAAGGGCCATTTGAGTGCTCTTCAAAAAATCCATAGTAACCTTAAGCTCAAAGGTGAGCTTATCAACTCCATCTTCTTTTCTTCTCAATGCATCAAAATATATCTCATCAAGCTTCAGGACATGATCTCTATCTAAAAGTAGGTATAGGTAATTTAACTTCATAACAACCAAAACTTCTTTGAGTACCTGTAAGTCTGCAAGAGATAGTTCTCTTTCAAAGCCTTGTGTCTCCCTTGAGCCTTCCAACTATAATCAGCCATCATCTTACGAGTAGTGTCAAAATGAGTTAGGGCTCCCACAATCATACCTTCATTTATCTTCAATTGACCTTCCAAATGATGTGACTCATGGGACCTAAAATATACATACAAAATTTTTGATTGGTTTTCACCATCATGCCTCTCAAAATTAGCTACCTCCAAGACATCTTCTTCCCATAGGACAACATCATCATCATCATCATGCACAATCTAGGAATCATCATCATAAGAATAGGGTGTCAAAACACAAGTAGATTTATGCTCCTCTTCAATTGTTGGTCTAGAGGGTGTATGTACAGTTATTTCTTCCTTAATCATGAAGTGATCCCTCAATTCTTGCAATGCTAAATCAACTTTGTCAAACTCACTTTGTTCGTTACATAGCAAAATTTCTGGATTGCCTTCATATGTATGAACAACATCTTTTTCAACGTCTCCAAATGTACAAATTGAATCCTTGCCAATATGATGTAAAGATGGTGAAGCAATGCTATGCTCAAGTAATGGAACATCAAAAGAACTCATACCTTCATGTAGCTGATCCAATATTGTCGGTTTGGCAAACTCCATGGCAGCATCCCCTTCAACCTTGTAGTAATCATGAGGACTTATGTGTTCTCCACTTGTAGATCCAATAGGTGATTCCTCTTTGTCCAAATCATACCTTTGAAATGAACTTGTGGTTTCATCTTCTTTAGGGCTTTCATATGTGCGGCTAGGAGTCCAAACTTCTAGACTTCTTGACTGATTTTTGCCTTCCTCATGATCATTTTGTAAGCTGCAAGTCACACGGAAGCAAGTCTTCTTTCCTCAATTTTCTGATGTAGTCATACAAATCTTTCTTTCCTGGATTTCCATTTTCATGTATTCTCAAATGAACTTCAAGAGGAGTTGCATTCTTGAAATCATCGGATAAACCATGGCATTCCTCAATGATTTGTATGGCCTCTTTCTTCATGATTTCCTCCTTAACTTCTCTTTTTGATAAAAAGTTTTGGATATCCCTCAACTTATTTCAATTTTCCCAAAGAGATTCAAGCAAAGAATCCATCACTCTATCTTCCATGAGTCATAAGTCAATCATATAGGATAAAAACCCTCGGCAACTCTACAAAATAAGGCGCTGAAAATACCTTCTTCAATCTTTGAAATTGATGTATGACCAAACCCTCTAGGCTGGCAAGATCATAGCTCTAATACCACTGTAAATCCCCATTGGGATCTGCCCTAAAATTTTGATTTTTATTTTCTGAATTCTGCCCTAAATTTCTGCACTTTTGTCCTGCTGAAACCCTAGAATGCTGCTCTGATTTTCTGATTTTAATTAAACAGGGACAGCGAACATTTATGCAACCAAATGCTCAAATAATAAAGCAATCATCAACCCTTATGATTATATTTTCAAGCCTGAACTTATTCAACCACAATAACATCAAATTGTAAATGTATACAAGGAACAAATCTGATTTCTGGGTTGTCCAATCTGCTGCTATAAATCAGAATTCTGAATATGCAAATTACATCCAAGAACATAGGCCAATCATGCCCAAATACAAATCAGATCTCTGCTGTTACAAATCAAACCTATCAATAGGTTCATACATGCCAAAAGATGCACAATGGATGCTCCAATGCAAACCCTAGCTGGGCGAATTACATCAGCTAGGCAAAGACGTCAAAACACATACATATGATGATGAATGACGCTCCAAAGACCTCTCCAAGGATGGCGCTTGCTGCTGCTATGAATTTGGGTTTTAGAAAACCCTAGACAATGAAGAAATTGCCTCCAAAAGAGCCAAATCGCCTTCACCAAGATGGTGCTACAAGTTAGGGCAATGCCCAATGCAAAATGAATATCAAATGCCACCAAAAGATGCTGCTCCCAAATCTGATCTTGAAATCTGAATGTGCAAATTTGCTCAAACCCTCCGTAAATCTCCAATGAAGTGCATGTAGGTCTCCGTTATGAAACCTTTACAAGATGAATTAGGTTTTCGTCCAATTCACCTAGAATCACAAGGGTTCTCGTCCTTGGATTCAAGCCCAGCAAAGTTGCAGCTATACGAGATAAACTCGATATGAAAATAGGAAATGAATGATATCCTAAAATGCCCCCAAAATGTCTTATATTTATACATGATCCTCTTTCCTCCTAGGCCGACCTAGCATGAAATTCCTTTTCTTTTTATTAATTTTTAGCTCCAAGTTTTGGCCGACCCTCCTAGAATAAGTTAGGCGCTCAAACGACAAATTAAAGATTTGTCCTTTTGTGTTAATCCTTCCTTATGCTGACCTCCATTTGGGCGCCCATACATGAGATAAAACATTATTTTATTTTATGCTCATTTACTCATCTTTCCAACCTCCAATTGGGTCGCTCTTCTATAGGGGGCAATTTATTTTATCAACATTAACTCCACTAAAAATACCACAAAATTATACCAAGTCATATTCCATCCTCAATTTGCCCTACAAAAATGGCCAAGTGTGAAAACTTGCCAATTAGGTCATCACTAGGTGATCACTCCAAAAATGGGGACATTACATGTTGCTATCCTGAAGGCCAGAATGACAAAGATGGTGAGGAATTAGAGAGTTATGTCGACATTCACCGCCAAGGTGTTGCATCGTTTTGTAGCTTCTTTTTCGACTATGCAAGAGCTAGAGGCAAAGATCCATGGCATTTGTACTAACTATATGGAGGACTATGAGGAGATGTTTACTTTCCTCACTAAAGATAGGGCTAATGTATGCCCTTGGTTATTGCTCTATGTTTTTGTCTAAGTACTGTTAGTATGCTTCAAACACTGGTTTTATTTCCTGTAATGGTCTTTGGTTGTTTTATTGGTTGTTAATGTGTTGCTGATGCATTGTCTCTGGCCTATTAGGGCCTTTTTTGCTCTGCCTTCTGGCTAATTTTGTATAGGGGCTTGCACCCTTTTTTGCAGCTTTATCAAAAACAAAATGAAACGGACAAGAAATTAGACAACAAGAAAGTATTAAATTAAACTCATATTCCATTCATACAAAATGAGATAAAATGTACATATTTATCAATATGAAATGATTGTTCAGTTCATCTTCTACATGATTGTTCAACTTCTAGTGTATCTAGAAAATATAAAATACAAAATATTATTCCAATAGGTTTGACTACACCTAAGATTACGTACAATAGTGTTACACTTCCAACCAAATTTTCAATTGGAAGTCGACTTCTATTACGAATAGTATTAGACAGCTCTTGCATCAACTTAAATACCATTCTTCCTATCATATTCCATGAAATCTCAAAAGAGAGGCATACCATCTCCTGATCCCATTCTTTGTCTTCTCCTACCCACACTTTTTAAAAAAATAAATTAAACCCTTGAACCTCTCCCACCACACATTCAACTCCTAGCCAAAGTCGAGACTATACCCCACCACAAATCAAAATATTCCATTCCACATATTTGGGACCCAAAACCCACCCAAGTCAATGTTGATTATTCATTTTTTAAATATTAAAAAGTTATCACAATTGAAAAAAAAAAAATTAAAAACTAAGAACTCTCTAGTGATGGTTCACGAAGTGTGATCCAAAACATTGATACAAGAAACTCACACAATTTTACCAAAAGCATTCGATCAAATTTTCATGGACTACAGAAAAATCATGTCTACAAAACTAAAAACAAAATTTAAATCGTTTTATCTCAAGAATGTTAAATGCGAATATACTCCCTCTTTTCTTATCCTACCCATGCCTCATTCCCTATTCTCCTACCTATTGCCATCATCCTTACCAACTTCTACCTATTCGTAACTACCACTACCACCCCTCACCCATTGATCTTTAAGTTTATCCCCACCATGCCCCTTTCTATCCAGACCACATCCATTCCCAATCCCCACCTTACTAACACTTCCACTAGATCACATCCCCATAACACCAAACCTAACCCCCCTCCCATGATGCTCATGGGGCTCTCCAACACCCAATATCAAACCCACCCCCTCACACATTCATTTCATTCTTTGACCTGTGCATTTCTCGTTCACACCATGATGGCAATTTCATTTATTTTCTAATTTCTCTTCTTCACAAGCAAAATCGTGTTCTTGATCACCCCATGGTAAGTTGGCATTATTTTGTGGAGCCGTACTTCAATACATTTACTCCAATTAATGCAAGCAATTACCTCAAAATATTGGCAAATTCAATCCAAATTCAGCTCTTAATAGTTCTTGTTAGGGCACTCTCACGATTGAGAGCTCAATGGATCCTTGTCAATGAGAATGATGATGAGGTGCTTATTTATTGCATTAAGGACAAGGATGGAGATCAAAATGACCATGCTATGGTTGATCAACTTGACCCTACTAGATATTTTGAATGCCTTGTAAGGAAGAATAATCAAAACAATGATGTAAGCATAGACAAATTAATTGTTGTTAGAGATCACGTTACAAGGTTCACACAAACATTGGCATGCTTTTCACCATCCTAAAAAGAATTCACAGTTGGATTTAAAAGCTTTTGCAAATGCAATTTTCTCCAAAATGCAAAAGAGTAGCATTAGAATTTTATAAAACTCTATAAAAGGGAGGATACCTTATTGTAGATGCAAATGTTTGCTTCCTTCTACTGTTCCACTCAAAGTCACCACAAGAAAAAGACCAAATAACTTAATGAAATACAAAGCAGTGCTGCTCAGAACAAGCCTTAAAATGTCACAGAAAAATCAGCTGATACATGTGCATGATGAGAAGGCTTCCCATGCTGCAAACCCTAAACTCAAAGCTTTCCTCTCAAATTCAAGAAGCATTATTCCTTCAATTCTGCATGCACGTATTAATGCTACTTTCACTAGTGGAAGGAATGAGAGCAACTAAAACCATCCTTAAGGTTTCTCAAATAGGAACATTTCCTTCCTCCTATCAGAAATCCTTACGTTATGACTCCTCCATTTAACAAGCAGCCAAGAGCGTTTTGCAGCTTCCCCATCCCAATGGATGAGGCCATGTGTGAACTTTGATAAGTTTTTACTGAACAGTGAACACTATTTATAGTCTGTTATTTTAATCTTTCTACTTATATGAATATCCTATGTAACTGCAGCTCTACCTATTAGTTAAAATGCTGTCATAATTATGTAATCTTTGTTTCCTTGTGCTTTGAATACCCCATTTTGCTTAAGGCGGCTTGTTTGTTAAAGCTTAATTGCACTCCACCATTTTTATTCCGGAATTAGCTATTTTGTAAAAGCCACCTTCTCCAATATCAATACAATTATCTCTTTATGTTAGAAAAGAAAAGTTGGCCTTACAATTTGTTGTGTTAAATTATGTCATTGTCATATAAATGTATTTGTGTGTCATGGTTCATATATGGATAGTATTCCTCGATACCCTTATGTTATAAAAAAATGATTATTCTTTTTTCTTTACTTCTTTGGCAACTTTTTAATGTAAAACTAGTTTATTATTAATTAATATGCATGGATATAACACAAAAGAAAGAGAGAGACTAAAGGGGATACAAACCATGTATTCTGAAAGCAAATATTAAGGAACGATATGAAAGGATAATACTACAAACAAGATAAACATTGCACTTTTTATTTTGTGGGATTTTTACCTATTTATATTTAAGTCATCTCTACAATGACCAGTTTTCATGAGTACTCATTTCTTTATGAACTCTCTCTCATGCATGATGATAAAAATCATAACACAAGGGGACCCACAAAGCATAGAATGAAAACTCACCTAGTACTCACAAGAAAATATCATAGCCCAGTAACTTGCCCATTTACTCCCCTAAGCCAAGTCTCGCTGAGTTTTGCCCACTTTTGCCAAGATTGTGCCGAGTTTTGCCAAGTTAATGAACTTATCTCTTTTTTTTTTTAATTTGCCAAGTTTTGCTAAGATTTTGCTGAGTCCGAATCAAAATTGGGTCTCCCGAGTTTTGATGAGTAGCAAGTTTTAAAACTTTGCCCCAAAGCAGACAAGCACCTCTAAGTGATGTAAGTACTCAAGGGAAGGAAGATGTAAACATAGAAGAGAGATGTGAACACATCAACCTTGGGACATTCTCCCCAAAGCCTGTTCTAAATTGATAAAATTTAAGGTGCATAATCACAATTTTTATCATTACGTGATAATCACAACCCAATACATTTTATTTTATTAAGCATTTGATGCTTCTATGCCTAATTTTAATTAGATTTTATTTTTTTGTGGTACGCACATTGATAGTCTCATTGAGGAGAATCTGAAATAGACCTGCAATCAACTACTTCCAGATTCCTTAAATATGCAAATACTTATGGAGGCAAAAAAAAACAAAAAAACTCAAACATCAGTCATATCTCCTACCAATAAACTTCATTGCCCATGTTTCTTCCTTGTTGAACTCTTATGTTATCCTCAACTATTTGTATTTTATTTCAATCATTCAACTAAAAAACAGTGCCAAGAGAAGACAATACTAACAACACAAACTAAAGATTTTTACTGAACTCTAGAATTTTGGCCAACAAAAACACATCCCATTAAACCAGAACAAACTTGATCAAAGTTATCTTACCCTTTATCATATTCTTGATTACTGTAGCTTGCTGCAACAGCCAGTAGCTGAGCATCTTGGTTGTATGATAAAGATGCAATACTGGCAGGATACTGGGCAAACTGTGTGAATGTCCAAAAAAATGAAACAATCAGAGATGCTAACCTGGAAAATAAACTTGCTTCTACAGACTGTATATAAAATCCCATCTCTTTCACTCGTATTCTTTTTTTGTAATTCTCATGGATAGTCACAAAATACACAATAGTTTCTAAATAGTTGTAATGATAATCCTCTCAATTTTTTGTTGACAACCCGGCCTCATATTAATACATGGTATTAGTACCTGATGCAGAATTTTTTTATTTTATTTTACTAAGATTTTCATGATCCCACTAATCTCTCATCAATACTTTACATTTTCATGATCCCACTAATCATAGATCTATGACAATGACATTGCAATTTTAAGAACTTTTACTATATCAGTGTACCAATATGAGTCCCACAAGCATGAAAGGAGGATGAAGAAACAATAGGTTTAAAGCCAAATGAACGACTCTTCTAAAATCGCTGGAAAAGCAAAAGAAGAGACAGATAGTCGTACAAAATAGAAGCACAAGAATAACTAGAAAGTTTTATTTCAAGAATTATAAAACTGCAGATGACTAGATCAGAATCTGGTGAAAGATTAAAGCTTTCATGATAGTATTATCCTGATAAAGCTATATAAAAGGCCATAAAAAAGGATATATAAGTATGTTGCAAGCACCCAATTAGAATGTAAAGATTAGATCTAAATTGAGATAAAGGATTGCTGTGATTCTCTAATTCAAGATGGGAATAAAGAAGGAATTTTCACAGCTATGCATGCTTACATGGAAGCTCATAAAAGATACAGCTGAGTAGAAGGTTACCCACCAACAAATATATTAGCTTTGGCCTACCAAAAACTATCGCTTTGGCCTACCAAAAACTATTGCTTTGGCGGACTGTTTGGGGGAGACCTCAGATTTATGAGGCTCTGCAGAAAAGTGTTTTGGCATTGTGTAGATTGCAGATAGGCGTTACCAAGTCTGTCCTTAAATAGGTCCAAGCTTGGCCAAATCATTTTTGAAGAAAACTATTAGGAAGGTTGTGGAGTATTGTGCCAGCTCTCATTGAGTGGTATTTATGGTTAGGAAGAACTGAAGAGAAAATTGAAGCATCACTATAAAAGATTTACAACTCTTATAAAAAGAAATTGAGGGTTAATACTATTTGGAAAATCCCTCCCAATTGCAATAAATTTAATTTTGATGGAGCTGCTAAAGACAACTAGGGCTTTGCTGGAGGTTGAGGAGTGTTTAGATATTCTCAAGAACAGTCGCTTTAACTATTTGCCATTCATGAAGGGAAGGAAGCCAATAATCAAGTTGAAGCTTTGGCCCTCCTAAACAGTCTTAAAATAGGCTAGAAAGGCCTTTACGTGGAAGATAACTCAATGATTGTGATCAATGAAATAAAAAAGTTAAGTGCAGAGCTTGCAAGGTTAACTAGCTTGTTCCAAAAACTTGTCAATTTGAGGATATGTAATGTCCCGAAACTGATTTTTTTGGATTTTTACAATTTTATGATGATAATGCATAAACCCTCACACTTTCTGATCACCAAGATCTCAATGTGGGCAATGTAAGAGCATACGGTGATTGGGGCAATATCTTACTGGCGGCAAACCACATAGCTCTACTAAGGATGCAATAACTAGAAATGAAATTAATGTCTTGGTGGCACAGCCTTCCAGACTTATACAAATTTATTCTAAACTAGTGGTAAACCATCCAATATTATACATTTAAACAAATTAGCATGAATACTGAAATTTCACACAATATTAATAATTACAATAACAGCAAACTCCTCTAAAAATCGTTTATATCAGTAAATATGCCCAAAGCAACAACTAAGAAATATTCTAAATAATAGTAATATGAAAAGATATCAGTACGCAAGTTGTAGGGTCAGCTAAAGAAGCAACAAACAGCAGAAAGTCAATTTATATGGTTGATACAAACTGATGTTGTTTCTGAATAATAAAATACTGTCAAAACCCAATTGACTGCCACAGAAAATCATTGAATATGCTGCACAGGAATGTACAGCAGGTACGACACGCTCTACAAGAGGTACAGCTGGCTGAAACGCTAGCAATATTGCTCAGGACTACAATTTATACACCAGAAATGCTACTTATGTTACAAACAACCCATATAGATATCAAAATGAAGTGATTCACTCCTCAAGAGGTACGACCAGGTTCTGGGATTGGTACGGCCTTGAACAATCATGCCCAGAGCCAGAATACCTCCAAATCTATACGGTCCAACAAACACAATAAGATAACAGCGATTAGAAAGAGTGAAGGGTGGCTGGAAAGATGGTACAAACCCTTTACTAGCTGCTCAAAATCAATTGATTAGATTTGCCTATGGCAAATAATCAATATTCATCAAATTTGAAAAAGTCTCCATTGAACTCAGACAATCCAAAATCTAGAAAAACTGCACACCAAAAATCTAAAGAAATCACACAAGCACAAACTTTAACTGAAGCCAAAAATATTTTTGCAACTGTTCAACACACAAGTAATCCCTAAATGGAATTACTCTCATGAATAGGAGAGTTTCGCCCTTGAATCCATCTTTGCCAAAGAGTTTTCATCCTAAGGCAAAAAAGAAGAACATGCGCTCAATCTCAAGTAATTGGGGTTTGATAATAATCTGGAATGAATTTCCTCAATGCCCAACTCCTACTTTTATAGGCACTCTGAGGAAATATAATATATTTCTTTTCCCTTTTCCCAACAAAAGTTATTTTACAAAGTGTCTAGAAAGACCTTTCAAAATAACATCACTTTTGGACCCGAGTCCTAGCAACACTTTATTGTACCTCTTTTAAAAACAACATAATAATAATAAAACATAAGTTGTCTTTTGTGAATATAACATAAAGTTACTTTTTAGAACAACTTAAGTTAAATTATTAAAATATTTCCCTTGTGTTGGGACTCCTATTTTTCAAGCCAAGTATTTGCAAAATCTTGCCAAGTTACCCAAACAAGCTAATCTTGTCAAATCCATCAAAAGTCCAACCCTGTTCTTTTTGAAATGCAAGGAAGAAACCCAAAAAGTAACTAAGTCCAAAAAAATTTAAGTGTTTTCCTTGTGTTTTTGCCTTTGTCGTAGTTTCGGAGTTTCGGGTTCCTATCTTCCGTCATGCCATTCCTATCGGCTCCGAAGTCCAAGGCTCAAAAATTTGTCTAAGTGTTAAGTCCTCCAAAATCGCCCAAGTGTTTCAGGCGTCGGAGGTCGGGCTTGCGGCTTTCCATCTTCTTCAAAGTGTGTGTTAACGGGAGGGCCCGACCACCGAAATCCACCAAAAGTTTTGAAAATTTTCTAAGTATTGCGGATTTCGAAGGTCAGGTGGTGGTCTTTCGTCTTCTTCCGAGAGGGCAGAAGGAAGAAGGTCCAGCGGCCGAAGTCCACCAAGGTATTTCATTTAAAAGTCTTGCGAGCAGCAGGATGTTTCCCTTCTCCCTTCTTTCTCTTGGAAGGTAAAATGGTGACGGCCCAGCGGCCGAAGTCCGACGGAGCCCTTTTTCTTCTAAGTGTTGCAGGCATCGGCGAGCGAGCGTTGTCTTTTCTTTCTCCTTTCATTTGAAAGGCAGAAGGATGAAGGCCCAAGGCCCGACCCCCAACGACTTTCGTTCTTCTAAGTATTTCAAGGTTGGTAGTCCTTTTCTTCTATTCCAAAGACATGGTGCAGGATGGATGCCCGATCTCCGAAGTCTGATTTGTCGAGGCCAAATGATAAGCCTTCCATATCCCTCCTACCCCCTGGGAATGTGCCAACAACCTCTGAGACCACCATTAATGTAAAATGGGTGGCTAAAATCAATGTTTTTATTGCAGTTGGTGGGGTTGTTGGGGGTTTTCCCGCCCATTTCACTCTCAGGTCCGCATTGAGAAGGCTATAAAAGAAAGGTTGAAACTCTTTTCAAGGGTTGGTCGTTGAACCAATTGTCTAGTCTGGAAGCGTTAAGGAAGATTTTCGGGCATCAAATCACATCAATCTGGTCTGCAAGTGAAGGGATGTATTCAGTATAGTGTAGGAAGTGTGTGCAAAGCAGATCCGCATGTAATGGAATGTCTCCACGGGAGTTTGTAATGATTTTGGCAAATGTATAATTGCAATTATATGTTTTCCCTTGCCACATTTGCTAGCACGATTTTAACCAGGACTTGAAGGTGTGTGACAGCATTTAAGTTAATACAAGGCTTTGTATTTGTCATTCTTTTTGTTGCATATGAATCATTGCAATTCTTTCTTGGATTATTAAGTATGTCCATTGCATGAAGACCTATTTATGATATGTATGTGAATATATGTTTGGTTCCAATGATCCTTTGTTGTATATTTTCTTTCCTCCTTGCACTCTATGACTCTGTTGCCCAGTGGAGTAGGCACCAATCCATATTGGGGATAGATCAATCACTATTTAATCAAATCCTCGTCCTATTAGTTGTAGGACTAGGAGTAGGTTTAGTTTAGGGTTTCTCATGCTATTCATGCTTCAATGTCATAACCAGGGATAAATCTGAAGTGATGCAAAACTGTTTTAATCATTGATGAATCATGTACATGTATGCCTGCACTGTGTATCTTGTGTATGTGAAGTTAAGTGGAGTCATCTTAAGGAATGTGATCAAATTATAGTTGGGTGCAAATGCATAGTGTAGTAATCAGCTTAATATAGAGGTATGTGCAACCAGTTTGTCTTGACCTAGTGACAGCTTTAGGAGTCAAGTGTACATTGGGTATAGTTGTGTTCGTTTGTTGGTGTTCTATTTCATACCTCTAGGAGTATCACTCCTAGGTCTAGCTAAGCCTAAAGTGCAAACAAGCATACCACTCCTGTCAGTTGCCAAAATCGCCCTTACCCTGTTGATAAACCTCTTTCAATCACTTTGATGACATCCCTGGCCTTGGTGATGGTGAAATGTTTTAGGGTTTTGGGTTGCATCTATTTTGGAACCTAACACCTTGCACCACCCCCAATAGCCTACGGGAAATAAAATAATAGGCCAAGGGTCTTCCAACAACTTAGCTTGAAAAAGCAATATGACAATCCTCCCTTCCGAAAATTGCTTGCTCACAAGCAACTGCAAATTCGTATGCTCCAAAATTTGCTCTCATTCCCATGCAGCATCCTCTACTAGGAGATCCTTCTAACGGATCAAATACTCCTTTATGCTCTTGTTTCTTAATTTATGTTCCCTATCGTTAATGATCTCTTCGAGAACCAATATCAACTTCCCTTCATCATCGAAGGGAGGTAGCTCAACCGATGGAGTAATATGTTGCCCAAGTGCCTTCTTGAGGCATGAACTATGAAACATGTTGTGAGTTCTACTATGTTCGAGTAGCTCTAACTCATGCAACTTCCTCAATCCTCTGCTTAATTTTGTACGATCCATAGAAACAAGGCTTCAGTTTCTTTGCTCCACTCCTCTTAAGAGAGGGTTGCATGTATGGTTGTAATCTCAAGAAAACCATATCTCCAACCTCAAAAGTTTGCTTTATACAATGTTGATTCTGAGCATAATGGAGGTTGTCCTTGAGTGTTTTCAAAATATCTTGGCTATGCTAAACCAATTCTTTGGCTCATGGAACCCTGTTGTCAGAAATGACTAAATCGACAAAAGTTAGAGCCTCTTGTCCATATAATGCCATGAAGAGTGTCATTCCCATGGACATGTGATGTGTGGTGTTGTAGTAGTGTTCCCCCAAATAGAGTCATTTGATGCACGCTTTTTGTTGTCCTGCTACATAGTATCTCAAATAACCCTCAATCCATTTGTTTACAATTTTTGTTCGCCCATCGGTCTAAGTGTGATAACTAGTACTGGAAGTAAGCTCAGTTCCTATCAATTTGAAGAGATCCTGCCAGAAAAGACTAAGGAACCTACTATTTTTGTCACTTACTATTGATTGTGGAAAACCATGGAGTCTAAAAACTTCTTTGAAAAAATAATTCAATCACTTGAGGTGCCTTATACTCAAAAGAAATAGCAGAGAAATGAGCATACTTGGTAAGTCTGTCAACCACAAGAAAAATGCAATCCTTACCCAACGCCTTTGGGAGCCCTGTGATGAAATCCATTGAGATAATCTCCCATTTCCAATCAACAATAAGTAGAGGCTACAATAGACTTGTTGGAAAAGATTGCTTAGTCTTATTCTACTAACAAGTCATGCATTCCCTGATAGGCTTAAATATATCATCTTTGAGTTCTTTCCAAGGAAACCTTTCCCTGATATGTTTGTATCTCTTGAAGTACCACGTATGTGCTGCTAAGGGGGCATCATGGAAATTTTCTTTCATCTTTGACTCGTGGAAAAGGTAAATTTTATCGTTGTAGAGTATAAGCACATTTGCTACCTAGAATCTATCATCTTTCAACTTGCTTTCCATGATGTCAGTAGCAAAGGCAATCTTAGAATATTCCACTAAAGTATTAGCCCTCCAATCAACTGAAATATCAAACATAGAACAAAGAGTGGGCTTCCTAGATAAGGCATCTGCTACTATGTTATTCTTTCTCTTAACATATTCAATGTCAAAGTCATAGGCCTGAAGTTTACTCACCTATTTTTGATATATCTCATTCAACTCTTAGTTAAGAAAGTATTTCAAGTTGTGATTTGTTTTTACCACAAATTTGCCTCCCACTATGTAAGATACCCAACTATATCTAACTAAAAAAAATTTCCTTACTTAGACAAATTTACTTGCACTTAACTCATCAACTACTCAACTAACTCAATGACATACATCAAAGATAACAACTTATATGAATCAACTTGAAGTTGGGCACTTGTATTACCACTTGATTCAAATCAATAACTCTGTCTTATTACAATGGATAATGCCCTCAATGGCAATGAACATACAATCTTATTCAACTGATTACAAGAAAGGCCTTGAAACCTTGATGTTTACAATGATTCCACAATTGATCAACTCTATTGAGCACAATGATGTCAACTATGTGTTAACACCTCACAACTTGACAAGGGAGCATCACCTTATCACTGTTGAGGGAGCATCACCTCAACTACTTGAAACTCGCAGGCCTCAAGAACAAGCATAAAGCTTTACAAAGAGAAATTCAAACGCCAAAAGATGTAAGATCTCAAATGAGGAGTGCTCTCCTCTTTTTATAGTGCTCTTCAAAGGCAATGAAGGCACATTTTTCAATGCACAAAGAGGAACCAAGGCACGTTTCCCAAGAAGCATATCCAAGGGAATATTCCATCTGATGACTCATTCTGAGTTGGCAACCTTATCCAATGACTTGACACGGATCCCAAAACCATCTATTTGACCAATAGGATCCTAGGTGCTTACTTCATGCATTATGATTTCTAGGCGCCAGTTTGATGCTCCAGCATAAGGAAAGTGTGCCCACACTTGCAAGTGTTCTTCTTCATGATCTAGGTGCTAGTTGAAGGTTGTAGTTGCCAAGAAGTGCGCCTAGCAAGATGAAGTCCTTTGAAGCCTCCAAAACACACCAAAACACTTGTCCAGCATCAAGATAACCTTTCCCAAGTTAGGCACTCCAAGAGGGAATTTAAAACACGAATAGGCGCCAACTTGTCTAGGCGCAAAATCAAGCTTGTTGAGGAGACATATTGCGCCCAACATTCCTTCGTGATTTCATGAACTTCAAATGCTCACAATTGTTCAAGGGATGCCTAATGCCCCTTCTTGATGATAGGCGCCAAAGTGAAGGTGGTAGAACATGGAATTGCGCCTTGATGGAACTAGGCGCTATCTAAAGTATGCAACTCCATGGAAATGCGCCTTCTTCCTTAGAGTAGTTCAAACACTCCAAGGTCTTCAATGATCAATTCCCCAACTTATGAAATGTCCCCCTTCATTTCCAAACACATTGTAATGCTCCGGAGAGATGACTATACCTAGGCGCCAATTTGGGTTAGAAATTCCTCCAATGTGCGCCTTCACCTTCAAAGTGCAAAACAAGGTCCAAAGATGCCAATGAAGTTAGGCGCTTCCTTGGAAAAGTCCTGGAGGTCAAAATGCACCTTGTCTTTATGAGGCGTAATTCATGGGTAGGAAAGCTTGTGAAGTGCGCCTAAGCTTAGTGAGGTGATTGATAGCCTTCAAGCCCTTTCCGGAACTTAGATTTCTTCAAATGATGATCATCTTGCACCAATGCATCATCAATCTTTCAACACAAGATCAAATCATACTTAGGCGCTCATTAAGTGTCCTCTCAATCTAGGCGCATCTAAGAGGTTGAACTGGCAAGAGGTAGTGCCTAGCTTCCTAGACCTCATTTCAACATGTTTGAGCTCCAAAGTTGACCCAATGGCATCAATTGAAGTCTAGTAGATGAAATCCTTCCTTTCTATACCTGGGCGCATTTGGGGTGACTGAAGATAGCAAAGTGCGCCTATCTAAATCTAGGCGCAATTTCAAGGTGACTTGATCGCCCAAGTGCGCATAACACTTCAAATCACTTATCTGACCTTGACAACTTGCTAGGAGCACACCTCATCAAATAGAGTCATCAAGATCTTCATTTTGGCTTGTCCAATCCTAGGCACACATTTGACATTGAATGGGCAAGAAGGTGCGCCCTAACTCCAAGAGTCATGCCTTAGTCAATTTTGGCTTCCAGACTTAGCCAATTTAGCCAGAATCAATATAGACAATTGGAATGGTCTTTGACTTAATCCTGCAAAACTAAAACAATATGTTAGCCAAAAACCAAGTTCATTCCCTCAAGATTGGTATTAGCCTCCGGGAATGATGAGTAGGCTAAACCATTGTTCGATGTGGATCACTCTAGAAATAGGGACATGACACACTAGATATTGCCTAAATTTTGCCTATGCATGCATAATGACCAACATTTCTCTCTCATAGATTGAGAAGCTTCTTTCTGCCTCTCTAAGTTTGCGGCTCTCAAATGCTATCGGATGCTTTTTCTGCATTAGAACTGCTCCAATCCCTTCTCCAAATGCATCATACTCCAATACAAAGGGAAGTGAAAAATCAAGGACAGCCAACACTAGGCATGAACTCATAACCTCTTTGATCTTGTCAAAAGCTCGTTGTTATGTTTTAGACCATGTAAAGGCTCCCTTCTTGGTCAAATCAGTTAAGGGTGTCGTCAACTATGAGAAACCCTTAACAAACCTCCGGTAATAACTACAAAGACCAAAGAATCCGCTTAATTGCATCAATGTCTTTAGTGGAGGCCAATTCAAAAGCGCTTGCATCTTTTCCTAGTCAACCTGAACTCCTTGAGCACTAATGACATGCCCAAGATACAAGATTTCGATCATTCCAAACTCACATTTGGACTCGTTGGCAAACAAAGCTTCAGCTTCCAAATTGCCCAAAACTTCATCTAAATGCCTCAAATGGTCCAGTTGTGACGTTATCACAACATCGCCCCATTGCAAATGGGGACCCCCTTTTCTGAGCTCCAATGCTTTGTCTAAGTCTTGGATGATGTCTTAAGTTTTGTTTCATGATGAAGTCGGGAATAATAGCAAGATACGTTGCGCCTCCAACAAACAAGCCTCCAATCCACTCCAAACCAAGGCGCCTTGCTTGAGTTTGATGTTTTGATCTTTAAAATGCCTTAAACTTAGGAGATGTTGCATGGAAATGGCTGAATGGCCTTAGGCGCAAATTTGCATCTGAACAACCCCTAAAGTGCGCCTAAGGTAGAATCCTGCTAGAGAATCGTGTTCTAACCCTCAACATGCCTTAAACATTGGAAACCTTGTAAGAAAATGGCCTAAGATTACCTAGGCGCCAATTTACACTTGAAGAACCCTAAAAGTGCGCCTAAGGTTGATGGAAGAAAAACAACATTTAGGGACTCCAAATTTGCGCCCAAGATCAACAATAAAGTGTCATAACTTAGTGAATTTTGAGAAACACCCCAGAGGAGTGAAGGCGCATTTCATGACTTGTAGAAACCTAAACGAGCGCCTTGAGTTAAACCTATGCAATCATCATTGTTAGTGGAAAAATATGTGTCAGGGGACCAACTGAAGATTCAAAACGTAGCCAAAATTGCTTTAAGGAGTCTAGGCGCACATTATCACTTGTTGAGCCACAAATTTGCACCTTGAGAGGAAGATGTTCTAAGTTGTAGAGGGACTTGCACCTTGAAAAGTTAAACCTTCCCAAAGACACTTACAATTGCTTGAGTCAAAGAATTCATTTACCTAAGCTAGGTGCCAGTTTGCATCTGTGGAGTCACTTTTGAGGGCCTTAACATGAATTGAACCTATAAGGCTTGAAGAAATCATCCTTCAAACCTAGGGCGCATTTTTGCCTCCCTTCAACCTCATTTTTGCGCCTAAGTCTAAAACATGCCCGATTTTATGAATTTTGAGGGAATTTAAGTATTGGGACTTCTTCATGGGCATATACAATGATTTGAATGCATTTAAATTGAAGTGAACACTTACTTCCAAGATGAGGCGCACTTTCCCACCTCCAAAGACCAGTTTTGGCGCCTTGAGAGTATAGAGCATGTAATCATGAGAATGTGCGCCTAGTAATGAAGTGTTCTCCTGATAAGCTAAACAAGTCTTTGAAGCCTCAAAGTGCCAAAAAAACAAGCTAAGTGAGTTTAGGCGCACTTTTCAACCTGAACAACCTCAAATATGCACCTCAATTGAACGGGCTTGAATCAATGTTGAGAAGACTTCACTTTGTCAAAACTAAGCATTTTTAAGCATCAACACTTGTTTGAGATCATAAAATTGCCTAAGTAGTTGAAGGCGCACTTTTCCACTTCTAGCAACCCAAATCTGCGCCTCAAGTAAAACACATTATTTTACATCATTAAGTGAACACCTTGAAGAAGAGAAGCATTCTAAGTCATTTCCCATTGTTTGAAATCATTGAAATTACAAGTATAAGGCCAATTTGATACTAGGCGCATTTTAGCCTCCCTGCAAACCTAGATTGGCACCTCAAGGAGAGAGCACATGAATTGACATCATTAGGTGGGCGCCTTGGGAGAGAGAATCATTCCAAGATGTTTCCAATTGATTGAAAGCATAAACATGGCAAATTTAAGGCTCAGGATGCTGGGCGCATTTTCCTATCTCTGCAACCTCAAATGTGCACCTAGGCTAGAAAGGTGTTTAATGTGTTAGAAAGTGTTAAAAATGATTACTTTGTGTTATAAGGATTGATGTGTTTCTTGGTCTTTGTTGTAGGAGGATTGAAGGAGCGTGGATGGCATTGAGGAGTCATCTGAGGAGAAAGGCGCTTGGAGTCACCTTCATGCAAGAAGTGAAGTCAAGAGGTTGCCACTGCAAATGAGACATCATGTTCACACTCCAAGGGAGTACTTCAAGATCATCGTGCCGGAACACTTCATCATCTGCATCAAGAGAAGATATCCATCCATTCAAGCTTCAAATTCTTCCTCAATCTTCAAGTCTCTGAGAAGTCTCCTACTCCGTGCTATGAAAGAATCATCATCATTCACGCTACTCTCTATGAAGGAGCATCCAAAGAAGATCAACATATATCCTGCCAGTATCACAGAGTTAGACAAATGAGCAACATGTATCATACACATCGGACTCACAAAAGAACAAGGCGAAATCAACAAGGATACGTTCCCAAACATTCAAGTTCAAAGCAATCACATTCGAAGACATCACACAGATGATGCAATTTGGAAATATGCCCAAAAGCAAATTGAATAAACTGTTGGAGTCCATAAGAGTTGTTGAGGTGGCACCTACGTGGCATGCGCATCATCCTCACCAATCAAATGTTGCCACATAGCCCGACCACATTCACTGCATCTATAACAAGCAAGAAGTCAAAGAGGATGCCCCTGTGGAAGATGCTCCAAAGATTCCATTTCATCCTCATCTTCTTGGAAAACGTGCCTTCATTGCCTCTCTTATGTACTGAAAATAGCAAGTTGTAACTAATTGCTGAGATGGCATGATCTGGGACCTTGGCTACTTGAATTGATCCAGGCCATTCATTGTAATTCTCGAACTCTATATGAAGGCCTTGTTGCCTCATTTGTAAGGAGTTAGTGAGGAGTAGAGTAGAGGAGTTAAGTAGGAAGAGACTCTCGAAATTCTCTGAGAGTACTTTGAAGATTGTTGTAAATATTTCTCAAGATTAATGCAAAGACATTGGACTTCGCTTGATGCTAAGTGTTGTCTTAAGGAATAACATGGTTTCTTGTATCTTGATGGAATGAAGAGATGTTTCTAAGTATGTATTGAATATTTGATCAACTCCTAGCTCATGCTTTTGACATTCATCGTTGGTGAAGTGTTGTGTAAAGCTAGTCTGAGCTTCATCACAATTTGCTTAAGTTCGATTGTGGATGCTTGTTTGAGCTGCACCGTCCAATGGGTGCTTATATGAGCTTTCATAATTTGAAAACCATTCACTAACCTTAGGAGATTGCACCTACTCCATGTAGTTGTAGGCATTCTTGGCGAAGTGGAGTTAGGCTTATTTGAGATGTTTGTCTATTCATGCATCATCATTGCTTCATTGACCTTAGATTAGATTTCTTTAAACCCTTATCCTTTGATATTTCTTTTTAAGTTTGATTGAGGAAGTTCCATTCGTTCACATTCAAGGAGCAAGTAATTACATTCATGTTCATGAAGAAGGAGGAATTTAGCGTAAATCCCTTTCTGATTACCAGCAAGATCACATCCATTCACTGAGTCTATCCACATACAAGTCAAGACCTGACATCAAGGGAACCTTGGAGCATTCTGTAAGATACCCCACTATACATAACCAAATTTTAGCTAACTTTTTCTTACTTCTTACTTCAATTAATCAACATCTAACATAAATGAAATCAACATGAATTGAAGAAGCAATGAAGTTGAGATATCTTATTGTAATTGTCAATACAACTTATTACATTCAACAGATGCTTAATAGCATCAATATTCATCTTATTACAATGATTACAAAAGATAGGCCTCAGCGCCTAGATTGACCAATGATTGTCTTCAAACTACAAGTATCTTGTCTTCAAGTTGCTAGTGTCTTCAAGATGTAAAAACTTCAGGTTGCAAGTAACGACATCAATCCTGCACAATGATGATAACTGAATGTTAACACCTCTCAAAGGATAAGGGAGCATCACCTTATCAAGGTTGAGGGAGGATCACCCCAACAAGCATGTAATATGCAGATTTCATGAAAAGAGCATAAAGCTTACCAAGAAATATCAAATAGCCAAAGATGCCAAATGAAGTCGCTCTCCTCCTTTTATAGTGCTCCTCAAGAGCAAGAGGCAACCACGGCACATTTTCCAATGAGCATATTCTAGATGAATATTCCATTGGGATGACTCACTTCTGAGTTGGAAGCCTTATCAAGCACGCTACCCAAAGTCAGTTACTCCGAGTTGAGAGCCTTATCCGGCACGCCATCCAAGGTCATTCTAGGACCCACTGCTTGCACGATACTCAATGAAGCTTAGGCGCACATTGGAGATTGCAAAAACCAAGATTGGCGCCTCTCCTATGCTAGGCGCACTTTTGAGGTGGCAGAGGCTAGAAGGTGCGCCTCAACATCAAGACTTGTCTTCTGACACTTAAACAATTTCCAAACATTGACAATAGCTAGATTCTTTTCCTTGCAAGTTGATGAGTCCTCAAGGCGCAACTGAGGGATCCAAGTGAGGCGCATATCCAGGGTTGAACAAGAGGCAAAGTGCGCCTCAAACATCATGATGTTTTCTTGTCTTTGATTAAGATCTTAGTTGGATGAATGATCCCTCAAACAAGTTTTACCTCCGAAACAAGATGAATGATCAAATTGTGACTTCCATTCAATTCCATTTCTAGCCAAAATGTGATTAAACTAGATTTTATAATATCTTGCAACAAAATTCATATTGGAGTATATCAAAGTATTTTAGAATAATTTCTACCCTAATGTCCTACCCAAATCCAATATCTTATTGAATCTGGATTTCCTAAAGCAAGTTAAGGTTTACAAATAAGAAAAACCCTAGACCCAATGTATTCCATAAGCCAGTTTGATAAAATATCGCATTTGTTTCTAATATCGAACCTCCTTGAAGCTTTTTCCCATGTTTTGACCTCCAATATCTCTCTAGAAACAATGTCATTAAATTGGATTTATAGGATGTCACATCTAGATTTTTCAATCTTGGTTATGTTCACTCCCCCAATAGACTATAGTTAGATTGATCACATGATGGGCTAAACCGTAATTAAACAAAACCAGATTTTATAACCATGTCACATCCCATCTAAATTGGAGGGAAATTACTTGAAAAGGTCATTTTTCGTTGCGATCAAATCCTAGATGTGAAATAGGTTTTAACTCGACTTCAGTCCCTCATTTCGCATCTAATATTTCTAACCTAACTAGACTACATAATAGACCAATATAACCAATGAAATGTTTTAATAGATTTTCATGACAAGGAAGCTGGAAAAGTATGAATATTAACTTAAAAGTGTCCTCCAACTACCAGAATCTATAACGGCATGTAAGTTTAAACAAATTGAAAAATGACTCCCTAGTAATGTGTTCTCTCCTGATTGGTTTTTTTCTATTGCTCCGTACGTTTATATTTAAACCAATGTTTTAAATCTGAATATCTTTGAGTTTATCCCCTTTCTAAATCATGTCTCTATATGCAGGATCTCAATAACGGATTGTCCGAAGGTTCCAAAGGAAGCTTTGAATTCAGTTGAAGAGGATAACCAAGTTCCATGACCTTATGGTTGATGGCATCAACTGGCAATATCTAGTGGATGATCGTAAGATCTTGGGAGGTTTTGTTACCTCTACAACCAATTGGAAAAGCTTCCTAGGGCTTCCTAAGGCAACTACAAATGGCCGCAAAGAGGGAAATAAAGGTCAAGTTGAGGATTATCTAGAAGCAATAGGTAGGAAATTTTAACAAATTTGAATATCATCCCTACTTGATAGGTGGAATTTCCAAGCAATTAATCCAACAACCATGGTTGAGTTGTCACTTTTGGATGAATCTAGCTTCCTCCTACTATTAGGAATCCATTTTACCTAGTTTGAGTGCTCTGCAAGCTCTTGTAACACTATATGATTGTTATAGGTCTTTATCATCTTGGATTTTGATTGAAACTTGCAAGAATTCTATAAATACTAAGTGATCCAGTTCGGTAAAAGGTTGGAAAATTAGGAAACATTTCGATGCTAAAAAGATGGTAAGTATTGTACTTTTGATGAAACTAATAGAATATCTTTGCTTTTCAAGTTTTCCAATTTGAGTATTGTTCATGTGTCAATGTACACTCTTTGGTTTACATGAGTATATCTGAGTACCTAGAGTGTTCAAATTTGTCGTAAGCCTCTACCTACACATTCTTATGCCAATTGTTGTCTTATTGTCCTATGAAAGATACCTTTGAAGATTGCATTATTCTCTCCTTAGGTTTTGTCAAGACTAATTGTGGTTTTGTAATGTCCCCTTTTTGAGCTAGACTTGTGTATGGGTCGTGCTAGTACCTTGAAGGCTTAGAAACTAGAAAGTTAGCTCAACACTTGATTTTATTTGTATTTTTGGTTTGCATTATTTTATAATTTCTTTGTAAAGCCAAAAATAATGTCATTTTCAAGCCAAGGCAAAAAAAGTGAAAGCATGGGAAAAATAAACATTGGACAACTTGAAGATTGAACGCAGGAAATTTGATGGAGAAAATAAAATATAATATTATATTATATTTTAATATTTTAAAACCCAAGAAGAAAAGCGATTGCCAAGGAGAAAATAAAATATTATTGTTGTCATATTTTGCCTAGCCCCAAAATATTCCTGTTTCCCTTTTTCTATCAAAGAAATCCGATCAGAGAAAACCTAAATAGAAAGAGGAGCTTAAATTCTTCAAAAAACCCATGTTGTTCCTTGCCAAAAATCTCACCTTGAGAATCCTTGCAAAAAACCCAGAAAAACCCAGAAATCTTTTGTCTCCAATTGTTTTCTATTGCAGAGATTTCTCAGTTTTATACTTAGCCATTTTCATGTATATGATGATGACGTCATCATTGTTTTAGGGTTTTCAATCATTTTGGTCGATTTGCATCTCAGATACTTTTTCCTTGTATCTTGGTCATGTACATGTTACTGTACGATCGGGTCCTTTGTATGTGTTGTTGTATGTATTTTTGTTTGTACATCGGTAATATGCAAAGGCAGCATACAAAGGAAAAGATACAAGGGTCAGACACAAGGGAAATGTACATCGGCAAGATGCAAAAGCCATATACAGGGTTTGTTTGTATTTTTGCATTGTATATGCCATATACAAAGGAACATGCAAAGGGCACATACAAAGACAAGATACAAAGGAGGAGATACAAAAGGTGGGGTCCACTAATTGCATGTATATGCGATTGTATCTTTGTACATACAATCGCATATACAAGTGCATATACATTCCTGATATACAAGTCCAGGACCCGAAAAGAATATGCATTCTGGTTGATAAAGGCACAGGCGATAATGAATCTTTTGTTTGTATGTTCACGTTGTATGTTCGAATATACAAAGGCAATATGCAAGGTTACATACAAAGGGCAGGTACAAGTTCAAATGCATGTTTGCATGCAATTTTCCTTTGTATATTTCACATTGTATATGCGATATACAAAGGTTAGATACAAGGCGACATACAACCCGTACGCGACTAAAGAATCAAATGCAGCTGATATCATTTTAGGGTCCGCAGTTTGTATGATTGAAGTGCATGTATGTGCCAATATGCAAAAGTGGAGATACAAAGGCCGGACCCGATGTTAATTTCAACTTGCTTCATAAAATGTTGGGGTCCGCGCATTGTATGTATATGCGATTGTATCTCATATACAGTCGATATACAAGGGGTCACATACAATGGTTGTTCGGCGAGACAATGTATATCGGCGGCTCATTTTAAGGTCCTTCCGATGGCCGATAAAGCATGCAACTGTTCAGCGATGGGTCTCAAAGCTCAACTCAGCGACCAATCAGGTGGTGCCACGTGTCAAGGCCGATTCAAATGCAGGTTCAAAGGCCGATTCAAAAGAGACAAGCGATTGTATGTTGTAATTGTATCTTTACACATGCATTTGCACATACAAAGCATACATACAAGGGTTGATGCAAAGGTCAAGATCAGTTTTGAATGTTGGTGATTGTATGTATATACATTTGCACATACAGGCATATATAAAAGGCACATGTAGGGGCATTGGCAAGACCACGGTGTATCGGCAGCTCAACTCATTTTCTCCCCGTCAACCCGTTACATACAAAGCAATTTGCATATGAAAGCGATATACAAGTGCAGTTTGACCATAGCTTTGACCATGAATATCTTCCGCATCCTAGCAAATTTCGACATGCTTCAAAAGGCAAAAATGCTTGTTTTTGCCTCTTTCATCTGGCGGGCTTTTAAGGGAAATTTTCTCACTTTCAAAATTTGATCTGGCTTTGCATGCTCGGCCGATAAGACGTCTCACTGGTCATTTTGGCGTGTGCAGAGGTTGTTCTTTTTCACAGTAGCTCCAGTTGGTGAGTTTTGCGGGTGCATTCGTGGCGGATGGCTTCACTCTTCAATGCATATGGGCTCTATGTCTTGCCGATCAATCTTCGTGTGTTGGGCGGCGACTTTGGGGGTTTCTTCTTCAATGCCCTGTCCTATCTTGCGTTTGGGCAACCGTTTTCTGTGGTTTTGGACCTACCAGCGGCATGGTTCCTGTCTTTTCACTACGCCCCTACCCATGCGCCCTCGTTCCTGCATTAATGACCTCAGATCCTGTGGAGCAGCGACTCCATGCCTTTCTGCGCAAGAGCCTGACCTATAAATGGAATGTAACCTCATTTTTTTTCAGGAGGATGGTTAAATTTTTGGGGCTGTTATGCTGCCATTTTTTCTGTAGTCAGACTTTTGCTATTGAATATTCTGTAATGTAATAGTTTCTGACCTTCATGATTAATATATGTATGACTTCTTACCTCTCTTGTGTCTTAATTTCTGTGTTTTAATTGAAGTTATAGTCTGTTCTATGAGTAAAACGGCTCCTCTGCAGGTTTAACCTTCATACCGAAGCCTCAATCAGTCATAAGTCTGTGTGAATCCCCTTCATCATTGAAATCATTGTTGTGTCTATACCAAGATCACCATCGCTCACTAAATCTGGTGCATCACTCCTTTTCATTTCAGTTTCCTTCTAACCCTTTTCCCCTGCAAGCATTAACACTAAGTTTAGATATTTTCCCCTAAGCATTAGGCTTAGAATGAGGAACCAGCCTTCTCTGGAGGTCTGATCTCAGCTCGCAAGGTCCCACACTTCGAGATCATTTCCATGTTACTCCAGATTGCTAAAATTTTACAACTGCAGCAAGGGTGCAAATCTGGGAGCGAACAATTATATTTTATTATTTAATTATGCCAAGAGAAAAGTGATGCCTACATGGAGGGAGAAAAAAATAATTAAAAATTATTATTTTATAGAAAAATTGGCACTCCAAGAGAAAAAAAAATAATAATAATATAATAATATTGTTGCCAATAAAATCGGAGCCCAAGGGAGGAATAAAAATAATAAAAAAATATTATTTTCTACAAGGAGAAAATCAGCATCTAGGGAGGAGAAATTAAAAAATAAAATATTAAATATTTTATTGTTTTTTGGTTGGCGTCCAAGGTCGATTAGAAGCAAATATTTAATAAAATCAAATTAAAGATTTGATTTTGCAGGTGGACTTGAAAAGTGTTTACATTTTGTTAAATTGGAGAGATAGTATAAAAAGAAGGCTTTGCCATCATTTTTGATATCTTTTGCTTATGGTAAACTTTGCATTTTGCATATTGCTCTTGGCTGAAAGTGAAATTTAGTTGAATCAAGGTGGTGTTACCTTGATAATTGGTGGTTTGGAGATGATTCCATTCCACCATGTGAGGTGAATTCATATGGGAGTTCATATTGGGCTTTATTGGTGATTTGTGATGGTATTTTGGCTTCATTCAAGCTAAGGTTTGACAGGGATTTACATTTTCAGCTAGCTATGAAGGTTGGAATTCAGATTTGAAAGTGTTTGTGATGGTATTTCATTGTTAGATTGATATATGAGGGTTTGGCATGGAAGCGCTTGGCAAAGAAGGATAATTTTGGTGATTTCAATCAATCATGCATGGTCTGATTTTATTACAGCAGTCTGAAAGTTGATATAAGTTGCAGATCCGAGGAAACTTTGACACCTACATTGAGTTTTCTTCATCATTTTGGCATCCTAACTCTAATCGCTCCACTTTGGCTTGAATTTGGAGGATTTTCATGGCATTCAGCATTAGGGTTTTATGATCAGCAGCTAGCACAGGTTTATGACAGCGATCAGTCATTGGTTTTGCTTCATATTCTTCAACAACAATCATCTCTAGCTTGGCAATTCTTCATATTTTCATAGAGCTTCATCTTCTATTCATACAGCTAGGGTTTGGGTATATAATTTGGCACTTTTGGATGTAACTGAAGATCTGAATTTCAAATCAGACTTGACTGATTTTACTTTCCAGCCCTCTTGCTCAACTTTCAAAATCAATAAAGAAGATAAGCTATCTTTGAGGGGTATGTTCATTCATGTTTATGTGAGTTGTTTGATTGCCTAACTCTATGTTTCATAATCATTTATTGTTATTTGGATCTATGCTTGGAACCTTTCCATCTACATGATATTAGAAGCTCATTGTTGAAAACAAAATTTAAAAATCATAAGTGGATTGCAAGAAATCTAAATCAGAAAAATTCAGATCAGCAAGAAAAAAAATCAGTTAGAACAAGTCAGGGTTCTTACCAGCGTTCCCGGGGGACGCGTCCCCCAGGGATTTCCCAAGCTCCCCCCAGTCAAAACGTCCTGGGGACGCGGGGATGGGGACAGAACGTCCCCCTGCCGTCCCTGAAACTAAGCATATTTTGGGGACGTCCCAAGGACGCCCCCTGCAGAAGGGCAACGTCCCCGGGATGCCTTGCAAATCCGCGGGTAAAACAAACCCTATAAACAAAAATTAAAATAAAAAAAACAAAACGTCATTACTAAAAAAAAACGAAAATCTGTTGTGGGTGTTGAATCACGTTTGGAAATTTTTGCAACTATGCCGACAAATTGTAAATAAAATTAAATTCTACTTCCTGCCTATAAATTTCATACGCTGATAGGAACAACCACGATTTTTAGAAAATTTGCCCGCATGAATTTTATTTACAGCGTGAGACAATTTCGAGCACTATAATGCTCACATATAAAAGCCTATCAACTAATTATAAATTTAAAATTTATAACATTTTTATTATTTATAATGTTAATACTTAATACTTATATAGTTATATTTAAATATTAATACTCTAAAATCTAAATAGTTAGAATATTTATTTTAATATTTATAATATTATTATTTGTCTTTATATTATTATAATACATTTATAAACTATTAAATTATAATTTATAATATTAATATTTATAATTATAATATTATAATATTAATATTAATATTTGTCTTTATATTATTATAATATATTTATAAATTATTAAATTATAATTTATAATATTGATATTTATATTTATAATATTATAATATTTATAATTATTTGTATTTATAATATTAATATTAATATTATAATATATTTATAATTATAAATTTATAATATATTATAATTTATAACACCAAATATATATATATATAGCTGTCTCCTTGCCATCCCCAAATATTTTGAAAAAAATTGCCCTCCCCAAAAACCTGTCCCCACGTCCCCCAATCCCGGAAACTTGGAGAAACACTTGTTCTTACAATGGTATCAAAGCTCATTTCTGCATAGTTAATTTAGAGAATATCCTATTCGGGATATTACAGGCTTGCATAGTTTAGAAACTTACTCAAGTTGCCTGCAAACTAGAGAATGTTATTGTTATCACCCAGATTTGCACCCTTTGCTGCTATTGTAAAACTTTAGCAATCTAGAGAAACATGGGAATGATCTCGAAGTGTGGGACCTTGCGAATTGAGATTAGACCTCCGGAGAAGGCCGGCTTCCTCTTTCTAAGCCTATTGCTTAGAGAAATAACTAAATCTAGTGCTAATGCTTGCTGAGAAAAGAGTTAGAAAGAAACTAAAATGAAAAGGGATGATACACCAGATTTGAATGTGCTTGGCTGCAACTGAATCGACACAGTAATAATCTCACAGCTGGAAGGACTTACACAGACTCATATCCATTCTAACAGAGGTCAAGACAGAATAATGAAGGAATGAAAGGGACCGCTTTGTCCACAATACACAACCTACACTAATCCAAAGAACAGACATAGTGCTAAAATCATAAAAGAGAGGTAAAATACCAATTTATATTGATTATAGAGGCCAAGTAGCCATTACAAAATAGCCCAGAAGAACAACCAACAACAATACATCTGCTTTCCATGTATATATATCATTTTACATTTTTTACCTCAGTCGGTTACAATCCATTTGCCCATGGGCTCTGTTAGAAACTATTTGCGATTGAAGGGACGTCCAACTGCAAGAAGTTATGGGGTGAAAATATCTGGAACAGGGGTAGATGGGAGATATTTTGAATCTTCAATGTAAGTTGCTGAATCATCAACCTGCACCCATAAATGCCACAAATATCTACATCTGCATATCTCAAATTGGTCGCTGAAACGTCCAGTCGATCCAGCATACAAATCCAGATCTAAATTTTGAAAGTGAAAATATCCTCCTCAAAAGCCCGCCAAATGAAAGAGGAGGTAAAAACAAGCACTTTTGCCTTTTGAAGCATGCTGAAATTCGCCAGAATGAGGGAGATACAGGCAGTCAAAGTTATGGTCAACTGCATTTGTATATCGCTTTGCATATGCGACTTGAATTGCCATCTGAATGACCCTTTGAATCTGCCTTTGCATATGCAAAGCGCTTTGTATGTATTGGGCTCTCGGGGCGACCTCCTGCTGAGTCACCGATATGCAAAGTCTTGCCGAAATGTTCTTGTACGTGCGCTTGCATTCGGCATCTAAATCGGCCTTTGAAATGCCTTTGTATATGCATGTGCCTGCATACAAACGCAGGTCTTTACCTTTTGAATCGGCCTTTGTATCGCTCCTGACACGTGGCACCAGCTGATTAGTCGCTGAGTTGAGCTTTGAGACCCATCCCTGAACAATGCATCCTCTTTATCGGCCATCGGAGAAACTTTGAGTTGAGTTGCCGATGGTCATTGTCACGTCAAAAATCCCCTTGCATGTGCCTTTGTATATGCTTGTATCTAAGATATAACCGCATATACATACAATGCGGAACTCAAAGGTTTATCGGCCACATTTGATTCTTCAAAACAGGTCCGGCTTGTATCTTTTCCTTTTGTATATCGGCCTTGTATATCGCATATACAATGCGAATATACAAGCATAACTGTATACAATCACTTGTACATTGCAAACATGCATCTGACCTTTGTATGTTAACGTTGTATATTCCCTTGTATCTGCCATTTGTATGTCTAAACATACAATGCGAATATACAAGCAAAAGATGCATACAAACATGTCGGCCTTTATCAACTAAACTGCATACCTTTTCGGGTCCGAGCCTTGTATCTTATGAATGAATCTCGCATTGTATACGCGATTGTATGTGCAAAGATACAATCGCATATACATACAATTGGTGGGCCCCACCTTTTGTATCTCCTCCTTTGCATCTTGTCTTTATATGTGTCCTTTGCATATGCAAATTCATCGGCAGTCGGGGAGACCTCGGGATGAGCCGCCGATGTGCAAGGTTTCGCCGATGACACCTTGTATATTCTTTTGTTTGCGCATATCAGGCTATCGGGGAGACCATCAACTGAGTCTCCGACATGGCGAAGTCTTGCCGAAAATCCTTTGTATATTTGCCTTGTATCATTCCCTTGCATGTTGACTTGTATATGCGCTTTGTATATCTGATATACATTCACCTTTGCGTCCGCCCTTTGCATATCGGCTTTGCATCTTTCCTTTGCATCTTTTCCTTTGTATCTGTGATTGTAGATATGAACATACAAAGCGAACATACATACAAAAAAACATACAATTGCATATGCATATAAAAATGACTAAGCATAAAACTGAGAAATATCTGCGATGGAAAGCACATGTAGACAAAAGATTTCTGGGTTTTTCTGGGTTTTCTGCAAGGAATCCTCAGGCACAATTTTGGGATTTTTGACAAGGCATGGCATGAGTATTTGAAGAATTTAAGCCTTGTAGGGTCATTTTCCAAAGGATATTCAAGGAATATACAAGGTGAACTATTTAACTCTGGACAGAGGAAAATAGGTCAACAGTTATCTCAGATAAACAAGCTTATCTCTCTTTTCTCCCTACCTTGCTTGTCTTTTCTTTTGGTCAATGAATTGAGGGAGCCTATTGGGGCCCTAACCTATAACAAAAATAGAGGAAAAATTCCTCAACAAAAATTTGATCACCTTGCTCAAAAGCCAAGGAACAAAGAAAGAACACAAAGAACCCTTTAAAGAAAAAACAATCCAAAATCAACAACATTTTTCTTGCTAAAAAGTGGCTTCAAGTAATCTATAACTCTTCCTAAGATAGGTGAGCAGTTTGCAATTTAGAGCCAAACTTATCTATTGAGAACCAAAACCATGTCTTGATCAAGAGCCCACTAGGCTGAAGCCACGAGCTGCTCCTTACCCTTCTAGACAGAAGAGCTTCCATGGTCCATTGAGAGCCTAATTCCATGGAATTTGTTGGCCTCTAAAAATAAGCACTCCACTTTCATTTTCTTTCCCATCCGCTATTGGGTTGTGTCCAAGAACGTGCGGGAATAGCCTAAACCTTACATGACCTTTGTTCAATCCTTTTTCCAAGAGAGACCTGGAGCAATCTACCCTTCCTCCAAAGCATCATCCATTACTCAAATCTCAATGACCTTATCTTGTATAAATCTATCCAAAAAAGTCTGATTTCCACAAATGACCTGTTCTCTGGTATTTTCAAATTTGGACCTGCAACCCCACTTTCCAAGGATCTCACAGTTAGCTTTTGTTTTTGTGCTCTCAGTTTGGGAGGTAGTGAGGATTTCTCTTGATAGGAGATTATCTTCAAAATCATCGAAATCCATGAAATCTACCTCTCTGCCTTCTGATTCTTCCTCGCTTGAAAAAAGGTTCCCATCAACGTCCTTGACAATCTAGGAAGCCACATTTGTGTCCAAATCAATCATATCCAATGGAGGAGTCTAGGTGTCCATATTGTGGTTCACCAAAAACTAGCCATAGTTTCTCCAGATAAAATCACTATCTAGTTTTACAAGTCTGGAGATCAACTTTTTGAGTTGAACCTTCTTAGCTTAGAAAACCTTGGGTGAGCTACATGTTTCCCTAAAATGACCCATCTAGTTGCAATGAAATCGAAGCCCATCATAATTTATGAATTATCCAAGGAGCATAAGAAGAGAATCGAATGGAATGTAAGACAAATTTGGAGAGTCAATCATTACACATGCATAGACAAATTTGATTATAGAAATCTTTAGAAGCCAAATCAATTTTAATGAATGCCTCAAGCTGTTCCACAAGAAGCTTCAGCAAACCTGCATTTTACAAAACAAGAGAAAGATTATAGAGATAAATCCAGCAAGGAACATTCAAAAAACACATCCCTATAGGGTTAGAAAAAGGGTGCCAAGGGCACATGAAGACTCCACTCTTCCCAATGAACCAAGGACCATATGTCCTAAAAAAATCCCTATCAAACTAAGATTGAAATTTTACTAAAAAATATATTGGAAAACAACGGAACTGAGGGGTTGGTTACTATGGACCAATAGGCTTCTATCCATTTGCAAATCTCTGCTAATGGTAGTTTTCTTCGCATCACATTTCAATAATAGAGCAGTGTTCAAATTTTCTATAGCAAAATCAATTTTTCTATAGCAAAATCAATTTTTTGCTCCAAAAGACAAACCCCAAAAGAGATCTAGGAGAAGGTAACATGGATGTCCCCAAAAAAAGGTGAGTCCTTCGCCAACAAATGGTTTGAAACAAGGGTTGGATCCAAGTTAAACGAAATATTATCCTTGGACTGTGTTGAAAAAGCAAAGTCTTGAGGAGCAGCCACAGGCAAATGGATGAGACGAGGAACAAAGGAAGCATCCTACAATGTGATTGCCCTTTTGCAATAGTCCCCACAAGAATGATAAGGGTTGGCTGCATTTTTGTGGGCAAGAAAAACTGTCGTATCCTTCAACTCAGCTCCCTTTGTAAAGACTTTAATGCAACTATTTCTGTTAGATTTCAACCCACACAGCTCAAAGTTCAAAGTTTTTCTTCTTTGCTATTGCCATCTACACATATCTATAACCTTAATCCTATTTTAAACACCGCCTTTGGCTCTTTTTGAAGAGTAGATTAGAATCAAAATAAATCTTAGATTAAAAATTTCTTTTCAAATTCATTTGAGCTTCTCGTTGTACTAATTTTTGATATCTAAATTCCTAACTGTAGTGGTTATCCAAATATATCTTCAATCTTATAGCAAAGAAATTAGCCTTTAGCCTAGCTTAAACACCAATCAATCCATTCTTGGTCCAAATTTCATAAGTATTTCATTGTGGAGCAATCAATTAGGGATTTTCAATAACCAGACAAGACTTGGGCAAGTAAATTCCCTTTCAAGTGTGTCATGTCCCCTCTTTAGCGCTGTCTAGCAGAGACATGAGAGTTGACCTATTATCCGGGTTCCCGTAGGTCAGCAGAGTGGTTAGGGGACCTATCCAGAGGCAGTGTAGCTTGGCACAGAGCTTTACAGGCCTTTCCAGTCAGTTTGTGACAGTTTCCTCTTTTTTAGGAAGGGTTCCTATTTTTTAGGGTTTGACCGAGAGTTGACCAGGAGGCATCAGGGGACCTCCAGGAGCATTTTTGGAGTTTTGGTCAAATTCCTATTTTTTAGGAGGTATCCCTACATTTTAGGGAGGCACTGTCAGTTGGCGTGACACGTGGCGACATCACCAGTGGCGTGGGCTACAACAGTTCTCAGTTCAGGATGGCCAGGTGATGGAATTGGAATAATTATTGAATATTAAAGTGTGGCTTTAATATTTAATAAAAATAAATAAAATAAAGTGAATAACATGTCACTTTATATTAATAAGTTATTAAAAGACCCCCACCTAGTTGACACAACGTTGTGTTTAAAAAGTGGTCTTTTAATAATGAAGTTGGGCCCTCAACTTGGGCGCCCAACTTATGAAGACTTCATTAATAAAAGAATCTTTTAAAGATTCTTATTTTGGATGCCTTTTGGAACCCTAAAGTGGACGCCCACTTTGGGAAAGGAATAAAGTGACTTTGAAGTGCTGTTTGGATCGATCTTTTGCATATCTTTTGAAGCTTCATGGCAGCTCTGAACTCTGTGGAAGGGGGCAGCAGCATTCAGACTCTTGGAAACGAAAACTCTCAAGGATTTTGGTGAATTGGACGACAACCCAGTTCTTGTTTGTGGGAGGCCTACTCTGGGTCTTCATTTGTGCATCATTGGACAGATTCCAGGGCATGTTATTGCAGATCTAAGCTTGCAGCAATGCTAAATCAGCTTTATTCTTCAGATCCTTCATTCTCAGTTGCATGTATAGCCTCTTCTAGGCCAATATTGCCTTTGTATGCAAGTAGGGTTGCAAACCAGGCTTCCATTGAATATAAAATACAGATCTGATGGGTATGTGCCTCAATTTCTCATGTGTTATCTTTCTATCAGTTAATATTTATTTTTAGTCCATTTTTATTTGAGATTGCAGCTGTATGTATTTCTATTTGCCATCTTGGCAAATACACATCTCAAGAAAACTGAAACCCCTTCTGCATCTCCTCTCTAGTCTGAAAGAAAACAAAAAAGTAATAAAAATCATAAAACAAATTAAATCACAAAAAAAAAACAGCACTTCATTTCAGCAACAGCACTTCATTTCAGCAAAGGGATCCATCAGGGATCTTTCAGTGGTATCAGAGCCTTTGACCTGCCAGCCTGTGGGGTTTAGAGATTTGCATTCTATGCATACAGACAGGTATTACACACGCAGGACAGCCCAAAACGAGCTTGGGATTGGTACAGCAGAGGAACCAGTAATTGCTGAAGAACAGAGAAATGCCAGGAGAGATCAGGATGAGGAAGAGAGAGAGATGATGAGAACTCTCATCAACACTCAGCCTAGGATTGCTCAGACCCTTGACAGGATACAAGATGCCTTGGAACGATTGGAGTTAGATAGAGGCAGACGGAGCAGATCAGTATCAGTGGCGGGAAGCCAGCATAGTCACAGGTCACACGCATCAGCTAGGAGTTCCCATCATTCCCCTAGGCGTGGACAGGCCAGGGATAGACCCTTACTTCCTCAGTTTGCACAGGGTGAACGGCCAGCACAGGTAGAGCCACCAGAGGTGGAATTTCAGGACTCAGTCATGGCGGCTACAGCTGAGTGGAGAGCCTTACCCCCTGAGGTCCGGGATGTCTTTCCTTTTCCACAGTATTGTGCACAGCGCAGAGATTCTACCAGGTTTAGAGGAGACCGAGGCACTAGACCACAACAGCAGAACTATGACCTCAGTAGAGCTACTGGGAAGATCACGTTGGCTACATATGATGGTACGGGCAGTACGAGTGCACGTGCTTGGGTGCACAAGCTGGACATATATTTATCCTTGAGACCCATGCCTGAGCGTGAGGCTATCCAGTTTGCTGTCTTACATTTAGATGGGGTTGCCTATGATTGGTGGCATCATGGACTGGTCACCCAGGATCATGCCTTGATTCATTCCTATGCAGAGTTCACTGAACGACTCATTACCCGGTTTGACCGTAAGGACACAGAACTCTACTATAGGGAGTTGGCACATCTTAGACAAACAGGACATGCTGAAGCTTATGTTAATGAGTTCCAGCGTATTGCAGTTATGGTACCTGATATGCCCCAGAGGCGTAGCGTGATGTTATTCATTGAGGGGTTACAGGATAGGCTTAAGGGATTGGTACGTGCCTTCCAGCCGGCCACTCTTAAGGATGCCATTGATGTGACCTTGAGATTGGACACCACTCCCACTTATCAGTCGGATAAGAGGCCATTCAGGGAATCACGGCCTTTTCACAAGGCCAATACTCCACAGTTCAGAGATGGACAGTCAGCTAGACCTCCTAGGATGGATCAGGAGTCACGGAATGATTTGAGGAGGAAGAAATTATGCTTCTCCTGCAAGGAGCCTTGGGAGCCCGGACACCGCTGTATGGGTAAGGGCAGAGTTCACTTGGTTGAGGTTACATCTGAGCTTGGGGATGAGGAGATACCAGACACCGACATTGAGGACAACCCTGAGGAGGTTATTCAGGAGCGACCCCAGCTAGAGATAGACATCCCTGATTCATCGGCGGCAGCCAAAGTGACTATGGCTACCCTATCCAGTTATCCCAGGTACCATGCCTTTCGGTTGAAAGGAACCTTACAGGGACAGCGAGTTATGAGTTTGGTTGACACAGGAGCCACGCACAATTTTATTGATCAGAAATTGGTGGAGAGGTGTGGATTACAGTCTGAGGTGTTCGAGGGTTTTGGAGTTAAGGTTGCAGATGGTGCAGTGTTGGGTTGTACTCGGAGGATCTCAAAACTCAGCATTCAGATGGGTGATTTTACCTTGACGGATGACTTTTATATCCTACCCTTAGAGGATTATGATGTGATTCTGGGTATGCAGTGGTTACAGGGTATTGGGAGATATATTATTGATCACCACCGCATGCAGTTAGAGTTCCTATCTGGTGGAAAGAAGGTGATCTTGAGGGCAGCCTCCGACGGTGGACCCATGGAGGTATCTTCTCGCAGGATGGAGTCTATTATCAGACATGATGATGTGATCTGGGCCACACGTTGTTTTGTGAAATCCAAGACACCCACTCCTCAGGATGGTAGAGCATTTCATGTTGACATACAGACAGTGATGGATCGGCATGGCCGAGTATTTAGTGACATACCTCCTGGTGTACCCCCGGATAGAGGGTTTGAGCATGGGATAGAGATGGAGGATGGAGCTAAGCCAGTGATCACCACCCCGTATCGTCATCCTAGAGCATACAAGGATGAGATTGAGAAGACTATTCATGAGCTGTTAGATATGGGTTTCATTCGCCCCAGTTCTAGCCCCTTTGCTTCTTCTGTAGTTCTGGTTAAGAAGAAGGATGGGACTCTACGGATGTGTATAGATTACAGGGCCTTGAACAAGAAGACAATCAAGAACAGATACCCTATTCCGCGCATTGATGAGTTGTTGGACGAGCTTCATGGAGCCATCTACTTCTCTAAGATTGATCTTCGTTCAGGCTATCATCAGATTCGTGTACAAGCAGAGGATGTACACAAGACCGCCTTCCGTTGTCACTATGGGCATTATGAGTTCCTGGTGATGTCCTTTGGCCTTACCAACGCTCCAGCCACCTTCCAGTCCTGCATGAACCATCTCTTCAACAAGCAGTTGAGGAAATCAGTTCTAGTGTTCTTTGACGATATTCTGATCTACAGTCGTACTTGGGAGGACCATCTCAGACATGTTGAGGAGGTACTTAGCATCATGGAGAGTCAGTCTCTATTTGCTAAGTTGTCCAAATGTGAGTTTGGACTTAGAGAGGTCCTATCTCTGGGTCATGTGATTAGTGCTGATGGGGTGAAGGTGCACGAGAAGAAGATTCAGGCAATTAGAGATTGGCCACACCCTCGAAACATTACTGAGTTACGGAGGTTCCTTGGTCTATGTGCTTATTACAGGCGATTTGTGAGGGGTTTCTCTCAGTTGGCAGCTCCCTTGACAGACCTCACAAAGAAAGGGGCTTTTAGATGGACAGAGCAGGCACAGGGAGTCTTTGACAGGCTCAAGGAGGTTATGAGTACTTGCCCAGTTTTAGCACTTCCCGACTTCTCGCAGCCCTTTGTACTTGAGTGTGATGCTTCCGGTTTGGGCATAGGAGCGGTTTTGATGCAGAACCGACACCCCATTGCTTTTGAGAGTCGGAAGCTGCGGGATAATGAGAGGTTGTATTCTACATATGATAAGGAAATGTTGGCTATTATGCATGCATTAGCCAAGTTCAGACAGTATCTTGTTGGCAGCAAATTCGTGGTAAGAACGGACCACAACAGTCTGAAATATTTCCTTGATCAAACAGAGCTCAATGATCGTCAGCAAAAATGGGTGAGCAAGATTCAGGCTTCTGATTTTGACATCGAATTCATAAAGGGGAAGAATAATACTGTGGCTGATGCACTTTCTAGAAAACCATCACTTGCTGCCCTATGTTCACTGAGCGAGATTTCAGCAGATTGGAAGGCTCAACTTTTAGTTGAGTACTCCAAAAATCAGCATGCTTGTGAGGTCATGGATGGTTTGGTGTTGGATGATAGGTACACTGTGGTAGATGAAGTCATCTACTACAAGGGCAGGGTGTATCTGGTTCCTGGTTCTCAGTTGAAGGAACAAATTATGCATGCTTATCATGATACTCCGACAGCAGGGCACCCAGGTTATGGTAAGACCTACAGGGCGGTTCGAGAGAGATTCTCTTGGAAGGGTCTCAAAGCTGATATCTTACGTCATGTTCGTGAGTGTTTGACGTGCCAGCAGAATAAGTCTGAGCATACTTTCCCTGCTGGTTTATTACAGCCGTTACCTATACCGGAGCAGAAGTGGTCAGGGATCTCCATGGATTTCATTACAGGTCTTCCTCGGGTGCAGGGGAAAGACTGTATCTATGTTGTAGTAGACAGGTTGACTAAATACGCCCACTTCTTTCCTATTGCAGCTGATTTCACAGCATCTCAGGTGGCGGAGTTATTTTTCAGAGAGATATTCAGGCTCCACGGTCTTCCCAAGACCATAGTGAGTGACAGGGATAGTAGGTTCATGAGTTCTTTCTGGCAAGAACTTTTCAGGCTCACAGGTACGGAGTTGACACCTAGTACCAGCTACCACCCACAGACAGATGGGCAGACCGAGATTGTTAATAAGTGGGTTGAGGGGTATTTGCGCAGCTATGTGTCAGGACAGCAGAAGGCATGGGTGCGTTGGCTATATCTAGGAGAGTATTGCTATAATACTACACACCATATGTCTATTGCTATGACACCTTTTAGAGCCCTCTATGGTTACGAGGCATTATCTTTTGTTGATTTGGCTGTAAGTGATAGCAGAGTGCCCTTGGCACAGGATTGGTTACAGGAGAACCAGGACATCATGAGATCTCTCAGGGAGAATCTTCAGCAGGCACAGAATCAGCAGAAGGTCTACGCTGATCGGCATAGGACTGAGAGAGTATTTGAGGTGGATGACATGGTTTTCCTGCGGTTCCAGCCTTACCGACAGAGCACCCTTAAAGGGGGTGGAGCTGAGAAGCTCAAGCCTCGCTTCTACGGACCATATCGGATTCTCAGGCGTGTGGGAGAGGTTGCTTATGAGATTGAGTTACCACCTGACAGTCGGATTCATAATGTGTTCCATGTATCTTCCCTGAAAAAGGCATTGGGGCAACATATTGTAGCATCACCCGATTTACCTCCCTTGGATGAGGAAGGTAAGCTGACTCTGGTTCCTGAGGAGGTCTTGGAGGAGAGGGAACGACGGCTGAGAAGTAGGGTGATTCGGGAGTACTTGATTCGTTGGAGGGGACTCCCTATAGAGGACGCCACCTGGGAGGGAGAGTCCATTTTACAGCATCTGTCCTTGCAGTTGCTTGTGGGCAAGCATCTTCAAGAGGGGAGGACTGTCATGTCCCCTCTTTAGCGCTGTCTAGCAGAGACATGAGAGTTGACCTATTATCCGGGTTCCCGTAGGTCAGCAGAGTGGTTAAGGGACCTATCCAGAGGCAGTGTAGCTTGGCACAGAGCTTTACAGGCCTTTCCAGTCAGTTTGTGACAGTTTCCTCTTTTTTAGGAAGGGTTCCTATTTTTTAGGGTTTGACCGAGAGTTGACCAGGAGGCATCAGGGGACCTCCAGGAGCATTTTTGGAGTTTTGGTCAAATTCCTATTTTTTAGGAGGTATCCCTACATTTTAGGGAGGCACTGTCAGTTGGCGTGACACGTGGCGACATCACCAGTGGCGTGGGCTACAGCAGTTCTCAGTTCAGGATGGCCAGGTGATGGAATTGGAATAATTATTGAATATTAAAGTGTGGCTTTAATATTTAATAAAAATAAATAAAATAAAGTGAATAACATGTCACTTTATATTAATAAGTTATTAAAAAACCCCCACCTAGTTGACACAACATTGTGTTTAAAAAGTGGTCTTTTAATAATGAAGTTGGGCCCTCAACTTGGGCGCCCAACTTATGAAGACTTCATTAATAAAAGAATCTTTTAAAGATTCTTATTTTGGATGCCTTTTGGAACCCTAAAGTGGACGCCCACTTTGGGAAAGGAATAAAGTGACTTTGAAGTGCTGTTTGGATCGATCTTTTGCATATCTTTTGAAGCTTCATGGCAGCTCTGAACTCTGTGGAAGGGGGCAGCAGCATTCAGACTCTTGGGAACGAAAACTCTCAAGGATTTTGGTGAATTGGACGACAACCCAGTTCTTGTTTGTGGGAGGCCTACTCTGGGTCTTCATTTGTGCATCATTGGACAGATTCCAGGGCATGTTATTGCAGATCTAAGCTTGCAGCAGTGCTAAATCAGCTTTATTCTTCAGATCCTTCATTCTCAGTTGCATGTATAGCCTCTTCTAGGCCAATATTGCCTTTGTATGCAAGTAGGGTTGCAAACCAGGCTTCCATTGAATATAAAATACAGATCTGATGGGTATGTGCCTCAATTTCTCATGTGTTATCTTTCTATCAGTTAATATTTATTTTTAGTCCATTTTTATTTGAGATTGCAGCTGTATGTATTTCTATTTGCCATCTTGGCAAATACACATCTCAAGAAAACTGAAACCCCTTCTGCATCTCCTCTCTAGTCTGAAAGAAAACAAAAAAATAATAAAAATCATAAAACAAATTAAATCACAAAAAAAAAACAGCACTTCATTTCAGCAACAGCACTTCATTTCAGCAAAGGGATCCATCAGGGATCTTTCAAAGTGAGCATCAACTCGCTTCCCACATTGATGTGTTGAAAGACATGTCAATAGTCTCGGTGCTAAAAGGACCAAACTGGAAAAAAATAGCATCCTAACTCTAACACAATTCGTGTTTGGAGATTTCAAATTTTTTTGTCTCACACATCATAGAAAACCCCAATCACACAAAGGTAAGTCTAGAAAAGCTAAATCAAGAAACAATTCGCCCTTGAGAAACACTTGAGTTAGAGTAGTATTGGGATGGGTGACCTCCCAAGAAGTCCCGATGCTCACCCCAATAAGCATCACCTAGATGCAGTGAGTGCTAAGTGGACTATTCATGCTCATGAGAGATGGATTCCTATGAACCACTACTCATGAAATATGGGTCAATGGAATTGACTCAGAAACTGCAAAGTTGAATCCTAATAAAACATCACATAATTTGACATAGTGCAAAAACACCACCTACTTGTTAATGAATGAGCTAAGGAGCTCTATAATGAATGGTTTATAAGGTACAACACTTGTTGAAGGTTTTGCAAATGAGGTAGCAAACAAAGTGGACTTCACCTTGCGAGAAACTCCATGGTTAAGTGTGCTTGAGTCAAAGTAGTATTGGGATGAGTGACCTCCTAGGAAGTCCTCATGCTTCACCCCTATGAGCATCACCTAGATGGAATGAGTGCTAAGTGAACCATTCATGCTCATGAGAGATGGGTTCTTGTGACCCACTACCCATGAAATATAGATCAATGAGATTGACTCAAAAACTATGCATTTGAATCTTGATACTAAAAAATTACATAATTTGACACTCTGAAAAACACACATTCTTATTAATGAATGAGCTAAGGAGCTCTTTAATGAATGGTTCATAAAGCACAACTGTAAGATACTACCCCAATTTTTTTTCAAAATAATGAACAAGGATATGACAATGTTAGCATCAATTGCATAAAACCAACTAAATGCCTCACACTTTCTGTTCACCCAAATCCCAGAATGGGCAAGGTGAGAGCATACAATGATTGGCTTACACTAAGCAATTATGCAACAATGAAAATACAATTCATCCGCTGCGGCGGGCATCCACAATCTGTGGGGATTCACCACTTTCAATGGGTAAAGAACAAACATGAAAAGATTACAGAGCCATCCACTTGTTCAGTGGGAATACTCCACTTATTCAGTGGGTAAGGCCAAAGGAAAGGTTCTTTCTCCACACTGGCGGTAAACTATCCAGGGGCTATTATATGAATTGATTAAAGATTACAATGCAAATCAATACAATGATTTTTCAGTCATACATGATTAGAATTTGATAATATTACCCCTGAAGTCCTTGAAGAAGAGATCATACCATGCAAGTTATCACTGATGTACACATGATACCATTGCCAAAAAGAAGATGCTTACTGCCCAACAGAACTGAAGCCAAAATCAGTCACCTCTGTAACTGTACGGCTGCCCAGGGATGACAGAAATTCACATATAATCATGTGGTATCATATCCCTTTCAAACATTGCCAACTGATTGTTGTGACCAAATCACACATCGCCCCATTGCAAATGGGACCCCCTTTTTTTTGAACTCCAGTGCTTTCCTAAGTCCAAGATGATGTCCTTTGTATGATGAAGTCAGTATTACTTAGCTTTGTGATGAATCTTATAGTCGCTTGATTACCTTATCCTGATGTTTGAGATCTTGAAAATGGCTAAGTCTGGTATCCTGATCCTGAAAATCCTGAAAATTGGCTAAGTCTGAAATTTGGTGGATCCTCCAAATTCTATAATCTGCATGTTAAATCCGGTGGATCTGAGACCTATCTCAAACATCCTGAGAGGTATATTGAAAAATATTTAAAGTATATGAAATTCAATATACTTATACTTAAATATATTTTTCAATATACCTTACCTTGGCGACTTACATTTCTAGGCGCGAATTTGCTCTAGTACTTAGGCGCAGTTTCCCCACTTGCAGAGACCCCAAAAGTGCACCTAGAGGACAATCAACCTTCAATCTCTCCCAGATAGGCGCCTTGATTCAAATTGACATAAAAGCATTTAAATATCCAAGAATTCAACAAAGGAGTGATCTAGGAGCTTAGGCGCCCTTTTTCATGTTCAAATAACCATTAGATAGCGCCTTGAGTTGAAGCAAAAGACCTAAGGCGCCATTCCTTGTTGCTCCTGCCAGTTTTAGGCGCCTTGATGTGAGGATGGAGTTTAAGACAGTGATAGATTGCGCCTAAGGGTAGAATAATCTCACAAGGATATAACAAGTATTGGCGAGCCTTAAGGATGTCAAGATTGAGCTACATGAGATTAGGCGCCCATGCTTTGTTGTTATTGCCTAGCAAATGAGTGGTTTGAGGATTGTGTTTGGCGCCTTGAAGCTAGAGAAATGATTGAGGAACTTGCACAAACCAATATTAGTGCCTTGAGGTGAGAAGAAGCCTTTATGAAGCTCAAGTATGAGTAGAAATCGTTTGAAAGGTCAAGAACCTAAAACTTCATTGAAATACGCCTAGGGAAAATCATGTCAAATTCATGTTTAAGAATGCGCCTTGGCATAGAAGGAGTGTTTTCAAGTATAGAGGAGGGCGCCTTGAAGAGCATGTGTTGGAAATCATTATCCAAAGCAACGCCTTAGTTGATATCACCTAAAATTTTGATGTGTGCGCTACTTTAAGGATAGACGCCCTTTACACCTTCCTACTAACTCATTTGAGCACCCTGAGAAGAAGGGATTTCAAGATTGTTTCTCAAGTGCATTTTCAAGACAAGGCGCATTCATGGCATTCAGGCGCTCTTCATGCTACAAGATTACCTCATTTTTAGCGCCTTAAGGATGAAAAGCAAATGAGTTGTGAATTTAGGCGCTTTAGGAGAGATAATCTATTTTGACTTTGAAAATTGATCTGGGATGTCAAATTGAGCTCCAAGTTTTAGGCGCCTTGTATGGAATGCACTTTTAGGGTGCCTTCGTTGGAAATTTGATATGTTTTGGTGCCCCTCTGAGGATTCAGGCATTATTGGAGCCTACCTTAACAGCATGCTTCCTATTGTTTATTCTGACGCCTTGTAGTTGATTGAGAAGTGAACTTTGGAGCCTAAGAGGCCTTACAACTTGA